>CAUYUJ010020651.1:81923-102563 GCA_963575745.1 Prorocentrum cordatum | reverse complement strand
CCGCTGGGTCCCCAAGAGGCCCCCAAGAGGGCTCCAAGAGGCGCCCAAGGCGAAAGGAGGCGCCCGAGAATCGCCTACCAAGGTGCGCCCCGAAATCGAGGCCCCCAAGAGGGCCCCTTAGAGGCCCCAAGCGGCGCCCAGAACGTCACCAGGAGGCCCCACGGGAGACGCCTGCCAGGGGCCGCGGGAGGCCTTCCGAGGGACCCCCGAGAGGCATCTGAGAGGTCCTCTCGTGTCCACGACCCCAGGAACCGCAGCTGCACGGCTCGAAGGCCACCCGTTCATTGGCACTGCGCTCTAAGTGGACGACAACTGCACCACGAAGTGCGCATTCCGCTTCTCGCAAAGGGGACCGCCTCATCGCTTCCCTGCGCCAGCCTGTTGTGACTGAAACGCGAGAGAGGTTGCAGTATGTCTTAGAGGCGTCAATGGCACTGTGCTACGCGGACGGAGACTGCGCCACTAAGTGCGCGGCGGTGGCCACTTTCGTGGGAACCTGGGAGGTCGCGACGAGAAGTGCAACTGACGACAAGTGCTCGCATCCCACACGGCAGGGGTTCCCCTAACGCGCGGCGCTGCCCCGTCGCGCAGAGCTCGGCGCTGTCGCATCGCAGCTCGCAGGGAACCGCTGCGCATCGCAAAGGGGACTGCTTCATCGCTTCCCTGAGCCAACCTGTTATGACTGAAACGTGAGAGCGCGTGCAACATGTTTTGGAGGTGTACACGGTAGCACTGAGTGGTGTCTATACTCCAGTCCGACACACAAAAGTCACGTGCGTAGAGGGCTGAGACGATCCGAGGCTGAAAACTGGTAACGTACGCCACCAGCAGAAGGAACAGCAGCAGGAGGAGCAGCAGCAGGAGCAGCAGGAACAAGAGGAGAAGGAGGCGTTCCTCATCCCCCCGCTGCTGTTCCTCCTGCTGCTCCTCTTGCTGCCGCTTGGTACCGTTCGTTGTTACCGGCAGTATCGTTGTATTGTTGTGATTGCTCTCCTGCTCCTCCTCCTCATCATCTTCCTCCTCCTCCTCCTCGTCCTCCTCCTCCTCGTCCTCCTCCTCCTCGTCCTCAGTCCTCCTCCTCCTCCTCCTCCTCCTCCTCCTCCTTAGGAGGAGGAGGAGGAGGAGAAGAAGAAGAAGAAGAAGAAGAAGCAGCACGAGGAGCGCCACCAGGAGCGGGAAGAGGACGAGATACACATCAGGATGCGATCGGCTCAGGATGCACGTTCCAGGAACTCTGGCGTGCCTTCTGCGGCCCGCGAGGAGCATCAGGAAATCTTGGAAAATCCTCCTCCTCCTCCTCCTCCTCCTCCTCCTCCTCCTCGTCCTCCTCCTCCTCGTCCTCCTCGTCTTCCTCCTCCTCGTCCTCCTCTTCCTCCTCGTCCTCCTCCTCCTCCTCCTCCTCCTCCTCCTCCTCCCAGCCCTCCTTCTCCCCCTCGTCCTAGCGAACAGGGTCGGCGGCACCGGCCGTGAGACCTTCGCGATATCATGATGCGATCGTTTCGGGGTACGTTCCAGGAATTCTGGGGCTTCTGGCGGTCCTCGTTTCCGCAGCCCGAGTGGAGCATCAGGGAACCTTTGGACAGTCTGGAAGTCTTCGAAGTTCTGCAACGTATCACTGCCATGACCGCTTGCCCTCGTCGGCGGCGAGCCCAGGGGGGAAGTCGGAGGGGGCGGGCCTTCCCAGAAGGCTCGGAAGGCCTCCAGCCTTCTGAGAAGCTTCCTGAGCCTCCTCGGAAGATACTTTTTTGGTCGGCGGGGCGAGAGCGAACCTCTTCCGGTAATAGCTAGGCGGGCAACGCACAGCTTTAATTAGGGAGACAAAGCACAGGGCGTCAGAAGATACAGACGGCCTCGCGGAAGGCTGCAGGGCTCCCGAGAAGCCCCGCCGCCGCCCCCTGAGAGGGCCGGCCCCCCCTCTCGCCTCACCCACCCGGGGCGCGCTCCGCCGATCCTGCCCCTCCGAAGAGCTCGCCGTCGCTCGGACGCCCATTCCCTGGGCACGTTTCGGCTGCGCGCGTGCTGTCTTCGCGAGATGATCCTCCTCCTCCTTCTCCTCCTCCTCCTCCTCCTCCTCCTCCTCCTCGATGGTCCTGGCCGAGGGAAGGTGCACACGCCCGAGCGATGCCGGGAGCCAGGGTGCCCCCCAGGCGCGGCGAGCCCCGCCAGCCTGGCGGTCGATGAAGCCGCCCCTGCACCTCGCGCACGTCCCGTTCGCGTCGCCGCTGGGAGCCCACGACGAGCACCCGGCACACCGCTGCTCCCCGGCGGGGCAGCACGTGCTCTCCACGCCCCTGGCGGCCAGGGGCAGGAGAAAGAGAAAGAGGAGGACGAGGACGAGGAGGAGGAGGAAGAAGAGGCGGAGGAGAAGGAGGAGGAAGAAGAGGAGGAGGAAGACGAGGCGGAGGAGGAGAAGCAGGAGGAGGCGGAGGAGGAGGACAGGGGGCACAAATCGGCGCTGGGGGGACGGGGCGCGTGCGCGGACTGGGTGGTCGCCGGCGGCGCCGGCGGGGGGCTTCACCACTGCACGGCAGCTGCAGGGGCACTCACACCACATGGCTGTCGTTTTCCCAGACTTCCCATCCACCCCGCCCCCAAGATGCAAATTCGATGCATTTACACACGTGAATACATACAGAACTATATAGACACACACCTATATATAGTATTATACACATACACATGTACAGTCATATCCATCTGCATGTGCATACATACGTACATACATACATACAAACGTACATACAGGCAGGCAGGCAGGCAAGCATACATACATACACACATACATACATACATACCTACCTACCTACCTACCTACCTACCTACCTACATACATACATACATACATACATGCATGCATGCATACATACATACATACGTACATACATACATACATATATACATACATACATACATACATACATACATACATACATACATACATATATACATACATTCATACATATATACAAACATACATACATATATACATACGTGCATACATACATACATCCATACATATATATATATATGCATACATACATACATACATACATACATACATACATGCATACATGCACATATATATACATACATACCTTCATATATATGCATACATACATACATACATACATGCATGCATGCATGCATGCATGCATGCATATTTACATACATACATGCATACACATATACATACATTACATATATACATACATACATACATACATACATACATACAGGCATACATACATACATGCAAACATACATATATACATTACATTACAATACATTGCATTGCATCGCATTGCATTGCATTGCATTACATTACATTACAGTACATACATACATACATACAGACAGACAGACAGACAGACAGGCAGACATGCATACACAAGTACATGTATACATGCATGCAGGCAGAACGGCATACATACATGCATACATGCATGTGTGCATGCATACATGCATGCATGCAGACGTACACACGTACATACATACATGCGAATATACATATAAGCATACATGCATGCATTCATAAACACATGCATGCATACATACGTGCATGCAATTAATGCATGCATGCATACATACATACAAGCATGCATGCACAACGGCACCGACATACATATATACGTACATACATACATACATGCATGCATGCATACATACAACCATGCATACATACATGCATACACGCATACATACATACATACATACATACATACATACATACAGACATACAGACATACAGACATACAGACATACAGACATACAGGCATACAGACATACATACAGACATACATCACACATGCATACATGCATACATGCATACATGCATACATGCATACATGCATGCATGCATACATGCATACATACATACATGCATGCATACATGCATGCATGTATACAGACAGACAGAAAGACAGACAGACATACATACAGACAGACAGACATGCATGCACACACATACGCACATACAGACATACATGCATACATGCATGCATGCATGAATGCATACATATATACATGCATACATGCATACATGTATGAAGAAATACGTGAATATATGCATACATATATACAAACATAGACACATGTATATACATATGTATGTATATATGCATGTATGCATGCATACATACATACATGCATATGAACATTCAGACATACAAACGAACCAAACAAATATACACAGATACACCTGTGCACATGAGTGTAAAACTGTGGAGGTTGCATCATCATCGATGATCCCGCGGCCGCTTGCTGCCCTAACGTCTGGCAACTGAGAAGGTAGTTGGTAGTCGCCCGACGAGCTCCGGGAACGGAAGTGAAGCGCGCGATTACCGCGATGGAGCGGCGGCCGCATCACTTCCAAACCTTTCGCTCGTGTTTTTCTTATATTAAATATTTGCTGAACAAAAAATGGGAAACAACCAAAAAAAACAAACAAAAAGACAAAAACAAAAAAAAAAAAAACAAAAAAAGTGGCGGGCAGTGCTCGCTTGGAGGCCCAGCTCGGCTGCAGTTGCCCGCAGGCGCTCCTCCGTGGGCGTGGTTTGTGCGCGCAGAGCCCGTGCGCAGCCTGCTGGGGGCGCGCAGAGATTCCGACGCCTCCAGCGAAGGGGCGTGCCCGCAGCCCGAGGCCCAGCCGCGCTTCACCGAAGGGGCCCAGGGATCCACTGGCCGGAGAAGCCGTCTGGCGCCCCTTCCTAGAAAAGTCCAAGTCGCAGTGGATGTGCATATCGCCACACCAGCCCTGCCCGCAGGGGGGCGGAGGAGAGGAGCGCGCCCAGGAGCCGGGCGTGGCGCCAGAGCGGTGGCAGGCGGGGCGCCAGGCCGACCCGGGCCCGAGCGACGAGGGGCTCGGGCAGGCCGAGGCGCTCGCCGACTTCCTGGCCAGCGATGCGTCCGAGTGCCCGCAGTCGATGCGCACCTCGTATCTGCAGGGCGTGGCAGGTGTCGGCTGGAAGCGGCAGAGGGGGTCTGCACCGGATGGGCCCCCGGATGATCTGTCTGGAGAAGGGCGCGAAAGCAAATCCGCTCAAAATCGGTCCCTGGACTCCCCCCTGGGTCGAAACTGACTGATCTTTCAAGCCGAGCCGCGTCCAGGCGTTGCGACGAGGAAGCCCTCGTCTCCCCCCTTTCTGCTGGCCAGAACCACTGGTAGGCCACTCAGCCCTCCAACCGGCTCCAAAATACAGTCACTCCTGCGTCAATCAACATGCTGGGGGTCCAGGCGCCGTCTTGGAGGGTCCTGATGCTGTGGGGTGCAATCCTGGGGCGCCCCAGGGGGGACGTCGAGGAGCCTGCTGGGCATGGTCCGCGGCCCGTCTTGGGGCCGTGCTTGGGCTTGTCCTGAGCTGGTCGCAGAGGCGCACTGGTGCTGACTGGAGCAGCCCTGGGGGCTTCGCGGGGCCTTTGGGGGGATCTCCAGCGAGCTCAGCCCTCCTCCTCCTCCTCCTCATCCTCCTCCTTCGTAGTGGGGCTGGTCCTGGACCGTCATGGAGGCGTGCTGGTGCGGGCTGGAGCCGACCTGGGGCCCTGGCGGGGCCTCGGGGGGATCGGCCGGAAGCTCGGGACGTTGCCTGGAGGTGCCTTGGAGGCGCTCGCAGGGCAGCTGGAACAGACTCGAAGAAGAGCACGGCGCAGGGCAAAGGGGACGGCAAGCCTTGCGACTCCAGCGTGGACCCGAGACGGTGGATTCGTGAAGTCTACGTGACGCCGAAGTGGTCTGCAGATCAAAGCAACATGTACCAATACAAAGCAGAGCAGTATATGAGCGCAACGCCACGCGCACCCCGCGCACCCCATGGGCCCAACACACGGCCGCCGCAAAATGATAGGGCGAGAGCGCGCCACCTATGGCCGCAACGAAAAATCCCTGGCCGCCATCTCTGGCGCAAAGCGTGGGCATACCCTGCGGCCTCTCAAAGAATCTAGGGAGGCGGTGTGCAAGCCTTGGCCGCAGCGCATGGCGCAACCCAGGCGCACAATCTGTGGATCCCCGGGTTACGCGCAACCTGTGGCCTGGCCCGCGCTCGCAACCCATGGCCGCGGAAAAAACCTTAGGGCGTTAGGCGCAGCCTATGGCGCAACCCACGCGCGCAATATACGGCCACGAACAAGTGCCTGCAACGATAGCCGTAACGCATGGCTACAGCAATCGCTGCAGACAACGGGCGCAATCTACAGCGCCGAAAACTCCTTGCGGGACGCCATATCCACTCCCGTAAAGCTCAAGTACGAAATCCTGAGTACGAGCACGGCTCAAGGAATAATGAAAGGCAGCCCGGCTGTGGCCAGACGGCTGTGACAGCATATCTTCCGCAAGCAACCAGAGCGTAGCATGTTTGATGAAGTGCAATACCAGGCTGTCGCAGGCTGAATGGGTGCGTGACGACACAAACTGGCGGCGCGCCGACAGGGAACAGGAGAGGGGGCAGGCCTTCCCATAAGGCGGCGGGGCGGCTTCTCACAAGCCGCCCGGCCGTCTGAGGAACCGTCGCTGGCTTCGAAGAAGGCCTAGAAAGCTTATCAAAGGCCGCAGGCCTTCTGAGCATGCTGAGAAGGCCCGGCCCTTTACCTTCCTCCCTGCGCGCACCGCCGAAAGATACAAGGGGGTCAGCCGCCTCATGGTGGGATTGAGCAGGGTGACGAAACCAGCACCACACCTGGCCGGGGCTCCGGCCGAAAAAATTGCATGCCCCGAACCCTACTCTGGCCATGCCCACCCCCTCCACATCCCCCCTATCATCATCCATCCCCTCCTCCTACCTCCTCCTCCTCCTCCTCCTCCTCTCTCCTCCTCCTCCTCCTCCTCACCTCCTCCTCCTCCTCCTCCTGTTCCTCCTCCTCCTCCACCTCCTCCTCCTCCTCCTCCTCCTCCGCCTCCTCCTCCTCCTCCTCCTCCGAGCTCCCTATGGGGCCACGAAATGTGTGAGGGGGTGTGCCGACATGGGTGCCGTGGCACCATGCGAAACCTGCAACTAGGGCCTTCGGTGGAGATCCTCTTATGGGGCCACGAAAAGTGTGAAGGGTGTGGCGACATGGGTGCGGTCACACCATGCCAACCCTGCCACAGGGGACTTCGGTGGAGCTCTCTGTGGGGCCACGAAACGTGTGAGGGGTGTGCCGAAATTAATGAGGTGGCGCCATGCGCACCCTGCACTGGGGCCTTCGGTGATGCTACCTATGGGGCCACGAAACGTGCGAGAGGTGTGCCGACGTGTGAGGGCATGCGGAGGGCAGGGGCAAGGAGGGGGAGGAGGGAGGAGGGGGGGGGGGGAGGAGGAGGAGAGGAGAGGAGGATGGAACGCGAGGCGTTGTCTCTTCAATCGAGGACCCAACACCACAGGATAGCTGGGAACAAGATATGTATACATATACAGACATACACATTCACAACTCTAGACATATACAGATACATGTACAAATACGTGAACACTTTATACACACATTCATACATGTAAACATATGTACTGAAATGTATATATATATATATATATATATATATATATGGGTACCCCCCCCCGTTCCATTTTTTTCGCGCGCACCGCTGTAGAGATTGAACCTAATCAGCGCTAGCGCCCACTCTGTACAATGGGAGCTTGCATGCCGCATCATTGAAAAAAACAATCGGAAGCGAAACGGTGCGCGCGACTCGTCGCGGGCACGGGCAAGGTAGAACTCACGTCGCGCTAGCACTCGCACTGCACAAGGGTGCCCGCGCGATGCGCGATGGGAGCGTCAGTTGAAACGAAACGGCACATACGATCCGCCGTGGGCATCGGCAAGCGCTTTCATCGCCACTGCCATCGAATTTCCTGAGTTGACATAGTGGGCATACTCAGCAAGGTCGGGCAGTGGCATCAGCTGCTCTTCCGCACAAGGTGCACCGTGCTGATCTGCAGCGCCAACTGCATCGCTGGCCACTGCGTTGAGCACGGGCATCTTGCTATAGCGAGCCCGCAACCACATCTCCATGCGAGAGTTCTCACTCTCAATATCGTTGCTGTGGAAGCCCGTGGATCGACCCCGCCATCCTGCGCAATGGTCCACAGGCGGAGCGTAGCGGAAACCGAATTGCTTCACCGCAGCTTCAGAAGATTTCCACCCGTCGAAGACCAGGAACGACCGCTTCTTGATGTGCCGCTTGATCACTTGGGACATTGGCGCGAGACCGCGAGGAGTTCCGTCAAGCGCATTCTCGCGCCGAGGCAAGAACGCGAACGTGATCCTCTTTTTGCCGTTCTTGTGAGTGTAGCACTCTTGCCCCTTCCCAACTGCGACGGCCATCCACAACCACCTGGCGTTCACTCTGGGTCCTTTCCTCGCAGGGCGCCTGAGAACAGCCGCTGGTCTTCCATGAACGCCGGCGGCGGCAGGGCGTTTCGCCGCGGCAGGTCTCCGAAACACGCTGGCGGCGGCAATCTTCTTCCACGTAGTCCGCGCGGGCAGCCTCCGAGCTACTCGGCCGCGTCTCACGGGCTTGGAGTCTGGAGATGCGCGGTGCCTGTCGGTGCGCGTACGGATACCCTTATGGATCCCCATCTGCGTCTCGTCGAACACCACGACCTCGCCTGGTCCGCCAATTGCACCCTTTCCGCAAGACACTGCTGACGTGCGAAGTGCTTCCTGGTAGGTCCTCTTCCAATATCGCATGGTGTGCTTGTCGTGGATGTTATACCCGTCTCGCAGCTCGGACTCGATGGAGATCAAGCGGTCGTTCCGACGCAGCCCAACTATCAAGTGCAGGAACGCTGGCCACAAGTGTACCGATATCTTCCTCAGTGGGCCAACTCCTTGTACCACTTCATCCAAGTTGCCGCTTCTCCCGCTCGCTGGGCACCTCCAACGAAAAGTCATAGATTTCCCTTCCCTGCTTCGGCAACAGATCTTCGCGGCAGCGTGGCATTCGGAGCAGCGCTTGATTGTCTTGACGAGGCCGAAGTGGTTTGCAAGCAAGATGCCCCGAGCGCCAGCACAGTCTTGAACTCTTTCGGAAAGCACACGCTGCTCTTCATTGCGTTGGCAACAAATGATGTGTTAGACGAGAACCAATCCTCGCATATGGCTTTCTGATAACCATCAGGCGTAAGAGGAGCGGGCGGCGAGTTTCCCAGAACGCCTCGTTCGCCCATGCGCTGCCCTGGCATGTTAAGTGATATGGGAAGGAATGCGCAACGCAGTGCTGAGTACAAACAAAAGGCGGCGAAATCGCTCCCGCGAGCCACGATGACTACGGATGCAATGCAGAATTGGAGCGATGCATCAACAAGTCTAACATCACTGACGTCGTGTGCAAACTCCAATCCTCAACTCACTCTGTTTTTGATCGCCGCCTGACCCAATCAAAGGCAGCGCAAGTCTTGCAGTATCACGCCGGCGCTCGGGCGACGATCTGTCTGCACGATCGCTATCAAATCACAAAAACAAGACATGCACACGCGAGACACACAAGCCTGAATTGACACAGCGCGCATACTCAGCAATGTCGGGCAGTGGGCTCAGCTCCAACTGCATCGCTGGCAGCTGCTTGGCTAGCGCGCTGCATATGCGCCAACCAATGCAGCCCCTTCAGAACAGCAGTCACTGGTGGACGCGCCACCAAGTGCAGGCCATCGTCGGCACGCCGCCAGGCAGTTCGCGCCATGCCACAGGGCCGTTGAAGTTGGCCTTGGTTGCACCGTCGAAGATAGTGAAGCCGCGCAGGGTGACGATGGCACCCACGGCATGGCCGACCACGGTAGGCCCTGTGCCATACGTAACGATATACCTGCCAGGTAAAACACTGCGACCGCCGAGATGATGGGCCTTGTCAATCACGTAGCCCATGCTCTTGATCCACGATTCGGCGTCTCGGATCGTGAAGGGCCCATCAGCTGTGTATTGCACGTCAAAGCCGATGTTGTTCAAGCTGTCGACAAGGCAGCAGTCCTGTTGGGGCGGGAAGAAAGACAATTCGACACAGTAGCGGAGCTGACAATTGAACCACCCAAGCACGGGCGACGAGGCAGGCGGAAGCGGGATCGACCGGTGACGCACTGAAAGAGCGAAGCATACAGATGACAAGATAATGATAAGGAAAAGGAAGCGAACTAAGCGAGAGAAAGAAGAAAACCGAATCTGATATCCGAAAGCAATAATTGCAGAACAAGGTCCTTGAACTGAGCCCGACCCACCTCGGCGGATGCAACTGGCGAGGCGCCACAGAACAGCTTCGTCAATCCTTCTCGAAATGCACCGCCGACCCTGTCGTCTTCGCCGTGGCGCGCGCGAGGGCGCGCAGGCGCGGGCATTCCCGACGCGGCTGCCTCCTGTTCTGTCAAATGCAGGCCGCGTCTCGACTGAATGTCGGCCATCAGCCTTGCCTGTTCCTGCTGAAAGCTGGGGTCGCCCATGCAGCTGGCGATCTCTTCGTCGCTGTCGATGACGATGAGCGCCTGCACGCCCGTCGCCTTGAGCTCCTTGAAAACGCCAGGTTCGCCCTTGACGGGCGAGTGGCCGATGGCCTTCTGATCTCGGGGGCGCGCCAGGCCAGATGCGCCCCCCACTTCGTCAGAAGCGGCTTTCTCGCGCTTGACGCGCTGCGTCGTCGGCGAGGGGCCGCGCGCGAGCGCGAGACCCATGTCGCTGCTAGGCGGCAAATTCAAGGGGAATCGGAAACGGCGACCACCGACCGAGTCTGCGGCGCGCGGGGCGAGCGAGATGGCCGGCGGGAGTCTGTATACGCCGCCGGCGTCAGCGCGGACTCGCGCAGGACCCATCCCAGACGCCTGCGTCTGCGAGGGCGTCGGGTTGACATAAGCGAAAGGAGGGGCAGACTGCTGTTCGCTTTCAGGCGGAGGCAACGGGGCTGCCCGCGCGAGCGCCACCCACTCGCGCCCCCTATCGCAAGCACTCCTCAGTCTGCGGGGGCGCGGATATCTCCGTCGTTGAAGTTCTGCCACTTCTGGTGGCGGTCACCGCGCAGCCAATGCTTGCGATCGAATGGCTGCCTCTCCACGGAGATCTTGCACTCTGTCGCCTCTCTGCGGTAGAACCATCGCTCCGTCTGCACCATGAAGTGCGACCTTTTGAGCACGGCCTCCTTATCCGACAGAAGAGCCCCAAGAAGAAACATCGGGCTGATGATCTTAACGAACTCCTCATGTGATACAGTCGTTGCGGCGCCATCGGGCTCGGCGTCGATGTCGATTTTGTTATCCACGATAAACCTGGGCTGCCCCTTCACCCAGCGACGGCCGCCCCAGCGCGCCCACGTGGCCGCCTCCACGAGGGACACGTCCAGGAAGCACTTGATTGCCTTGATCGTCTGGCATGAGACATCTCCGTCATCGAAGATGTCGCCGCGTCCCACGCGACCTGGTTCACCTCGAAAAAAATCCACCTCTGACGAAAGTCTGCAAGAAGCTCCTTCGGCTTCATTAAGGTCGCGGCTGAGGCGCAGCTGCAGCGCGATGCCGACGGGCGTCTTGCCGACTCCAGGAACGCTCAGCATCACCAGCCCACGGTGCCGCAATTTCGGGTAGAACAGACGGAGGGCGTCGAGGATCCGCGGGTCAACATCGGCAAGGGTGATCGGCGAGAAGGAATGCGTCTGCGCAAAGCTTTGCTGCCCGCCCAGCTGGTTCAAAGCCTTCTCCACGAGTCCCCGCGACCAGTTGGCAATGGGAGAGTCAGAGGTCTTGCGCGTGTTCTTGGTGATCCATATTGTTAGTTTTAGATCAACGTTGCTACGCGGCCCCTCAGCCATGATGAACTCGAAGCCATCGTCGACGGCGTCATCGTCGGCAAGCGGATCCTCTTTGTCAGCGGGCTCACGGAGTCCAAAAGCTCGGACTCGACAACCACCCATGTTTTCAATGCACCAAGTCAACACCTTGAGGGACACCTTGGCGCAGGAGCCAGTGGCGCCCCATGATATCGCATGGGGCACGCCAATGCACGCCTTCAGAAGGATGTCGCGCTTCTGCTTGTCCTTGAACTCAAAATGTTTCAAGATTGTGTGCTTGCCATTGGGCTGATTGAGCACATACAGCGACATCTTGTAGGCAACTGCGAGGGGATTGGCTGCGTTGAACGGAGCAGGGGCCTCTCCTAGCTTCCGTGCGTTGCCGAGGTCTGTGAGCAACGGCTTCGGTACCTCGCCGTCGTAGTCGGTGATGACGTCGATGATGTGCTTCGCTCCTTGGTTGCCGAACGTGTCCGCGGCGCGCTCAATGGGGAGAGCAGGCAGCGACATGTTTGGAGCGTAATCAGGAATCTCAGAGGCATCGAATATCGCAGGGCGGATGAGAGGGCGACGCACAATATTCTCAGTCGCTGTCTTCGCCTGGGCGAAAGTCATGTTCTCCCCTGGCATCGCCATGGTGTAGGAAGTGTAGGTGCTGCTGACGCGGGGTAACTCGGGCGTGAGCTGGCGTAGGCACTGGTGGAGTAGCTTGAGCCAAAGTCATCGCGGCAAACCTGCGCCTTCCTGCCATGGTTCTCTCCTCGCTCCCTGGCTGAGTTCCCTTGCTGGGGTCCCCTGCTGGGTTCCCTCCTGGGTTTCCTTGCTGGGTTCCCTGTCTGGGATCCTTTGCTGGGTTTCCTTCCTGGGTTTCCTTGCTGGGTTCCCTTGCTGGGTTCCTTCCTGGGCTCCCCTCCTGAATTCCCTTGCTGGGTTCCCTTGCTGGGTTCCCTTGCTGGGTTCCCCTCCTGGGTTCCTTGCTGGGTTCCCTTGCTGGGTTCCCCTCCTGGGTTCCCTTCCTGGGTTCCCTTGCTGGGTTCCTTGCTGGGTTCCCCTCCTGGGTTCCCTTGCTGGGTTCTCCTAGCAGAGAGCAACAGAGAACAGCAGACAGCAGCAGAAAACAGCAGAGAGCAGCAGAGACCAGAAGACACCAGCAGAGAGCAGCGGAAACCAGCAGAGAGCAGCAGGGAGCAGCGGCACGCAGCAAACAGCCGCAGAGACCAGCAGAGAGCAGCAGGAAACCGCAGAGAGCAGCAACGACCAGCAGAATGCAGCAGAGCGCCGCATGGAACAGCAGAAACCAGCAGGGAGCAGCAGAGGCCAGCAGAGAGCAGCAGAGAGCAGCAGGGAGCAGCCGAAAGCAGCAGTGAGCAGCAGAGAGCAGAATGGACCAGCAGCGAGCAGCAGAGCGCATCAAGGAGCCGCAGAGAGCAGCAGCGACCAGCAGGGAGCAGCAGAGAGCAGCAGAGAGCACCAGGGAGCAGCAGAGAACAGCAGGGAGCAGCAGAGAGCAGCAAGGAACAGCAGGGAGCAGCAGGGAGCAGCAGAGAGCAGAAGACACCAGCAGAGAGCAGCGGATATCAACAGAGCAGCAGAGAGCAGCAGAGAGCAGCAGAGAGCAGCGGATATCAACAGAGCAGCACAGAGCAGCAGAGGGCAGCAGAGAGAAGCCGAGCCCAGCAGAGAGCAGCGGGAAACCGCAGAGAGCAGCAACGACCAGCAGAATGCAGCAGAGCGCCGCATGGAACAGCAGAAACCAGCAGGGAGCAGCAGAGGCCAGCAGAGAGCAGCAGAGAGCAGCAGGGAGCAGCCGAAAGCAGCAGTGAGCAGCAGAGAGCAGAATGGACCAGCAGCGAGCAGCAGAGCGCATCAAGGAGCCGCAGAGAGCAGCAGCGACCAGCAGGGAGCGGCAGAGAGCAGCAGAGAGCACCAGGGAGCAGCAGAGAACAGCAGGGAGCAGCAGAGAGCAGCAAGGAACAGCAGGGAGCAGCAGGGAGCAGCAGAGAGCAGAAGACACCAGCAGAGAGCAGCGGATATCAACAGAGCAGCAGAGAGCAGCAGAGAGCAGCAGAGAGCAGCGGATATCAACAGAGCAGCACAGAGCAGCAGAGGGCAGCAGAGAGAAGCCGAGACCAGCAGAGAGCAGCGGAGAGCAGCGGAGGGCCGCAGGGAGCAGCAGAAAGCCGCAGAGAGCAGCAGACCCCAGCAGAAAGCAGCCGAGAGCTGCAGATCACCCATGACACGCTGCAACATGTCCCGATTAATAGCACGCTGCAACATGTCCCGGTCCCTCCTGGGTCCCCTCCTGGGTCCCCTCCTGGGTCCCTCCGGTGTTCCCCTGGATCCCTCTGGGTCCCTCCTGGGTCCCCTCCTGGGTCTCCTCCTGGGTCCCTCCTGGGTTCCCTTGCTGTGTTCCCTTGCTGGGTTCCCCTGCTGGGTTCCCTTGCTGGGTTCCCTCCTAGGTCCCCTCCTGGGATTCCTCTTGGGTCACCTCCTGGGTCCCTCTGGGTCCCTCCTGGGTCCCCTCCTGGGTCTTTCCTGGGTTCCCCTGGGTCCCTCTGGGTTCCCTCCTGGGTCCCCTCCTGGGGTCCCTCCTGGGTCCCCTCCTGGGTCCCTCCTGGGTCCCCTCCTGGGTCCCTACTGGGTTCCCCTGGGTCCCTCTGGGTCCCTCCTGGGTCCCCTCCTGGGTCTCCCCCTGGGTCCCTCCTGGGTTCCCTTGCTGGGTTCCCTTGCTGGGTTCCCCTGCTGGGTTCCCTTGCTGGGTTCCCTCCTGGGTTCCTGCTCCTGCTCCTCCTTCCTCCTCCTCCTCCTCCTCCTCCTCCCCCTCCTCCTCCTCCTCCCCCTCCAATCCTCCTCCTCCTTCTCTTCCTCCTCCTACCAGAGGTGTCGGTTCTGGATCGGCCAATCCGCTGTAAAATCCAATTTTTCCCATTTTCCAATTCTCAGGCGCCGAACCCCTGCAGTTACGGCAGAAAGAAAACACTGTAAAATCCAAGTTTTCCAATTTTCCAATTCTCAGGCGCCGAACCCCTGCAGGTACGGCAGAAAGAAAACACTGTGAAATCATTTTTTTCATATTTGTCCAATTCTCTCAGACTGAATCATCATCGATGTTGCAATCGATTCAGCGCCACAGAATTGGAAAATTTGAAAAAAAATGATTTTGCAATGTTTTCCTCCGCCGCACCAGCGAGGTTCGGCGCCTGAGAATTGGAAAAATTTGAAAAATTGGATTCTGCAGCGTTTTCTCTCTGCCGCACCAGCGAGGTTCGGCGCCTGAGAATTGGAAAAATTTGAAAAATTAGATTTTACAGCGTTTTCTCTCTGCCGCACCAACGAGGTTCGGCGCCTGAGAATTGGAAAAATTGAAAAAAATGGATTGTACAGCGTTTTCTCTCTGCCGCACCAACGAGGGTTCGAGAATTGGAACATTCCCATCTGCCGCATCAGCGAGGGTTCGTACCCAGAGAATTGGAAAAATGTGAAAAATTGGATTTTACAGTGCTTTCACCCTGTCATATCAATGAGAGGTCGGTTCCAGACAACCGCCCTGCTGTCAGGAAGCAATGATCACGGAAGCTACACACAAGAGCCGCCGACGAAACCTATTCAAGCTTACACCCGCCCAAGATGATATGTAAGAAAAGTGCGCAGGGTCCTTGGGGGGGGTACCCATATATATATATATATATATATATATATATATATATTATATATATGTGTGTGTGTGTACACATATATACATTTACAAATGCATGTAGACATACATATAATTGGTTCCATCCGTGGACATACACATACACATAAACATATACATATACATACACATGAACATGTAAATATTCATGTACCTATACCTATGCATAGACATATGATTACACACTTACACATACATATACCTATACTGATACAAATACGTATACGTATACACATACCTATACATATGGATAAACGTACATATACATATACATGTACAAATGCTTGTGCAAATACACCTACATACGCATATACACCTACACATGCATGTACATGTGCAAAAACACATACACCTACACATTCACATACACATGCATAGTCATGTGCATGCCCATGCACATGGACATACACATGAACGCACACCAGGATTATACACAGATATAAACAGATGTTGCAATATCTATATATATACAGAAACGTATGGATGTACATTCAGGTATGCATAAGTATACAGGTGCACAACCATATACATCTACCTGTACACGTATGCATATAAATACATGGAATTGTACATGTACATGTACGTATGCATTTACATATACATGTACACATACATGAATTGTAAGTCCACCTATATATATGTATAATGTGTACATAGGTATACACACATAAACATCAGCATGAGCGTATACGTATCAGTTGAATATAAAGATGTGCATCCCTATGTTGCTGTACATATACAAACTCATATACACGTACATGTATGTAAACATATACTGTTACATAGAAACACACATACCACTACATATGCATAAACATAGACATGGACATAGAGATATACATGTGTATACATACGAATAAACATGACAAAAAATTGCCCCCGTACATCTACATATACATAGACATATACACGTACAGATCTACACATATATAGGAACCTAAACAGAGCCACAGACAAACCCACAGACGTACACATACACGAACACAAACACAGATGTATATGCATGTTCCGATACATAAACATGTGATTACATAAATGCAAACACATACATATACATATACATATACACATACGTAGACATAGACATAGACATATACATGTACATATACGCCCACGTCTACATATACATTAGCATATATACACATACATACACAAACACACATACATATACATATATATACAGATACACATATACATATGCAAAAAAAACATATATATATATATATATATACACATACGTATACAAACATGGATATATATATATAGAGATACCAAATGCATATACATACATATGTGGGCATCCATTTATCAATATATATACATACATACACATACATACATCTATATATATGTATATCGCTCGTGTTTCCGCGCCGCACAGTGCCCAGTCGATCACTGTACAGGTCTGTGAATTGATAAGAAAAGCGCCCTAGCAGCGCGGGCACTGTCCTCGGTCGCGTTGGGTAGCGACCTCTTCATGCTAGGCAGCTTCGCCTGAATGTCGCATGCATGAAAAAGCAATAATCGCGCGCTCAAGCGCCACACGCTGCGGGCATTCGTCAGGCTCCCCGCTGCAGAGGCCCAGACGATTCAGGATAGATTGCGGGACGCACAGCTGCTCGTGCCACACCGCGCGGATTGCCTGCCAAAGGGGTGGGCAGCGGGTGTAATGGGCCATGGCATCTGAGGCGCGATCGCCCTCGTCCTGGCAGCAGCCAAAAATGCATGGGTTGCAAACATCACTCGAGTGGAGGCGACGGCTCGTCGCCCAACCTCCGACCCAAGTCTTGAGAAGTGCCGAGTGCGCGGCCGGCGAAAAGCTCGAGACCAGGAGCTCTTTGAGCGGCTCCCATTCGATCTGCAGCAGCGAAAAAGACTCGTCTGGTTTTGCCTGGGAGTTGAGGCGGGCAAGGAAAGTGACAGGCAGGCGGTCAGGGAGAAGAGAGGTGACGAGGTGGGAGTAAATAAGTTTCTGCATGCGCAAGCGAGCAGTAGAACATCCGGCCAGGAGGCGGGCCTTCCCATCCTTCCACTCACTCACTGCCGCGGCGCAGGCCGCAGCCAGCGGGCGGTTCTTGTCATTGGGGAATCCCTGCGATGCTTCCCCGAGGGCGTGGGCGATCGGCTTCGACTTCCAGTGGGCGGGGGCGAACAGGCCATGCGAGCGGGCGTGGAACGAAAGGCCGATCTCCGCTGCATCACGAAGACGTTTAGCCCAGAACCGCCAGTTCAGAATGGAGTCAGTGGCACTGCGCATCAATGCCGACCGATTGCTGAGCTCGAGGGAAACCGCCTTCAGCGAGGCCCAGCGCCCCACTGCCAACAGGTCATCTCGCGGGAGAGCTTGCGGGGGGAGGTGCGATACGCGGTGCAGAGCCCAGCTCTCTTTCTTCTTCATCATCTGCGGCCACACGAAGAGCTGGCTGAGGTAGGAGGTCTTGCGTACCACGTTGGTTGCAGAGCATCAGTGATGCGCTGGTCGGTGCCCCGACATCGGCGATCAAGACAGTAGACCTTTGCCAGCCGATGATCACCTTCTCCCACCTATGTCTGTCCTCCACACTTGGCCCCATCAGCACCCCCAGGTACTCCGCTCTGTCGGCGACCGTCATGTCACGCCATCGTGGAACCAGCTCAGTAATCTTAGCACGGATCCTGTCCTCCACCGCAGGGGCAGCTGCCTCCGCCAGAGGTATGATCTTACATTTCGCCGTCTTCAGTACCAGTCGCGGTAGGTTCTCCGCCGCGTAGAAGACCCTACCCATGGGGCGGATCATCTTGTATGAGGGGAGGACACTGCCCACATCGTCAGCGCAGACGCCGATGACAGCGCCCTTGAAGCGCGCCGTCCGCGAGTGCAGGTCTCTGATCAGCGGGCCCATGCCCACCGCCCACAGCGCACCCGACCACGGGCACCCCTGGTGAATGCCAGGTGCCAGGGGACAGAACAGCTCGCTGGCACCCGCAAGGCTGGTGGGGGCGACGGGCAGGAGGTAGATCGCCTCGATCATGTTGCGAATGCCCTCAGGAAAGTCCGCCTTCCCCAGGACTATGTCAAGCCAAGTTCTGCACATCGCGGGGAACGCGTCACCGAAGTCGCACCGGGCCATCAACGGATCTTTGCACGACACGTCACCTTGCATTGCGACGACGCGGGACTGCGCGACCATGGCCACCACATGTTCAATGAAGCGCCGCTTCGGGAGGAAGCCCTTCTGCGCACCGTAGGCCCCTTTTCGCCACGATTGGCTTCATCAGCTCGTTGCCCATGGCAACTACGATCTTGCAGTCCGTGTTTTTTGCCAGTCTAGTAGCTGAGAGTACACCATCAGGCCGACCCCGTTGGTGTGAAAATCATGAGCGAGTCGTTGAAGTCCAGCGGCGCAGGGAGACCTCATTGTCTCGATCGCGACCTCGAGGAGGAGCTGCGCCGCAGAGGGAGTGGGCTTCCAAGCCGTGTGGGGAATGCCATCAGGGCCAGGAGCTGAGTTGTTGAGCCTGCGAATGAGGTTCTTCATTTTACCCAGCGTTGGAATGTCCATCTGGGAGCAGCCGTAGGGGGTGATGCGTTTGTCCAGGTAGCGCCTGACGCGCCGGGCGCGGCCCGGCTTCGCCTGGAACACAGGGGACCATTGGCGTCGGAGCTCTGCAATCATGTCCTCAGGCTTCTCGGTGGTGCTGTGGTCGTGAAGGACCTTGATGGCCTTGAGCTTCAGCACCTTGCCAGCGGGGGCCCAGAGCTTGCCGCGCCTCTGGATCGCCCCCTGCATCTTGCGGAGGCGCTGTCTCTTGCGGAAGTGGGTCTCTCTCGCCTGCCCCCCCCGCTGCAAGGCATCCGAGCGCTGGTCCAGACACTCCTGCTGGAGCCTCTCGAAAGTACGACGGGAGGCCACAGGCTCGATGAGTGCGATATTGCTGCTGTCCGAGATGTCCAGGAACTTCGCGCCAAGCTCAGTTCGCGCGTGGAGCGCGCGGGCACTCTTCCAGTCGTTCCTGCATACGGCCCTCGAGATCGCTCTGCATGTCGCCAAGGCGGCCGCCGAGCATGGAGCGCGCGCGCCTGCCAGGTCGTTGCGCGTCAGCCTGGCCGCCTCACGGATGAGGCGCTTGTATTCCTTGAGGCGCATGAAGGGCGGGCACTTGTCCACGTCTGCCGCGTCACGCAGCAAGTCACAGCATTTGGTAAAGAGGGGGCTCTCGAAGACGAGCTGCGGAATTGGCTGCCATTCGCTCTCCTCAGGTGATCGAGCGGCAAGCCGAAGGTGAACTGGGGCGCGGTCAGAGATTCCTCTGTCGAAGGGCGCGTCGGGCGCAATGGGGATGCCCACCTTCGCACACCACTGAATCAGCAGCCACGGCGGCGAGCTGATGCAGATCTTGTCAATCCTCGCGCACTGATGCGACTGCTCGGTGTAGCGGGGCGGCAGCTCGGGGCCCACCTCAACCATGTCCCCCAGGGCTTGTTCCCATAGTAGATGATGTTATGGATGGTGATTTCGCCGGCGAGGAAGGCCTTCGTTGACCAGCGGCGCCGTCAGCTCGAGCGGGGCCTCATCCATGAAGTTAAAGTCACCCATGACGCGCACGGTGATCCTCTCTGGGTGTTGCTCGGCAATACTGAGCTCGGCACGGATCGCGCCCCCTGCACACTGAACTTGGTCCGCAGAGAGCTGGAAGTTGCGGGCATTGTAGATCGCGATCACGTTGGGGAGCGAGCCCGCCGCAGCCTCTGAGACGCCCGCTATGATTTGTAGGCGCTGAATGCGACCAGCGATGGGCTCCGAGCAACGGAATCGGTCAGGGCCCGCAGCTTCAGACGGCGAAACCCCAGGCTGACTTAGCGCAACCCCACCAACGCCACGATTGGGAATTGAGGCGAAGCAAGCCGCTGTCTTGTGCGCCAGGTGAATCTCGCGGTTGAGCTCCGTTTCAGAGTCGTGGACCTCCTGGAGGGCGAGCACAGCTGTGGAGTTCAAGACCTGCGACAAGAATGCGACCTTCTTCTTCCTCTCGAGGGGGCCCCTGCACAAGAGCGCCCTCGAGTTCCATGTCGTAAAGGAGATCGGCTTCGTCGACTTTGAGCCCCGCCAAGGGGCCAGGGCCCTGTTAAATCTGCCACTGCACTGTGCGTCGAGCGAGGTTTGGAAGAACTGTTCGAACTGCGCGCGGATCTCCTCTCGATTGAGGCCATGTTGTAGGCAGCCGTTGCAATTGA
>CAUYUJ010020651.1:64423-79423 GCA_963575745.1 Prorocentrum cordatum | reverse complement strand
ACACACACGACGCACACACACACACAAGACGAGAAGTATGAGAAGGAAGAGGAAGAAAGAGGGGGACGGGGAGGAGGATCGTGGAATTCGACGTCACGAAAAATTGCAACATCGTAAAGACAATCGATCGGACCCCGAATCCGAAACAAGGCAAATCGCACATTGTGAGGGAATCCGACGCCAGGATCCGAGAGATGGTCACCGTGTGGTGGCTTTCGAATACTTATTCGGGTTTCCGGCGGCCGTTCGAGACGATCCAGGCAGGGGGGCGCTCTCGGCGAAGCGAAACCGCTGGAACGCATCCCAAGGCTGGAAGACCGGTGAAAACCGACCATAATTCCCGGACGCGTCCCCCCTCGCCAACCATGCCGACCTGCTGTCGGAGGCCTCGACCCCAAGGGAAAGAACAGTATCAACCAGCATCGAATCGGGAATCGGGTCGCGTCGGCGTGTAAGTCGGGGTGCACATCGGATCGGGCCGCATGGGCACGGAATCGGAATCTAATCGGACTGGCCGCGCCAAGACGCGCGACAGTACCATGCAGGCGTCGGGCCGGGTCGGATCGAGCGAAAATCGGAACGGCATCGGAGCGGGCTGGCTGGAGTCGGTACCGAATCGGATCGATCGGATCGAAATTGGCCCTGGAAGGCGAAGAGGAAGGAGCGAAGCCTGGGGGAACAAACAAGAGCAGAAGCACCAAAACTCCAGAGGCCCGCGCGGATTTTTCGGATCGGCGCTGGGGCCCTTGGCCGCTGGTCAAGGAGGAAGAGGGGGAGGAGAGGAGGAGGAGGAGGAGGAGGAGGAGGAGGACGACGACGACGACGACGAAGAGGAGGCGCTAGACTTGCGGGGGGTAGAAAAAGCACAACAAAACATGGCGGCAATAATATGTTGAATGCACCGTTTAACTTTCCGTGTGATATACAGATATGCGTCGACGCTTGGGCCAAACAGCGGCGACCCCTCCTACCCGGGACGGGATTGCACGGGCGCTCGAACAGCTGTCGCGGACCAGAGAAACCAAACGAAGAAGGGGACCATAACTGTCCACCACCAGCACGTTCTAGACTCGGCAGGGAGACACCGCCGCTGTCTGACCCGACGGGCGCGCGCCGCGGCGAAGCGCGGGCTCGCCCCCTTTGACGGGTAGCTCGCTCGTGCTCTCAAAAACGACACTGGGGGAGCTCACACGCGCGAGTGATGAAGGTGCAAGTTCTCTCGCGCCGCCTTGCGCATGATGCTAGTGACCTCGGGCCGCGCGCGCGGCGTCTGAAAGCCTCTCCTAAGACTTAGGCAAGGCGATAGCCCCGGGGCCCCGTGAAGGGCGAGGTGGGGGCATAGTGCCGTGACATGGTAGGTGAGAGAGAAGGTGATGGATGGTGATAGACCTGAGGGACGCGCGCTTTCTAGCACGATCGCCTCGTGGCTCACCGCGGTCACGATCCGCGGGGGCCGCTCCGTTCACGACCACCGCAGGCGAACTCCTCGCCGGGCGCGCCAGGCTCGGCACCGCCCGCGGGCGAAGGCTGCCGCGGCTCACTGGCGCCAACCGCGCGGAGGGCCGCGCCGGCGCTCGACCACCCACCGAGCCCCGCGGGTCTTCTTCTTCTTCGAGGGAAGGTCGGCGGCATCTTCTGGCATAGGCTCGCTCTTGCCATTGTCCGCGCCCTCGCCCTTGCCCTTACGAGCTATCACAGCAGCGCGCCCGCGGGAGCCGACGGGCGCCATGGCTCCTGTCCTCGTCCAGAATGGGCGCGGGGTCGACGGGCGAGGTAGCGCCGGTCTCCAGCCCGAGCCGCGAGCAGAGCTGGCCTCGTCGCGCCCAGCCTTTCGAGAAGGCGACCAGGGCGGAACCTCTGGAGAGAGGTGGCGACGAGGCGGGGCGCGCGGCGCGCGATCACCCTGGGGCGACGGGGACTGCGATTGCCGCGGCGACAGCGCCGCTGGCCTCGCGCAGCCGAGCGGCCTGCACTGGGAAGAAAGCGCGCCGAGAGACGCATCGTCGCGGGCAGCGCGGGGCTTCTGACAAAACCCCCGCCGCGAGCCGACGTCGGTGAGCGACCAGTAGCGACGGCACTCAGCCCTCTCTCGAGGGCCCCCCAGGGCCGACGCTGAGCGGAACGCTTGCGCGCGGCGGCCGAACGCCCCTCAGCCAGCCCATGGCCCTGCGAGCCTCGAACACCATACCGGCGCGCAACTGCGGCTCCAAGACGCTGGTGGAGTAGGGGCTCCGGCAGAGCAGCAGCTCGGGGACTGGGTCGGCGATGCGCCACTGCCGCATGAACTGTACCACGTCTTCGCCACTCCTGCTAAGCGAAAGGGGCTGGGAAACTTCCGCGAGCGCCAAGGCCGGCACGTCGGGGGGTGGAGCGCTCGGAAGACTCGGCGCGGATGCGGATGCCTTGCCGGAGGGCATCAACCGAGCGCGCCTCACGGCAGCCGCGCGGCGTCTGCGCGGACACGGCGGGCGCGAGCGGGACCGAGGAAACTCTTGAGCCCGAACGCGATCTCGAGAAACAGATGACGTTGAAATCACATCATCGGGGGCATCATCGGAGCATGCCAGGAGGACGGACCACGACGAGCTGACACGTTGGACCACCGCCCCTGGCCCACCCGCCTGGCCGGGGCGTCGGAGATAGAGCACGCGGCGCGGCTCGACCTGTGGACGTCGCTGCGAGCGCCACGAGGGCGCGGTCCGCGAGCGACGAGGCGGCGGCGGACCCGGATGATCCGGCGGCTTGCTGCGAGGCACGCCGGCACGAGCGCGCGGCAGCGAGCGGCCGCCAGCGCGCGGCGACGCGCGACGGGGGCCCGCGCGCGGGCCCGGCGACTCGCGAGCCACAAACGGCGGCCCAGCGCCTTCCGGCCAGGCGGCGCACAAGCCTGCTGCTGCGGAGAATGGCAGCGACATCGCGAACGTTCCTCCCTACTCCTTCTTTCTACTTCTACGCCCAGTGCGTCCGCGCACGCACCCACTGACATGCACGCCACAGCGAAAGTTGACCACTGCAAGGACGGAACTCCTGACAACATGGCCCCCCGAATTGCCGCCCTGCAACATAGATCTCCACCACCGCGTGCCACGTGACAACACTTCCGAAAGAGGCGAAGATGAGGAAGGGCCGATGGTTCCGAAATGCATGGAGCACAACACAATTCCTAGATGCATGATGATACGTGTTAGTTGTCGAAGGTGGGCTGGCGCTCATGGCCCGAGAGCACAGTGAGATTGCCAGCCGATGCGAAAGCGACAGTGCACGGCATATGCGACCGCTGGCGAGAGCCACCAGCCAAGTCGCGCAGAGCCGATCTATCGACGCTGCCCTTGGTCAGTCCATCCGCGATCACATCGCGGACGTCTACCCAGCTCAGAGCCCATTGTTGGCCCGAGCTCAAGGTCGGTGAGCCAGAGCACACGCGGAAATAACGAGTGTCATGCCGGGGGCATGGGTCTCGCAGCTGCGACGGCTGCGATCGCCCCCACTGGGTCGAGGCAGAGCTCAATCTGCAGCGCGAGCGCCTGCTGACCACCTCGCTGGCGTCGCGCAGCTCCACGGCCCCGAGGTCCTTCAAGTACTTTGAGGAGTCTGGTGGCCAGAGCGAGGCCGCGATCTGTTGAACTGATCGCGGCCATCAGCTCACTTGTAAAAGTGCCTTGCTCAACCGTCTCGAGCGCATACTGCCAGTCCAGTAGATGCCACGTTTGCTTGCCAACGAAAGTTTGTTGAGCATCCGCGTTGCAGGCGCCATTGCGCAGGAATTCGGCTGCTCGCGGGTCTCGTCACGCATCGGCGCCCCCCTCTGTCTCTCTCGGAATGCTGCGCCCCTGCGTCTTTCGAAATTGCGCGCGCAACGCAGAGGTGGATTGTGGATCCGTAATGGCGTGGCCTGCGTCCATCTCACAAGCGCGTTGGGATTCCGCATGCGGCCGCACGTTTGCGCAAAAGCATGGCGATGAAGTGCAACTACGTTGAAGAGCAGATCGATTCGTTCGATGAGTGAAGATCAGTACCATAAGCAGTCTGAGATGCAGTTTGGCCAGGATATCTGAGGCGAGCTCGGAGATGGCCCTGCCACTCAGCTCACTGCTTCCCATCGGCTTCAGAACCTGAGCACACTCAATCTGGCACGGCCCACACCCGCCGTTGCGCGTCAGGTAATGGCGCCCCCAATAGCGCGAAATGTTCCTTACTAACATCCAGCTCACCTTTACACGTGGCATGCTGTAGGCACTGTCGTAACTTGGCCTTTTCCTGCAACGACCCTGCTACATTGACGTCGTCGACGCGCGTGGTGGCCAGGAGAGACAGCGCGCCATCCTTGGGTTGTGCGGTAACCTTGTTGTCGCATAGCGCTGGGACGACTAGGTACAGTTGACCCGCGTTCTTGGCGAGCTGGATGGACCAGCATCTCGGGGCACCTTTGCGCTGGGTCGAAGTCTTCGCACCCCATCACTTTGCGGAGGACAGCGACGGCATCCGGGGAGAGCTCGAAGTTGACCTCGCGCTCTTCCTCACCCGTTGACTCCACGAGTTCCCGAATAGCTGACACCTCTCAGGGAGGCCTTCTCGACGCCCCACGCATCGATCGCCCATCCTCGGCAGACAGCCCGGAGACGATCACCCACTAGGAGAGCCGTGATGAAGTGCATGCGTACGTGGCGATGAGATCGGATTCGGCGCCCTTGAAGCCTCGACAAGTCAGCCTGCTGCGGATCATCCGAACGTTATGAGATGGGTCTGATTGCGTCGTGTCCATTTCCACTTGCCGACCCACCTGCAGTCGAGGATGTCGCGCGCTCCTCGGCGAGGACGCCGTGAGAAGCAGTTGCAGCCGACCCATACGTGCAGTTCCTAGAGCACAGCGGCAGCGACGGCTGCGGCGCGCTCTCGATCGAGCCTCTTCGGGAGTGAGTAAGTCAGCGCCACGTTCGACCACTGCCTTCTTGGTTCCTGCCACGTAGACCCAGAGGCATGCACGGTGGCCCGCGCGGACAGGGCGGCCAGGCATATGTTTGCGCATCCCGTCCGGGGCTAGCATTTCCACGCAGGCGCCCCCGGCTTTGTCGATGTCGACGGCCTCTGCGGCAACGAGAAGTGCAGCACCCACTGTGACGCGGCAATAGTGCTGGCACCCTTCTGCGAACAGGCCTTGCGGCAGTGGACATGACGGAGCAGGTTGGGTCACCGTCTCTAACATCTCCTCGAATCTGACCGACTCCGTGGGCAACTCATCCTTCATGACTGACTGTTGGTCGTACGTCAAAGATGCCCACCACGTAGTGCAGACGGGGTACCGATCGCTCAAAGAGTCTTCGTAGGACCCCCCCCTCGATGGTGGATAGCCCCCCGCCGTCGCGCGGGGAATCGTCGGGGCGCGCTCCGGCTTCCGAAGGATCAGCACTTATACCGCTGGAGTCTGCCACTTGAGCTATCTTCCACAAGATCTCCGCAGCACCATCCCACTACCTCTCCAAATATGAATAAGAGGTAACACATTCTGCTGCAGTCGGAACCGAACAGCTCGACATGGCTGAGTCCACCAGCCTCGAAGCTCCAGCAGGTCTCCACTCAGCGACGGCCTGGTCGCCACCTTGCCAGGAGAGATCCGTCTCGGCTGTCTTCGGCCACGATGAGCTCGAGGCCGCGGCCGACTTGCGCCCGCGACGCCGTTGAAATTGAAAACGTTGATGGCTTGGTACTCGAGACCCAAGGCCACTGACCACTTGCTGGCGCCAACAGCGGCGACCGTGCCAGCGTCGGCAAGGCCATGCCTGACCGCGAGCTGTAGCAGGTTGGCTCCTGACTTCATATAGTAGCCCACGGAATTCCATGAAGCGCTGTGCATCTCCGAGGCGGCATCTGTTCGGCGCCTCGGAAGTTGATAGTTACCGCGCCCCGCTGGGCGCTCATCTGGACGACTGCAGCTGGACCATCTTCGGTGACTGGGGCTCAGTAGAAATCGACCAGCTCACACGGTTTGTAGTCCAGGGTTCGCCCTGCAACTGTGGCGACAGTCTTGAAGGCTCGGATGATACGGGAGACGGCCCGGCCCTCTACGATCCGTCGCCGGGAAATTCTGAGCGGGCGCGAGGTGCGGGCCACGCCTGCTGCGTCATCTGCGAGTGCCAACATGTTCAGCAGCAGCCGCGGCGGCAATCCGAATCTCGCGTTGCATGGCGATGCATGTTCGTAGGATATGAAAGAGTTGCCTGCGAACCCAAGCAGGTCGGGCATGCTGACTCCGAGTCCTTCACGTCGAATCTGTTCCTTCGATGCAGTGCATGGCGCGTCGTCAGATTGCACCGCGTCGCTCGATCTTTCGGGGGCGCTGGTTGAGAACTCGCACTCGGACCACGATGCCGCGTCGAGCGAAGATGGCTTAGCTGCGGCACCAAGGGTACTACGTTCGCCGTCTACGAGCAACGTCTCAAATGGTCCGAGGATGGAGATCCAACGCGCCAGGATAGCAGAGCACAAGTTCTCAGAGGATCAGCGTCCGGCATCGCTGGAAGCACCTTCAAAAAGCTATGATGCATACCCTCGGTCGGCTCTATCGATCATGTGCCAAATCGGATGTTGGAGATAAAAAAAGGGTGCCCCCTGCTACTTCCTGGTCGGGACCCGTAACCAGCTCGACCGAGGGTGCGATTTGCAACGCGTTGCTGGCCCAGGCCCTGCACTCGCGGTCTGCGTCTACCACGCCAGCGACGCCTTGGATGACTGTACTGGAGCCCAGGGCTACCGTAAGTATATGTTCCATCTGAGTCCGCGCATCATGCCACCAGCCCATGTGCTTTGCAGATCTCGCGTCGCACTTGCGCGGCATCGCCGATTCTCAGCACGCGCGAGCTCTGAGTGACATCGAAGCTCGTCCAGTCTTCTGGTGCACGACCCGTCGCAGCGCACACGACTCGAGGTCGCGGCCGAGGAGCTCTGGTAGCTCGGGGCGCTCACAGGCCATCGATTTGTTGCGGTTCGTCGCCACCCAAAAAGATCGTTGCGGATGGGAGCTGGCGGCGCGGGGTCTTCGATGGGGCCTCGGTCAGGAGGCGGCCCAACGGTGTCCGGATTCCTGATCCAGGGAGTCCTGCCACGGGATCTCGAAACTGCTGCGCACTCGGGCCTCGCTGGGGAAAGGTTCCGCATTGGCCTGCGCGGCGCCGTTGGAGACTCTGGGATGATGCCGGCCACTGAGGCCAGGTAGAGCTGCGCCATCAGCGCGAGGGAGCTTCCCACCGCGGCTACGAAAGTAACGACGCCGTGCACCACGCGCTCAGCTAAGCGCCGTGGCCAGACACTGAGTGTCTTCGCGCGTTGGCCGCGACCCCAGTCAACGTCGCGGTCGTGGCGACCGCTGCAACTCAAGGCGAAGAGGGGCGCCAGCAGGCGCAGTGATTTGGCGTTGGATACGGACGGGCTCTCCGCTGGGAGGCCACGCGGGCCCCCGGCCCCCAGGCAGCATCGGTCGAACGCAACCACGCAGACATGTGGACACGTAGCATCTTGTTCCTCAGACAGCACTGAACTGAGCCCAGTAGGGCCCCGTTTTTCTTCGACTGAAAATATCGCCCATGGTGCACCTACAAACTCGAACTGTTGGCAGAGGGGGATGCGCGGCGCATCCCCCGCGCAGCGCGTCCGCCAGGCCTCATAATTGACACGGCAGTTGAGACCACTAGGCGGCGCAGTACAGCGGCAAGACGGCGCCAGAAACACCGCGAATACATTGTTGGACTTGAGGCGCTATAGGACGTGCTGTTAGATAGTAGGAGCGCCAATTCGGGTCGTCGTCGAACAACTATCTGCGAGGCGCGGGCGCCACCGCCGCACAGCTCACACAGGGCCGTCCCGGGACCTAAAACTAAGGCGCGGATCGCAGCCAGGGCACGCGCGACGTCGGCGGCTTGGAGGGTGGATACCGGGAACGCGGCACGTTGACCTGCTGCGTATGATTCCGCCACGAACTCACCGACTGGGAGCTCGCTGGCGCGCCGGGCTCGCATTCAGGGCAAATGCGATTTGCCCACTCACCGGCCAGCGAGGCAAGAGAGACCAGAAAGAAGGTCTTGACCGGTAAACACAGATCCAGCAATCTTCCTTCGTAGCGATGTTGGTAGCGTCTGCGGGATCATCAACTGCTACTTCAAGCACCATATCAGACTTGCCCGCATGGCGAAAGCTGCCGTCCTATTGTGTATTCTTATACTGTATGACAATGTCTTCCGTCCTGCATTATCGATCTTTGCCCCATTTGAATCGGGACTGTCGGGCCGACGGAAAGTCTGGCGTGGAGAGCGCCAGGTGCTCGACGAAGCTGCCAAAGCCTCCTCGCCAAGTAGAGCAGCTGGAGTGTTCTTGGGGCCTGTTAGCTCTGCCTGAATAGGAAGAAGATCCCGATCGGGCTAAGCCAGAAGTGAGCGACGAATCGCACGGGGATCTGCACCGACACTTCTGCATTGATACGCTTTGCATGAAATCGCCTGGGAGCTTTCCCTCTCAGGAGGGCGCTCCGCTGCCCAGTGCTAGGACGCTCGGCGCACCACGTCTTTGGCGCGCACAGCAAGCCTGTCCCCTGTTCTGTCGTCGTGACGATGAAATGCTGTCCTGGCGAGATACTAGATGCCAGGCTCTGGCGCTCGTCCAAGTCGCCAGGCCCTGGTGATGACTAGTCAAATACCAACTGCTGGATTCGTGACCACTTCAATGGAACGGCTCAGCTCGCTTGCCAAGTTCATTGCAGCACAGGGCGCGTCGCGCCCCCAACACGCCAATAGTAACTCACGAAGTAAATCGCGGGCACGAGCACACGCATTCCCAGGGTCGATATGGCCAGGCGGCACCCACTTGGCATTCGCAGCGGAGCGCGGACAGCACCTGCGGGCCATTGGACCTGGACGTCGCCACCCCCAGGCGAGAGCAGCTCGCGCTGACACACGTCCAGGATCGCATGCATGGACTCGACGCTGCGTAGGCCGAGCTGGCCACGCAGGTCACTGCCCGACCCACTGACGATGAGCGCTGCGAAGCTGCGGATGCTAGCTTTACCCTGTTCATCCGCGACGGCAATGGGGGTGCCCACCTGATGGGTACACACTCGGGCCCCACTGCCAACTCCCTGGATGCTCAAGGGCATGCCCATGAAGAGCTGCCGCGGTAATCCAGAAGCCGCATTAAAGTGATCATTTGTTTTTTGGCCCCCCCTCTGTCACAGAGGGGGTCTAAGATGCCCCTCTCGGTCACAGAGGGGGTCTAAGATGCCCCCCCTCTGTCACGGAGGACCTCGTTCTGGGTGCTCTTCTGCCACGGGAGCTACCGATACGATTGGAGACGATAAAATGTGATGGCGGGGTGGGGGATTGGAGGGGGAGGGAGAAGAAAACGATGAAGGAGAGGAGGCAACGACAGCACCGATGAAAGCGCCGTTTCTTTTTCCTTCTCCGCTCGGGCAGCGGTCGCCGAGCACGACGGCGCGCGCGAGTCGCCGCCGCTCGCGATGCATTGGCAAGGCCTTCGCTGCTGCGGAGGGTCGACGTTCGGCCGATGAGGCCTCCCTCCGCTGCTGCGGAGGGGCGGCTCCTGTGCGATGGTTCAGCTAAGTTCTTCCCAGGGATTGGTCTCGGGGGGGTGTTCGACCCACCTCCAATTCGTGGCCTCCCAGTGCCCCTGGCCGCTACTCCACCCACTGTGGCTGCTCCACCAGTCACTGGGGCGTTGGTCGCTGCCGAATGCAACTTGCATGTCGCGCCAGGCGGAGTCGACCCTGCGGTCCTGCAGCGAGGAAGCCTCGCCGCTCGGCTGTTGCCACTCGCGCTCCTCGCCCTTCCTGGTGCGCCACCACTCATCCCTGCGCCGCTCCCCGTCTGTTGGTTGCTGCCGTGGCGCCTGTGGCCTCCGCTGCTGCGGGGGCTCTGGCGGCTCGTGGCCGAGGGCAGCGATCGCGTCCGAGATGTAGCTGGCGGCGCCGCGCTGCCCTCGCTGCTCCAGCGGCGCAGGCCCTGGAGATGGGCACTGCGGGGTCGGCTGCCACCTTGGGGGTGGCAAGCAACTATTTCTATAATTATCCCCTCCCTGTCAACTCCCGCCCCTTCCCGACACTCATTTCCTTATGTCATCCCTCGTCCTGCTCAGCCTATTCCTCATCCCCTCTCCTCCCTCCTGCCCTCCCCGTGCCCCACCCCCCCTCTCCCTCCCCCCCCTTTCAACCCCCCGCCGCGACCTTCCATCGCCAGCCGCGGGCCAGTCGCGGCCGTCGTCCGCGTTTTCGTCGCCCATCTTGGTGGGCGCCACGCCTGTTGGGCGCGCTCGTCTTGCTCGCCCCTCTCGCGGTGCTGCTCTGGTGCCTGGCGCTCGGGTCCGTGCTGCTCGGGCGCCGCTGCTGCGGCGCCCTGGAGCGCAGCTGCTTGCTGTTTCTGGGTGCGCCTGTCCTTCTTCTCTTTGGCTCTCTCCTGCTTCCTCCCCTGCGAACGCACGCTGGCCATGCGCATTTGGAACAGGAGAGGGTAGTGGGCGCCGCCGTGCCAGCGCCCCTCCACCTCCACGGTCTCCGGCGGGAACGTCTTCTGCAACGCGCGGAAGAGGGTCACCTCGCGATTACTAGAGAAGCGGCGGCCCCCTCTAGCCTCAGCCTCGGCGCGCCTCAGTTTCTCACGCTCCTTCTCTTGGATCTTGCGTTGGCATTCCCCTGACTGAGTCAGTAAATCATGGAGGTGCTCGCGGGCGTCTTTTTTCGGGTAGTAGCGATCGTAAAGCATCCCGGGGCCTCCGTTCTGGCAGTGGTGCCAGTACGTCGGCTCCGATGATGGGCTGGTGGAGGCCCCCGCTGCTGCGGGGGCCTCTGCCTTGCTTCCGTTACGGTGCCCGATCTCACCGATCACCGACTTGCGTGCGAAGAGCAACCCCGTCTCGTCTCTGTCGTGCACGGCGCTCAGCGGCCAGCACAGGGTGTACTCGCCAGGCCTGTTGAGAACGAAGATGCCGCAGCTGTCCAAGCACGGAGTGCCGTCCAATCCGCGCCAGAAGTACGCTGCCGCCGCCTCCAATCGCATGCCTAGACCCCGAAGACTCGGCAGCGTCTGTGCGAGCGCCATGTTGAAATCCCCACAAAGGATGTCAACGTTGTTGTCCTGCAAGATGGTCGCCAGCCTCCGCCACCACGTCTTGTGAGCCTCGTTAAAGCCTCTGGAACCTTTCGCCGTGTCGCGGTGGAGGTGCACCGCGCGCACCCGCACTTTCGAGCCGAAGTGGGCGTAGGTTTGATCGAAGTAGACCTCAACCACCATGATCCTCGAGAACGCTTCCATCTTGCGCCCTTTTGCTGTTTTGTAGTGGCCGTCGACACTCCTTTCCCAGTGGAGCAGCCGCATTGCGTAACACAGATTTGCGCGCGCAGCGATGCACAAGGACTTGTCCTCACGCCCGCGCAGGGTCAAGTATTCGTACTCTGGTCGATTCTGGAGCTGTTGGCAATCGCCAACACTCGCAGCACGACTTCCTCTTGCTGTCGCCATCGCTGCTGCGGGGGCGACAAAAGGCCCACCGCTGCTGCTGCTTTGGCCCTCCGCTGCTGACGCCCCCGCTGCTGCGGGGGCGTCCGCCTGCAGCGGCGGTGGTTTCCCTGGCCGCTGTAGGATTGACTCCATCTGCTCCTCGCATTCCGCAAAGCACGCCACGAGAGCAGGGCAATGCCGCAGCTGCAACTCAAGTCTCCGCCGCTGGCCCGCGTGGTTGGTCTCGCTCGGCATGGGGCCCCAGTTCCCGAACAGGACGGAAAGGTTGCCCACGTTGTCGTTCCGTGGCCTGTTCACGTCAGCCGCTCTTCTTTCGCAGAAGAACTCGCGCGGGGCGGTGTCGCGAAGAACGCAGTTGCGCCGCTCGACGTCGTCGGGCGGCGCGCAGCCCCCAAATTCCTGAGGCCCTTCGTCATCGCTCGGATCCACCACCGAGTCGCCTGGGCGGGTGCGCATCGTAGAAACTTCTGATCGCGCCGCCGCTGCTGAGCTTGAAACGCCAGGCGGCGCAGCCCCCGCTGCTGCGGGGGCGCCCTCTGGCACAAGGGCCCAAGGACCCTTCCAGGGTTCTGCCTGACCACCCGCAGGTCGCCAAACCTTCCCAGATTTCGCTGTAAACACTGCCGACAGTCGGCCCCGAGGCCCCGCTGCTGCGGGGCCCAATGGGCTGCTGCTGCTGCCGGCCGCGGCCATCACTCCCTGCCCCCGCGTTGCAGGGGGGGGGGCGGCCGTCAGAGCCGGACACCTGGGGCCGAAACGGCGGTGGAAGGAGGGGGACGGGGCGAAGGAGGAAGACGGGGCGGATAGGGAAGGAAAGGGCGGGCAGAGAGAGAGGGAGAGAGAGAGGGAGAGACAGGGAGATAGTGCGAGAGAGAGAGAGAGAGAGAGAGAGAGACGGACGACGATAACGAGAGAGAGAGAGAGAGGAGAGAGAGAGAGAGAGAGAGAGAGAGAGCGGTAGAGAGAGAGAGAAGAAGAGAAAGAGAAGAGAGAAAGAGAAAGAGAAAAGAGAATGAAAAAGAGAAAGAAAGAGAAAGAGAAAGAGAAAGCGAAAGAGAAAGAAACGAAGAAGAGAAAGAGAAAGAGAAGAGAAGAGAAAGAGAAAAAGAGAAAGAGAAAGAGAAAGAGAAAGAGAAAGAAAGAAAAGAGAAAGAGAAAGAGAAAGAAAAAAGAGAAAGAGAAGAGAAAGAGAAGAGAAAGAAGAAAAGAGAAGGAGAGAAGAGAAGAGAGAAAGAGAAAGAGAAAGAGAAAGAGAAAGAGAAAGAGAAAGAGAAGAGAGAAAGAGAAGAGAAGAAGAATGAAGAGAAGAGAGAAGAGAAAGAGAAAGAGAAAGAGAAAGAGAGAAAGAGGAGAGAGAGAGAGAGAGAGAGAGAGAGAGAGAGAGAGAGAGAGAGAGAGAGAGAGACGGACGCGGGGAGGGGAGGAATGAGATAATGACCAGGAGGGTGATCAGGGAGAAGGAGGGGGGAGAGCAGGAGGAGGGGCGGAGTGATCGACACCCGCGTGGTTTTCTCCCCCTGCCTGCTCCCCCCCTCCTCTCACATCCTCCCCCGTCCTCCCTCCTCCCTGTTTCTTCTGCATAGGGCCTGCACTACGTCCGCGCGCGCGCGGCACCTCAGTCGCAGCCAGGTGGAAGAGCAGTGGCTGCTGCCCGAACTCACACCCCGCGCCTCGCCGCTGCTGCGGCGGGCCGCGCCTCTCAGAGGCCCCCAGCTGCAGGGGGCGCAAGCGCCAGGGGGCCAAACAGACGGCGTCGCGTCTCACTGTGCATAAACATGCTGAAAGCTCTCGGGTTGCCTCCCAGGTACTCGTCTATGACGCTCTGCAACCGCGTGGCAAACGTCTCCGGCCACTTTCCACCGAAGTCCCCCATGCCAGCGGCGTCGCATTCCCGCCGAAACCACTCAAAATCTGACCGCTGAGCTGCAGAAAGCCCAGAACCCAACCCCGCCAGGCGATTCAGCGCGTCGCACCTCGACGTTCGACCCGCCGCGCCTCCGCAGCTGCGAAGGCCCGCGCCCAGCTCGGATAACCCGACATGCTTCATCCTGCGTTTGATATCTATGGCTGCCTCTGCGTCTAAGAGTTTGGCTTGCTGTGCCCTCAGCAGCTTGCGCGCTTTCTTTACGTCGCCCCCCAGGCGGGTTAGCTCTTCTCTGCGCCGCGCCTCGACATCCCGCTGTCGCTTCTCGTTTCTGAGCGTCGCCTCGCGGGCGTCCTCGCATGCTGCGAGGGCCCGCTGAACCCCGGGATCTTCCTTCGACACTTCGCGCACTCGCCTCCGTTCTTTCCGTAATTGCGTCTCCATGAACGTGGCCCCCGCGATGTCGCCCCAGCTGCGCAACTCCTCAGCGATCGACGAATACGTTCTCATCAAGTCAGACGTCTGCTCCGCGGTTTCCATGCGAGACGTCCACAGGCCAGGCGGCGCCTCCAGCGCGCTCTCCCCCGCCGCTGCTGCGTTGAGGCTTTGATTGGCCCATCCGTAGTCAAACTCGCCAGCGGCGCTCCACCCGTCGTCGACCTCGCCCCCATCATCTTCATCTCCTTCGAGGGCGTCGACGGAATTGCCACCCTCAGTGCCCCCGCTGCTGCGGAGACCCTCGGCTGCGTCTTCCGCCCCCTCCATGCCATGCCAAATCTTGTCGCCCTCGTCCAGAGCCGCGTCGTCTCCAAGGTTTGCGAACACGTCGTCGCAGTGGCCGCGTCGAGGGTGCGGGAGGACCAATCGCATGATGTCTTTGTAGGTCCATCTCAAGCGCCCCGCCTGCACCTCTTCTTCGACCTCCGCTACTGCGGCGGCGACCTTCTCAGGCATCCTCAACTTTCTCCAGAATGGCCTGCCTCTAATCGTTTTGTCTCGTTGGCACCAAAACTCCACAAATTCGTTGGCCTCGCGGTCGCGCCCGACCCGCAGAGGCGCGTTTGCAGGGCGAGCGTCTCCTGGGCCTGGGGGCGGAGCGGCTGCGGCGGCCATGAGGCCGAAGCCATGCGCGCGCACGCGCGGCCGCCCTCTTGTCTCGAGCCCAGCGCCGCAGGGCAAGCAAACGGCCGCATCCTCGCAGTGATCCTCCTGTCGGTGCTGCTGCGGGCGCTGCTGCTGCTGCTGCTGCCGCTGCTGCCCCTCCTCCCCATCCTCCTCCTCCTCCTCCTCCTCCCCCCCCCCCCCATCCTCCTCCCCCTCCTACTAATCACAGCCCCTCCGCCCCCTCCTCGCCAGATTCCGCGAGTTCCTTTGTCCTCTAGCGCGCTAGCGCTGGAGAGCCGCAGGCTCGCGATCCCCCGCGCGTGCCCTCGCCCCTGTCAAGTCGACAGAAACCCGCAGGCATCGACCTCAGCGGTCAGCGCGCCGCTGCTGCGGTGCAAACACCGAGTCTGTCTGCATAAAACAAGCCGCTGTAGCGGTCAGCGCGCCGCTGCTGCGGCGCGCGCCAGCGAGCGGATAACGAGGACATCACTTCTCTGTTTCCTGCTTGATGGCTTTCTG
>CAUYUJ010020651.1:45253-64323 GCA_963575745.1 Prorocentrum cordatum | reverse complement strand
GGGGGGAAGGAGGGGGAGGAGGAGGAGGAGGAGGAGGAGGAGGGGCTCAGGTCGCCGCTCTTCAGCGATTTGATCTCGCTCGCCGTGAAGACCCTCGATGCAATGCTAATATCTTGCCATTGCTTGGATCCGCCTGGCATTGACAACATGCCTGTCTTGGTCCCGACGCTCTGGCACAAGCGTGCGATGTTCTCTTGAGTCCAAGCGTTCAGCGAGTGCTCCCTGATTGTTTTCACCAAGGCTGTCGCCTCGTCAGTACTGATATGTGACAGGTTGTTGATATTCATGAGGAGGCTGTCGTACTGGTGCTGGGCCACGGCTGATGGGCACAGGCCACATGCGATTTGTGTCGATACCCACTCTGACATGTGCTGCAGTTCCGCGCGGAGGTTCGGAACCGTCGTCATATGACGACAGTTCCGAACCTTCGCGCCCCGCGCCTCGCGATAGGTCGCGCCTCGCGAAAGATCGCGCCTCGCGATGGATCGCGATCGATCGCGATCGAGCCCAAATGGCTATGCGACGCGGGCCTGTGTGATCTATATTCGAAACGAGAACCCGACACCAACTGATGCCAACTTGCAATGCCCCACGCATCGAAGATTGGTTTCGGATGGCAGTGCGAGTCTACCACCTGCAACGGGTTGCATGCATCTTGGCATACATAGAACCGACGCGTATATGGCGATGTAAGTGTTGCCGCGTCGCGTATCCCCGCCAGCCCATCCGACTCGAACGAAGAGCGCAGACCACCTGCAGTTGTTATCATCATACGTCTCATCATCATTTTCGTTAAGTGCGCGTGCGCTGATGCCGAGGGGACGGTCCAAGACATCACTCACAGAACTGGCGTTCTGGATTCAACCTCACCAGCCGGGAGCATCCCAAAGTCGCGATCCTCCGTGTCCTCCTCCTCTTCCGCCTCATCCTCCTCATCTTACCCTCCTCATCCCTCTCCTCCTCCCCGTTGCGGCCTTGGGGCTCTATATGTGGTTCCTCTTGGGGTTTTGGTGCTGCGTCATCCTACAGATATCGCGAGGCGTCGGATGATCCTATGACGCGAAAAGGCGGAAACGCATAGCACCAATGCCATTCAGAGTGCGAAGCAGTTGTGAGGGAGCGATGGGGGGGGGGGGCACGGCTTAGTAGCGTAGTAGGATGGGCAAGAGCATCAGCACCAGCAGCAACAGGAGGACAACGACGAGGAGGGACGAAGAGGGAATGATGTGATGGGGAGGACGAGGATGGGGATGAGGATGAGGATGGGGAGGGAGGGGGGAGGAGGAGGCGGAGGAGGAGGGAGGAGGAGGAGAAGGGGGAAGATGAGGAGGAGGACGAGGCACCTGCGCTATCATGCCGACATTACCATCCCAGACTCATCTTGCATTGATGCATGCAGGTTTTTTCTCTGACCCCTCCACCCGTCGTCCGTCGCCCCCACACCCCTAGCGGACATCGCGCCCGGCGCGCGCCAGCTCAGTCTCGGCCCGAACGTGGGCCGCGCTCGCATCATCCGCGTCGAGCAGCGCGTTCATCCACGCGTCCTTGCTCTTCAAAAACGCATTGAACCTCTTCTCTGCCTATCGGGGGGGGAGGGAGGGGGGCGATCGCACGGAGGCGGGTGGGACTGGCGACACCGATGGGGCCATTGACTAAGGGGGTGGGCTCGAGAGCCCATCCCCTCCCCCCTGGCCTCGAGGGGCCCTTGTGTTGTTGTTAGTTAACAACCGCCTGCCTTCTTCTCAGCCTGCGTCTTCGCTGCTTTGGCATGCTTCAATGCCGCCTTGGCAGTCTTCACTGACCGCTGGCGTTCCTGCTTTTCATCCTGCAGCTCAAAGCGCACCTGCGCTTCCATCGCGATCGTCTTCGCTGATTTTCCCATGGACACGTGAACCACAAATGGGGACGCGTAAGCCACGCGTGAACTGGTTCGCAAAGGTGGGCGAATGAACCACAAATGCTGCTGACGGTTTGCCAAACGTTCAGCCCCGCCATCGTTGGCGACACGTAGTAAGCTGGGGGGGGGGGGGCGCGAGAGGTGCGAACAGGAGAGGGGTCGAGATGAGGAGGCGGCTGGGGGTGGACATGCAACGGGAGTGCCCGACCACGGCGTCGATGTAGTGGGGGGGGGGGGGGGTATGAGTAGGGCAGTGATGTGTGATCACATGGTTGGCACTCATGCCATGCGACCGCGTCGCAGACTACATGCGTTTTCACGCAGCCGAGTTGGTTGAGGGTTGAGAGAACGCAGCTTGCAAGCTGCGGCGCGCGCGTGTGTACGCGACTACGCCTGCCATGTCAGCCGACTTGAAGGCGCTGCGTGCCAAGCACCGCAAGGAGGACACGGAGCACTTCAATGAAAGGTTGGATACCCTGATCAGGCACAAGCAGCATTGCCAGAAGATGTCCAAAACGGCGGACCGCAAGGCAGCCAGTATCTCATGCATGACATGTTGCAAGTGGTTGCAATCCATTCACGTCGAAATATATTTGCTGATTAGAGCATAAACGTTTGGGCATCACCCGATGCAGTTGTATGCATGTTCGGTTGTGTTGAAACGCATTGCAACCGGCTGCGAGTAGTTCGCGTCGAAGGGCGCACTTGTGACACTATGGGGGGGGGGGGGGGGGCGTTGAGGCAACGCCCAATGCAGTCGTATGCATGCGCGTTCGGTTGCGTTGACACGCAGGTATGTACTATCATGATGTCAGGGTGTGAAATTGGTTGTGTAATGGCTTGGCGTTGCGACTGTGGTCGCATGGTCTCAAGCGGTTGGGCGAACGGTCGCACTTAGCAACGGCGTGTCAACGCCACGTCTGAACCCCGTCCATGCCCACTCGAAAGGCAGACGCTGCATACAAGAAGATGGAGAAGCTCGTGAAGAAGGCGGAGCAGGCCGCGGATTCGTTCACGTTGCTCTTGGACAACGCCAAGATGTGTAAGGGTGCGGTTGATCGGGCGAATAATCGCCTTGTGGAGGCAGGTGCTGCCGATCGTGCGCGGGGGCGCAAAGCCTTGGGTATCGGTGAATACGCCGCCTGAGTGTGGGTGTCGGGGCGTACTTAGATGGGGGCTCGTTGGGGTTGTGCGTGCAAACGCATGTATGCGAGCCTTCAGGTTCTCGTTGCAGCTTTTCGCGCGATAAAGCACCCTGCGGAGAGACCGATGATACGAATACGAATGAGGACGAGGAGAAATAAGAATAGGATGAGGAGGGTTAGGCGGTGGAGGTGAATGAGACGGAGAAGGAGGATGATGGGGGTGAGAATGGTGAGGAGGGATAGGGAGGAGGAGAAGGAGGACGAGGATGAGGAGAAGGGGGAGGGCGAGCAGGAGGAGGAGCAGGATGAGACGCCCCCGCCGTCGTCTCCGCCGCCGTCGAACTCGTCGCAGCCAACTCGTCGCCACCAACTCTTCGCCGTCGCCGTCGCTATCGCAGCCGCCATGGCAATTACTCCTCCTCATCTTCTTCCCCCTCCTCCTTCTCCTTCTCCTCCTCCCCATCGTCCCCCTCTTCCTCCGCGTGCTCCTTGTCCTGCTCCTCCTCATGCTCCTCCTCCTACTCCTCCTCATCCTCGTTGTCGTTCAATCGTGGTCGTCACGGTGGCCGCCGCCCCCTCCTGCACCGCGCGCGCAGATGACGGCGCAGGCGACGGCTTCGACGGCGACGGCGGGAACGAGGAGGAGACATGATGAGAATGAAGAGGGTGAGAATGAGACGGAGTAAGAATGAGGAGAATGAGGATGATGAGGAGGAGAATGAGGATGAGGAAGAGGAGGCAGAGGAGGAGGAGGAGGTGGGGGAAGATGAGGAGGGTGATGAGGCGGAGGAGAGGAGGAGGAGGAGGAGGAGGCGGCGGCGGAGGAGGAGGAGGAGGAGGATAAAGGTAGGAGGGGGAGGATGAGGATGAGGGGGAGGATGGGCCTTCCCCTCCCCCTCCTCCTCCTCACCCCCCACCTCCTCCTCAGAATCCTCCCCCCTCTCCTTCTCCTTGTCCTCCTTCTCCCGCGCATCCTCCTCTCATCCCACTTCCCCTTATTCTCGCTCACGCCACGCTCATACATCACTTATCAACATGATCCAGCGCAGCCGCGGGCAGCGCAGCCAAGCAGACAAGCCAATTCTAGGCACAACGTCGACCACGACCGAGATGGAGACCCTCGAAGTTTACTCTAAACATGAGCTCAAACCCTTGATGTCGTATGTCAGAATCTCACATACGACAAATCTGTCGTATGTCAGAATCTTACATACGACAAATCTGTCGTATGTCAGAACCTTACATACGACAACGTTGTCGTATGTAAGAATCGTACATACGACATCTCGCTCTTATATATCATAAGGATTCTATTAACACATCCGTCGTATGTTAGAATCTTACATACGACAACGGTGTCGTATGTAAGAATCTTACATACGACAACTTTGTCGTATGTTAGAATCTTACATACGACAACTGCGTCGTATGTTAGAATCTTACATACGACAACCCCCACCATAATAGATCATGCCCGACGGAGGAGAGGCAGCGCGCGGTCTAGAATGAACTCCACGCTTGCTGCCGCGCTGGTGGCGGCACATTAATGCGACAGCGGCGGCTTCGGCGCCGCTTTGGTAGTGGTGTCTGGCGCTACTGATCAGCGGCGAACAGCCGCCTCCGCCCAGATGTCGGGAGGAGGAACACATTACATATCCAGTTCTTGGCCCTCATCCTTCCCCCTCGTCCTTGGTAAGAACCGTTGAAGGAGGAGGGATGAGGGGGCCCGATAGAACTAGATCTGTATTGTTTTCCTCCACCCAGATGCGCCAGTGCGTCCGCTTGCTCCACCTGACGTAGTCGGCCTTGCCGCGGTCCGACATCAGGTCCTGCAGCCCGTCCAGCTGCTCCTTGGTGGCAAGGGCCTTCGCCAGCCTGATGTGGCGCCCGCCGCGGGACTTCTCCTCGCGCCAGCCCTTGCCGCCGTCGTAGCCTTTATCGCCCTTGCCGCCGTCGTGGCCCTTGCCACTGTCGATGCCCTTGCCGCTGTCGTAGCCTGCATCGCCACGGTCGTAGCTTGGATCACCGCCGTAGCCCGTGTCACCGTCGTAGCCCTTGCCGACGTCGTAGCCCTTGCGATCGTAGCCCTTGTCGCCCTTGCGATCGTAGCCCTTGTCGCCCTTGCGGTCGTAGTCACGGCTGTCGTAGCCACTGTTGCCGTAGTTGTCGTAGCCACGGTTGTCGTAGCCACTGCTGTCGTATCCGCGGTTGTCGTAGCCACGGTTGTTGTAACCACGGTTGTCGTAGCCACGCTGGTAGTTGCCACTCTTGTCGTAGCCCTTGCTGTCGTAGCCTTGTCGTGTTGTCGTAGCCCTTGCTGTCGTAGCCCTTGCTCGAGCCCTTGTCGTAGTCGCCCCAGCGCCTGCGGTCGTACCACCTGTTGTCGTAGTCATCGTCGTCGCGGTCGTACCACGAGCTGTGGTGGTCATACCACTTGGAGCTGTACGGGTCGTAGCGGCGGTCGTAGCCCTTGTCGCCCTTGCCACCGTCGTAGCCCACGTCGCCCCTGTCACCGTGGTAGCCCTTGTCGCGGCCCTTGTCGATGTCGCAGCCTTCGCCGCTGCCCTTGCCATCGTCGTGGCCCTTGTCGAAGCCCTTGCTCGAGCTGCCTTTGCCACCGCCGTAGCCCTTGCCACCGTCGGCGATGCCCTTGCCACCGTCGTAGCTGGCGCAGTCGTAGCCCGTGTCGTCGCCATCGCCGTCGCCCATGAACTCCTGCAGGCCCTGGAGCGAGTTCAACTCGGGATCCAGCGCGGGCGCCAACTCGAGATCATCGAGCAAGCCGTCGGCCACGCGCGAGCGATCGTACTTCGCCAAGACCTTCGCCGTCGGCGGCGTGCTTGGCGGCCGAGGGGCCACCTTGCTGGTGGGCTGCAAGACCTTGGCGGCCGCGGCGCGCCGCCGCTGGCTGAGATCCTCCGCCGCCTCCAGGAGCAGCGTCACCGCGGTCTCGTCCGCCATGGTGCTGCTGGTTGCACTGGTGATGCTGCTGCGGGTGGTGCTGCTGGTTGCACTGGTGGCGCTGCTGCAGCTGGTGCTGCTGCGCGTGGAGCTGCTGGATGCACTGGTGGTGCTGATGCAGCTGGTGCTGCTGCGCGCGGAGCGCTGGTAGCTGCTGCGCGTGGAGCGCTGCAGCTGGTCGCGCACTGTCGCGACCCAAGCAACGCTCGGGCCTAAACGGCGGTGGCAACGGAGGAGGATGAGGTCGGGGAGGGATATTCACATCATAGCGTAGCATTGCATGGCATACCATAACCAACATCATGGTTCGCGGTACTGAGTTCATTGTGAGGTCGTGTGATGCTGAGTTAATTGTGAGGCTGTCTCGAGCGAACGCAGACGACGATGTTAACGCATCTCATTTTCAAGTTCACATCCCCAAGTAAACTCTGCAACAACGCATGCATTGCTGCATGCACCCATGAGTGCACAGCGCGAAACGATTCGCGACGCAGCCACGCCCCCTCACCCGAATCGCCCCCTCACCTGAATCGCACCCCCCCCCCCCTCCCCCCATTTGCGCGCGCTGCTGTTTCTGGACCGAGGCCCCCTGGAGGACCCCTTTCTCCTCCCAGGGGGGCGTGGCCGCGCGCGGTGGCGCGCGCGGCCATGGCGTGCCATGACAGCGCCGAGGCGCTGAGCCGCCTGCACGAGGACTGCTGGGGTGAGAGCCACAGGAGAAGGATGAAGGGGGATGAGGAGGACGAGGAGGAAGACGAGGATGATGAGGAGGAAGAGGAGGAGGAGAAGGAATAGGAGGAGGAGGAGGAGGAGGAGGAGGAGGAGGAGGAGGAGGAGGAGGAGGAGGGAGGTCGGCGGATTTTCGCCATCCATACAGGAGCTCCAGCGGGAGCGGCGGATCACCGACAGGCTGCTCGACGTCACCGAGCTCTTGATTAAGGGCTACGACAACATTGGCTACGACAACAGTGGCTACGACAACAGTGGCTACGACAAAGGCTACGACAAGGGCTACGACAAAGGCTACGACAAGGGCTACGACAAAGGCTACGACAAGGGCTACGACACGGGCTACGACAGTGATGGCAAGGGCTACGACGACGGTGGCAAGGGTTACGACGATGGCAAGGGCAAGGGCTACGACGGTGGCAAGGGCAAGGGCTACGACAGTGGCAAGGGCCGCGAGAATGACGGCAGCGGCAAGGGCCGCGACAAAGACGGCGACAGCGGCAAGGGCCACATCAGGCTGGCGAAGGAGCAGCGTGACGGGCTGCAGGACATGATGTCGGACAGCGGCAAGGCCGACGACAAGCGGCACGGGCAGCGACGGGCAAAGGGCAGCTCGAGCAAGGGCTTCGACAAAGGCTACGACGGCGGCAAGGGCAGCGACAAAGGCTACGACCCGTACGGCAGCTCGAGCAAGGGCTACGACGCGGTCTACGACACGGGCTACGTCAATGGCTACGACAAGGGCTACGACAAGGGCTACGAAAAGGGCTACGACGATGGCAAGGGTGCTGATGGCATCGGTCGCGGCTGTACAAGCTACGACGGTGGCACGGGCATCGACGACGAGGCCATGGGCTACTACGACGGTGGCAAGGGCTACGATGGTAGCAAGGGCAGCACCGACGGTGACAAGGTCTACGACGGTGGCCAGGGCTACGACGATGGCGAGGGCTACAACGGTGGCAAGAGCATTAACGACGGTGGTAAGGGCAAGGCGACGGCCCTCGACAGCGGCGGGGGCTACGATGGCGGCAAGGGCCCCGACGAGGGCAAGGGCATGAGCATGGGCAGGGACGCCGATGTGCCGAACAGCGGCATGCGCGACGATGGCCCTCCGCATCTTGAACTGAGTTCTGTTACTGAGTCCCCGCCGCCAGCGGGGCCAGATTCGGACTGAGCACGCGAGGCAAAAATAGAATAGAGATTGGAGGGAGAGGGAAGGGGAGGTGGGAAGGCGAAGAGGGAGTGGAGCTACTGGAAGCTAAGCGTCGTCTGGCGCATCTCCCGTCGGCGAGTGAAAACAGAGGGCGGCCCATCACCTGGTGGCGAACCATCGCCTGGCGAACCATCACCTGGCGGCGAACCATCGCCTGGCGAACCATCGCCTGGTGGCGAGCCATCGCCTGGTGGCGAGCCATCGCCTGGTGGCGGGCCATCGCCTGGTGGCGAGCCATCGCCTGCTGCGACTGGCGGGTCATAGTACTCCTCGGACCCATCAGCTTCAGCCTCATCACGTGCCTCGTTATCTAAGCGATCACGAAGGGATTGGGCTGCGTTGTTGATGTACGTGGGAGTCCAATCGTCCACTCGCTCCTGCAGACGCTTGCCGTCGACCACCATGAACACCGTCCTGCGACGTTTGTCGCATTTCACACCTTCCACCCCTGCTGGTGCTGACCGCAAGCGATGTGTTGCCTCCTGACTGCATGAAACCGCTGCTGCGATAGATGCAACCCGTATGTACTCAAGTCCCGTTGGCGTACATTCGACCCACACCTTCTTAGTAGCATTCAGCTCAAACAGAAGCTTCAAGGTAACTGCATCGTGATGCAAATGCTCATCACCATGGTCGCACTGGACTGCGGGCATATATATCGAGACAGTTTCTGGTAGACCACCATCCCGTTAGGGCACATGTCTAGAATGCGTTCTCTTCTACGCCCTTCATCCCCTTGGGGGAGTGGTTTGCCTGGACGGTGGTTCCAAGAGGGGCTCATATATACTTCAAGATGTCCACGGATATGTCCCAATATCACGCGATGCCTCAACATGCAGGCATGGATATCACGCGACCCAAGATTGCCCAAGCTTGTCCAAGATATCACGCGATCCAAGATTGCCCAAGAAGTCCCAAGGTCAAGAGATCGATCCAAGAGTGGTCCAAGAGCGGCCGTTTCACGCAAGTGAATTAAGGCATCTCCTATTCCTCCTCCTCATCCTTTTTTGTCATCCTTATGCTCCTTCCTCCTCCCCCATTTCCCTCCTCCCATTTCTCCTCCACCATCCCCCTCTGTTTCAGCCCCTCCTCCTCGCCCCCCTCCCCCGCCACTCCACCTCATCATCCAATGTATCATCCTCCTCCTCTCCTTCCTCCTCCCCTGGTGGGAATACGCGAAGCGTCCACGATTGCGACATATCCAGAGAACTCCTATTGTTCTTAATGACGCTGGCCCTGTCGCAATCTTGCTGAAGCAATGGGCCGGCCTGCTTCAAGTGGTCCCAAATGGCCTCGGTGCAAGCGGCGTTGCGCATCTTCAAGATCTGATCGAAAAACGAATTTGTCGCCAGAGGCGATTGGCTCTTGGTGGGGTTGGGCACAGATATAAATTGTTGCAGCTGTCTATCCGCCCTCGGCAGCTCCACGAAGAGCCCCCCTGCCGCATGCATCACCGCCCTCGGGGCCCATGGCTCGCGATCCTTAAGGCCGCCCCCCTCGATGACCGTGCGGAGCTGCACGCTCACTGCCATGTGCAGCTGCAGTGCGTGCGCAGATGCAGCGTGCACTCGCTTGGACACAGCCAAACGCCTGCGGGCCGATGCAATGGACAATTGCAGACGAGTCCGATGCGCGTTGACGCAATGATGCAACGATTGCAGAGGAACGATACCGACGATGCTTTCATACATTTCATAAACACCCCCCACGACACATGGCATGTGTAACCGATGCTGCCAACACGCGAGCCTCATCGCTCCCTGGCCTTCTTAGCCGCGGGCGCAGCAGGCACATCGTCTACCTCGCGCTTGGGCATGAGCGATGCCAGCTGGGCGCTAAGGACATCGCCCTTGTTGATGGCGCACTTGTTTGTCAAAATTGGTACATACACTGATGGGACAGCTGTAGACTTGACGGCCTTGAGCTTCATGTTGGGGGCGCCGTGCTCACCTGAATCCTGTACGAGCCAGAAGGGGATGACGAGCGAAGACGGTGCCTGCTTCAGCCCTCCAACGCCAGTGTTCGTCTCAGCCTTAGGCATCTTGATGCCACCACTGGGGGCCAACACGATATTGAACGTCAATCCCTTGGGGTCCTTGTATGTCTTCATGAACACATGCCCACACTGAACTATATCAGTCTGCTTCTTCAAGTAGATTGCCGAAGAGAGTGGGACAAGCACCAGCTCTTCAGCCTCAAACGAACGCGTTACGGTGAGAGCACGAAGCTTAACAGGCGTAATCACGCCACTCAAGTACTTGAGACAGTTGCCGTTCTGGCTGTATACATCATCCAAGGCCAGCCTGATTTTGGCCTCCTCGATACCCCACTGGTAATCGACAGACTTGAGGGGGCCATGATCAGCGAACTTGTCGATCGTTTCCTCTATGGGGGAGCAGCGGGAAAAAAAGATGAGACATGACGACGCAGAGCCAAATGAGATGAGGGAACGACGAACGAGAATTCAAAGGTGTGGGGGTGTATATGCATTCCACATGCATTGCGACGAGGTCGCAAGACTGTCCTTCATAATCGTGGACACGACGAACTTGCCACGTAAGAAGTCGTCGATGGGGTGGCATGTCGCACTGCCCGTGGCCTGAAGCTTCAACTTCACGCCAGTCGCAGCGTCGATGGAGATCAGCTCGTAAATGTTCTCACCCAAGGTGTCGCTCGCCAAGGCGACTTTGGCGCCAACCTCAAACCCCTTGTCACTGAGCTTGTCCACTTGGTTCGACCACTTGCCCGAAGCGGTGTACTCTTTCACATCTGAGCTACGCGCCTGCCCTGTCACGGCTTTGGATGCGCCCTCGCGACCGATCTGCTTCCATGGGCTAGCAACTGCTTTGCCAACGTGCGTTGCCAACGCAGTGGTGAAGCTGACCCCGATGTCATTCAGCGTCTTGCAAGTGCCTAAGCGCTCATCGGGCTTGTTGAACACGAAATGAACTACGCGAACGTCAGTCAATCCCACGATGGTGCCGTAGGCGACCGTGTCTGCCGCGATGCCCTCACCGCATGCGATCTGTCGCACTTCCTGAAGAAATTCATCGGCCACCATTACAATCGTAGACTTCTCATCGCTCGACAAGGCGGTCACGTCGCCTGGCTTCAAAAGCATCTGATGGCCATCCCTCGCGAACTTACCCGTCGCACATGTCATCGCCTCCACGCATGCGAGCTTGAATGTCGCGGCGGCCCCCTCATGCTTGATCTGCACCTCGGCCAGAGACTTCGCCATTGAACCCGCGACCACGCACTGGGAGGTCAGCTGCCGCGAGAAGTCGCGAAGCTCGCTCAGAAAGATCGGGTTGCCGAGGCCGCCAGACAACCCCTGCACATATTTTACTAAGCCATCGATCTCCCCAGGAAAGAGAGAGCCTGCGCGAGTCGCCTCGCGGATCACACTATCCCAATTGATCATGGTGCCACCCGTGTGGTGTCGGTTGGTAATTGCTGCGACCTTGCACATGAGACTCATGCGAGATTCGCATCTGGCAATTTGTTGGCCTGCATTGCCAGCCTCCTGAGCAAGATTACTAATCCACGGGAACTCCTTCACGAACTCGTACCGAAAGACCTTCCACTCAATTCCTTCGTCACACGCCTTAGCGTAGTCTGGTTGAACCTCCCGTAACCTCGTCAGTGACAATTTCCCTTGGTGCGAGATTCTGTCGAAACGCTCTGGCATGACCGTGGGTACTGGAACCCCTGCGTTGATGCAACGCAAACCCATGGATGTGTGGCCGCACGTATAGGATGCGAACTTTGCATCGCAATCATACTGCGGCAGCTGGCCCGCTGAGTCCTCCATTATTTTGAAATTGAAGTTCTTGATTGTCTTGTACTCAGGCGCGCCCACTGGTGGAAGTTCCATGCAAGCTGGATTCTGGAGGGCTGAGTTCTTGAATCCATTTTTGAAGATCTTGGAAATCAAATCCATAACCTCGCTCGGAATGATTCCATCTCCGTAACGATTCTCTGTGCACACCATCATATACTTCGAGTGTATTTTTTCTACCCTCAGGCAGTCTATGCCTCTTGCAATGCTGCATACGTCTTCAAGTAATGAGACCACCGCTGCATCAGGATGCAAGTACATGTCCTTGATGGCCATCATCTTGGGGCGGACCTCCGCGATCTGCTGTTCACGGGAGGCGTTCATCACGCCGCGTGCAGGAGGACGCCACAAGCGCCAGCAGCAATCCTCGCCCAAACGGCTGGAGCCCAAACTCTAGTGACATTCAAAAACATGTGCAACAGAGGGTTGCGAATTCGAAATGATATGTTGCATTTGCAATGCACAACATTCTTGTAACGCTCGATACAATATTCTGAATGCGTTCGCACGCAAGTCTGGATCATGATTTCCGATATGCGTGATCCCGAAAATCCAAACACATGCATGCGTTTCTGGAGGCAACATCCAAGGAAAACCCGATGCAGCAGCTCTGTTTTCAAGTAAGCATGTAAAAGTTAGCGAAGTTAGCAACTTCGCTAACTCAAGCTATCTACCTCCAAATGCACCGCCCGAGTTAGCCGACTTAGTAACATTACTAATGGTTATAACTTACTTGCAACCTAGTTGCAACTTACTTATAACATACTTACATGTGCTGCTAAAAATTAGTAAGGCCGAGGGCCTTCAGGCAAGTCCCGGTCCCGGTCCCGGCGTCGGTCCTGGCCCCGGCCCCGGCCCCGGGCCCCCTCCCCTCTTCGTGGGCCTCCGAGAAGAGCGGCGTAAAATGATAGATGCATTCCCCCAAAGGCGCTTGCACTTCGGGAGGGGGAGGAGGAGGAGGAGGAGGAGGAGGAGGAGGAGGAGGAGGGCGGAGGAGGAGGAGGAAGAGGAGGAGGAGGACGAGGAGGAGGAGGAGGAAGAGGAGGAGGAGGGGAAGTGGAGGAAGAGGAGAAGGAGGAGGGAGGGTCTGGCCTCTCAGTCGAGGAGCTAGTTGGGCACGTCGGGCTCTCGCCACGCTGCCGCCCGCGCCGCCTCGTCAGGGGCTCATTTCGACTCCGGTTCGATTCGATTTCGATGGCTTCCGATTTCGACTTCGATTCGATTCGACTCGTTTCGACTTCGGATTCGATTCGATTCGACTTCGGATTCCGATTTGGATGCCGATTTCTCCACGAGGCCTTACTGCTCTGCCGATTTCCGCCGATTCGACTCCTCACGACCCGTCCGTCGGTTCCCACCGGTCCGAATCATCTTGATCGCCGATGCGGAGTATCGATTCTGGGCTCTCCTGCCTCGTGGGCCGCACAAGTGGGGCCCGCACCGAGTCGAGACGAGATAGATGCTGCCTGCTTCAGTGCACCTGACACTCGTGGGCCCCGCGTGGGCCCCTCGTGGACGTCCCGTGAGGCTGGGGGCGTGGTTGCGGCCCGTGTGCCCTCGTGGGCCCCTCGTGGACCCCCGTGGGCCCCTCGTGGGCGTCCCTCGTGGGCCCTCGGAGGCTGTGGGCCCCTCGTGGGCCCTCGTGGGCGCCCCGTGAGGCTGGGGGCGGGGTTGCGGACGCGGCTCCGCCACGCTGCCGCCCCCCCCCCGTGAGAACGAACAGGCGTGGAGCGACGAGGAACGGGCGGCGAGGGGCCGACGTTGAGGGCGGCGGGATGGGGGGACAGGGAGGAGAGGGGCGACTTCAGAACGAAGATCGCGCCACGGCGCCTGCACGCGCGCCCCCGATCTCGGCGGCCGACGCGCGCGCCCCTGCCGAAATGCAACGCGCCCTTCATTCGAGCCCCGCTGCTGCGGAGCCACCTAATCCACAACCAAATCGTCTGGGGAGCTGTTCGGCCCCCAAACTACTGGTTTGCCAGCCGCTGCTGCGGACGCCGAGGGCCCGGTGCTGGACGCCGCGGCCCCGCTGATGCGGGGCCCCTGAGAAGGCGCCGGCCTCCCCTTCTCTCTGGCGGCGTACCGAACTTGACCTTGCGCTCCACACCGAGGTCCTTGTACCAGCGATAGGTTCCTGACCCGTCGCTCCCGCCCAAACCCGCGGCTGGTGGCCTCACCGTGTCCGCGTGGGGCATGAGGGGCAGAGCTTCGACCTTCCTGTCGCCCCAGTGCGGGTGTAAGCGGACGCCTGTCCCGTCGTCGCGGTGCAACACGAAATCCCACATCGGCAGCTTCACTTTCACCCGCTGCCCCGCGAACTGTCGCGCGCGCACAATACTCTGGCGCATGTGGTCGTAGCTGTTTGGCCGGACTTCGAGGGAACAGCCAATCAGAGCCCCGCTGCTGCGGGGCCCCCCCACGACCTCCCTGGCATCTTCCTCCCTGAGCGTCGCCACCATCTCTTGCCACCGCCAAGGGACTTCCTCGTCGCTTCTGAAACCAAAGCTCGTTCTCGCACCGTGGTCGCAAACAGCGACCATGGTGGGCTCCGCATTGTCAAACCACTTGGCTTCTGACTCGAACGGGGCAGTTGGGTCTTCATTCAGGTGGCGCCACCATTTCAACGCTTGGTTGTGTTGCTTAAACGAAGTGCCGAGCCTCTCTTCATAACTCAAAAAAGTAACATCAAACTTCTCAAAATCCTGGGGCCCGCGCGCCGCCGCCGCTGCGGTGGCGCGGGGCTCCTGCGCCGCAGGCGCAGCTCGGGATCCCGACCCCTCTCCTGAAACTCTGCCCCCAGGTTCTGGTGAGTTTCGGAGGGCAGCCCTCACGAAATTATCGCATTCGGGCATGCCGAGACCAGGGGCGCGGGGGCTCACAACGCTAAGCGCGGCGAAGCGAGACGGCCGTTGAGGCGAGACCGCCGCCGCTGCTGCGGCGGCAGGGCCATCGCGCCATTTGGCGTCCTCCGTTGCCGTGTTCCCGTCTTGTCGCCAGTCTCTCCAACCCCACGCTGACCAATCATGGCCGTCCTCCCAGCCACGCCAGCCGCTGCTGCGGCTATCCCACCATCCTCCCGCGCCACCCCATGTGTATCCGCCTGCATCGCCCATTGCAAGACGATGGCGCAGGCGCGCGTTAGGCCGCGACGGGCCCGGCTGCACCGTTGCTCGCGGGCGATCCCACGGGCGCGGGATGGTTTGAGCATAGCGGCGACGGACGACGCGATGTGATTGGACGGCGGAGAACTTGAAAGGAAGGGGGGTTGGAAACGGAAGAACGAAGTGGACGAAGAGCGGAAATCGAACCAGAGGGGGGCGAAAAAAGAGCGGAAGAGAATGAGGACATGCAGACGAAGGAGAGCGACGAGGTAGATGGCGGGCCAGAACGGCAACGGAGGATAATGTGGTGGAAATTGTGAAAAGGACGCATGGAAAAACACGACGAGGATCACAGACGCAAAAATGATGAGCGCAGTGGTAGCATGACGTATCCGAAATCAAGAAGCAGGATGAGGAGGAACGGGATGACGAGCAACTCTGTCACAGAGAGCCTCCGAACGCACCCCCTCTGTCACAGAGGGCCTCCAAACGCACCCCCTCTGTCACAGAGGGCCTCCGAAAAAACACCCCCTCTGTCACAGAGGGGGGAAATGATCACTTTAATGCGGCTTCTGGATTAGGCGCCCTGCCCCCACGGCTCGGCGGCGCAACAAGCGCGCAACCTTCACGCGCGCGAGGCTGGTCCACGCACCTGGGCCCGCGATGGCGCTGAGCTCACCTAAGGGAAGCTGGGCGCGACTGTGATACACCCGAGCGGCATGCCCATTTATTTGCCGAGCCAGTGGCTGGCCGCCAGGGACAACCGTCGGCTCCACCGCCCCGCGGGAACCCTTGGGGCGCTGAAGGTGATCTCGCTGATCGGCGCGTCTCACGGCACGATTAGGGCCCTGTCAGCGCCAGACGACGCGACCTCATCGGGCGCCTCGCGGGGCGCGGATGCCACGTGGGCGCGCGTGACCTTGCGGACCTCGCGCGCCACCAAGCCCAACACGTCGGGCAGCGCGAGTGGCACTCGGGCCCGGTCGCCACGAAGCGCTTCTTCTACTGCTCGCATCCGGGCGACGCCGCAGCCAGCGGCGGCCCGCGCGTCGACGCAGCCCGCGGGAACGGCGGCCACATTGAAGGATGACAGCGAGATCCACGTTGACGCAGTAGTCCAAACAGATGCCGCGCATCTAGTCGGCGTCAACTTCAAGCCCAATGGATTCTGACTCTGCGCGCAGATCCGACGGCAACGGCCCGGCGCGACGGTTGGAAGTCCAGCCGCGACCGCGTCAATCATCTGCCGGGCGCGATCACGTCGGCGCGCGCGCCGCAGCTCCATCCGAGCGCCCCGGTCGGCCTCCGACCTGGCCACCGAGGACAACCGCGCGGGGATCTCAAGGGCCAGGTCGCGCGCGACGTCGACCCTGATAGCCGCGGTCGGCGCTTCTGCTAGGCGCCCACATCCGCGGCGCAGTTCCGTCTGGCAGGGCAGCTCGCGCTAGCCGGCCCTGTCGCGGGCGCGCGCGCGGGCCAAACCACCGATGCGAGGGGCGGCGCGCGAGCCGCGGAACGTCGGGAACTGCGAGCTGGCCGATTGGCAGGACGACGGCGCCTGCGCTGCACCGCTGGTCGACGAGGCCCATCTCGCGGGCGCCCCATGGAGCTGCAGTCCTCCGCGGCGCGCCGGCGGATGGACAAGCTCCGTCGGCAGCTGCCGCCGGCCCCGCGGCGAGGGCGACCGCGCGGGGGAACGGCGGCGGCACTGGCAAATGCAGTGCTAGACATCTGAGGCGGCGGCAGGACAGCCGGCGCGTCGGCGCGCGAACGGCCCTGGACCGCGGCAAGCGAGGCTGCCGACCACGGGCCGTGGACAGGCCCAGGCAGCTGCGAGGAGCCGTCGGCGGATGGCCACGCTGCCGCGGCGCCGCGGCGCGGCCGCGGCGGAGGAGGGCCCTCAGCGAAAACAACGGCAAACCCAGAGATCCCGGCGAGGGGGCCGGGGTCCAGGGCGCCGTCTGTGGGCCCAGAGTCTGCGCAGCCTCCGCACTGGCCGCCGACGCCGCAGCCCAGTGGTGACGACGCGGTGCCCAGCGGGCACTCCGCGCGGAAGTGGCACTCGCCCCCGCATACGCTGCGCGTCGCGACGGCCCCAGAAGCCTCACGGATTGTTGTCTGCCTTCTCCTTTGCCTGACGAGCGTCTGCCTTTCCTCTGTCCTCTTCCATCGAACAAGACCTGATCTGCTTGGGCATATGAGAGCTCCAGAAGGAATGCGTACTTGTGGAAGAGTTTGCCTTTGCCTTTTTTTCCTGGCGACGGTGTCGTCGTTCTTCCTGATGAACCTACATACCTTACGAATATGGCGTTGCATGCGTCTGCGCCAATGTCACTTAGCAGTCTTCATCTGCCAAAACAACTCAGCATCTATCAGGGCAGGGCTGAGACCTTGGAGTTCCAGCCCTTGGTCGCAGGGCACCGGTTACCGCAAGGCAGAACTAACGCCGCGAGCTGGCTGGCTGCGACACCGACCGCTCGGAGAAGCTGGCTGTAGCCCCCCCCCAAGACATCGCAGCGCCACCGTTGCGCGCAGCCCGGAACCGCGGCGAAACAAACCGCGCGAACAGCGCGTCGGTGGTTTCGCTGCGTCGCCTCGAACACTCGAAGAGCGCGCAGGTTACATGGAAGCGCGACCCCTCGCCCAGTGGACCGAACTGTGCGGCGAGGTTCGCGACGTCCTTTTGCTGGTCGTTGACCACGCCTCCTCAATCATCTCCGAGATGCTCACGGAGCGCGTGAGATCGCGAGCGGCCCCGCCGACGTTGAGGGGGCAGCGCATTCTTGGGCGCTGTCAACGTCGGTGGCTAGCACGCTCCAAGCAAGCAAATCCTGTACCGTGACAAAAACGAAACATGGACTCGCACTTGGGTGACCATGACGGCGGCTGGCGGGAAGTGATCGCACCACGGCCGCCGCCGCCCTGTGGGCCAGCTCCACAAGGCATCATGCTGGTGAGCCCGAACAAGACGGCCAAGAAGAACTCGAAGATGCTGCCCCGGAACGTCAAGCTGGAGATCCTCTTTGATAAAATGTCACCAAAATGATGGCTGCGCAGGCGTCTTGGGAGTCGGGCCTGCGAAAAGACAAGCGCCATGTCGAAGTGCGGGGCAGCCGTAATGATGCCGTCAACCTGAGTCAAAACCGACGTCGGTGAAATTGGCGCGTTAGCATTATGTGTTCCACTTGGGTGGCGCGCTGCGCTCACAAGGACAGCCCGCACTATCGCACACGTACCAAGGCACGGCGCTAGCCCAAGGAGGAGCCTGCCCGACGCGAAGCTGCCGCCACTGCCGGTGAGGGTGCGATGGGTCGAGCAACGTTGGGCGAGTCGTTCTTCATCGCGGTAACGTTATCTGCTGTTGCGGAAGTGAAGGTAAGTGCGAACGCGCGTCCACAACGCATTTTTCGCATGTTCCGTGGAGCGCGAGTTGGGATCGCTCTCACCTTCGATACCAGCTAAAATTGCGGGGGGGTGAGACGAGAAACGCAAAGCGGCAAAAAGATATTGAATGCACTGTTCAACTCTCCGTACAATACACCATATACAGCGGCGGCCCCTCTTCTTGAGTGACGAGGAGCGCAGATGAGGAGCGAGGAGGAAGAGGAATAGGGCAGAGGAGGGGAAGGGTGGAAGAGGAGAGTGGAGGAGGAGCAGGAAAAAAACGAGGAGAAGCAGGAAGAGTTCGGCACACGGCGCTGTACGCTCCCCCCACCCTCGCCGCCGCGGCGCACCGCGCCGACGGTAAGGGCTCGGCCGGCGGCGCGGATTCCGCCTCCTCACGGTGCGGCCCGGCCGGCGGCTCGCCAGGCCTCTGGGCGCGGCAGCCCTCGAAGAGCCCGCCGCCAGCGCCAGCGCCGCCGCGGGGCTGCCAAAGGGGCGCCCACGCCTTTGCGGGGCGGCGACGAAGCGGCGAGAACGAGGAGGACGAATAAGAGGATCACTGCAAACCCAAGGCTCAACAACGATGTTGGAATAAACCCTTCCCTCCTGTTTACCACTTCACACGTTCCACTGAGGAAAATGCCCCGTTGGAAGACGATCGTTTGAAGATTCTGAAACTTGCCAAAACACCTTTTTTCTGGATTCCTACGCCGCGAATCAACCTGGCTGTTGCATTTTCACGGGTGTGAATCGTTTCGGAACACCGTTCGTGGGACTTCACCGCCGCAAATGAATG
>CAUYUJ010020651.1:35253-40253 GCA_963575745.1 Prorocentrum cordatum | reverse complement strand
ATGGCATGGAGTGCCAGGGTCAGCTTGTCCAGGCCGTGCTTCTGGTCCGCAGAGAGGGGCGCGTACGGCATCGCGTCCAGCACGGCCTGAGCGGCCGCCACGGCCTGCCGCGCGGGCATGGAGAATCCCGCGCCACTGGGCGGAGAGGCACTGGGGGCGGCCCCCGAACCTCCCCGCCCAGCGGCTGCGGGCTCCTCCGAGTTGCTCTCCAGTTTGGGCGCGGGGGCCGAGACCTCGGAGACGTGCTCGAACGTCTCGTAGGAGATGTCGCTCTATGTCCACCTTCTGGTCGGGGCGAGGCCCCAGCGGCGCAGCCGCCGCGGAGCTCGCGGCCGTGGCTTCCTCCATCGCCGCCGTCGCCGCCGTGGCCTCCGTCTGCGGCTCCGCCTGCGTCGAAGCCCCCCCCTCAGCCTCCGCCTTCACTGGAGCCTTCGCCCCGGCCTCAGATTTAGCCTTAGCCTTGGCGCCGAGAGCCTCACGCAGCGGCTCGGGATCATGGCTCGGAGAGGTGGGGCGCGTCGTCGCTGGCCAGGGCATCGCGACGGGCTTCTCGAAAGCTTCGGCGCCACGGCGCCGCAAAGCCGCGCGATCCAAACAGCTGCGGTCGAGAGGGCGGAGACGAGGAAGGCCATACACCGAACTGTCAGTGGGTGGCCAATCCCCCAAGGAAACGCAGGAAGAGGGAAATGACACAGAGGTTAGAACGGCCCGCCGAGGGAGACGGCGGCGCAGGGGAGACAGAGGAGGAGCTGAGCGAGGCGAGACTAGGCACACCCCCGTTCGGAACGAGCGCAGGGAGCGAGAGAGGAGGGGGGGGCAACGACGTCGCGCGCGGGCGACAACACCGACGGCGCGCCGCCGTGGGCCCCCGGACCCACGGGGCGACCCCAGTGTTGACCGCCTCTTTTCGCCTCTTGACACTGGTCGAGCCGGCCCCCGGCGCACACTGCGCCCGATGGGTCAGAGCTAATACTGAGAAAATCATGTGGCCAAAACGGCTGAAACGAGCTGACTGTTTTTCCAGCAACATGCGAGCAGGACACGAGAAGATCATGACGCACAAAAATGGAGCCTTCGGCGGCGGCAAGCGAGGCAGCGCGGCTAGGGCCCTCGACGACGGGCGGCGCAGGAGAAGGGGGGGGGGCGATGGGGGGGGACGGAACCTAATCAACGCCAGACACGCGGGGCGGCCCCGGCGCCCGGCACGACGGCCTCTGCGGCGAGAGCAATATGTTCGGCCACCTGGCCCTGCAGGGCCTGGGCGACCGAGGAGCGAAGGGAACACCTGGCGGCGTCGCGCTCGGCCTCAGGCAGTTCACCGAGGACGCGCCGAAGACAAGTCTCGGCCTCGGCGCCCCATTTGCCATTGATGTCAAGGACGTAGGGCACGAGCCCCTGAAATAAGTATCTGCGGTGCTTCACTTTTTCCCTGCGCTGCAGGGCCGCCTGATAGGGCCGGCCGGTCTGCGCGACCGCCACGGAGTACACCAAGCTGATGTCGAGGCAGACGCTCCCGCGGTGGCACGCGACGTCCAGCGCGGCCGCGCCGCCCGCCTCCGTGCCACTCCCGGATGACCTGCTCCACCTGTGCGCGGTGGCCCATCTCGCGCGGCCAGAGCGCGCCGGCGTCGCGAATGGCGCTGCGGCGCCGCACAGGGCCGCCGCCCCTGGGGGCAGTTCAGCGCGCGCGCAGTGGACATCCACGGCGCGTCCGCAGATGGGGCCCGCCTGCGCCGGCGCGCGGGCGGGCGCTGCCGGCCCGTTCTGGCACGTGCCCGCCGCGAGCAGCAGGGGCAGGTGCATGCGCCGCTTGGCCGCGATGCAGAAAGCGCGGTCGGCGAGAGGCGAGACCCCCTCGAAATTCTCCAACCATGCGCGCGCAGAGGGGCCAGATGCGCCGTGCACCGCCGCCGCCGCAGCCTGGGGCAGGGCGGCCAGGAAAGCAACGGCCGCCGGCCCGCGTGCGGCCGCGCTCCCGACGCCGAACCCGCCTTCACTGACCTCTACGAAGACTTCGGCCCGTGGAACCTCGTCGACGCCGAGCAGCCCGCTAAAGAAGGCGACTACGCCGTCGTCCACCCGGTTGGCCCAAGCCTCTGCGAGCGGGAGCGCACGCTGCACGTGGACGCACGCCCCGCGCGACCAGATCCGCCCCAACTGAAAAGCGTCGAAGGCAGACAGGCCACGCTTGTGGAGCACTAGCAGCTCGCGAAAATAACGGTCCTGACTGGCCAGGAACGCCTCACCGCACGGCAGCGGCGCGTCGGCACCCGGGGCGGTCCTGGCACCGACGGCCGCCGCCTCCTCGGCGAGGCCCTCCGGCACCGCGAAGTCCGCGAAGGGGGCATCCCGCCGGCCCGCGTCTACGTCGTGGTCAGCGCAGGCCAACGTAGAGCCCGCCGCTTTGAGCTTGCCCACGCGGTACTGGGTGTAGCGGGCGCACTGGAGCAGCAGCACCGCGTGGGGGTCCGGGGACCAGATCTGAATCTCGGGCACCGATACGAGCCTTCCAAGCCTCCAGCCCGCGGGATACCGCGTCCGCCGAGCCGACGGAGCACGCACGCATCGCCCAAGAACGCCAGGCAGTCGCCCTACGGGTCGACGGCCCGAACCGAGGCCCAGCCCAGGCCCAGGTCGTCCGCAGTGCCGACCGCGAAGAAGCCGGGGCCCATGGCGCAGTCTTGCAGCCGCGCCTCGGCCAGGGGGCGTAGGCCAGGGACTTTTTAGTGCGGATCGACTCCTTGACCAGCTCCCTGGAAATGCTGCTGAAGGCATCACCCAGGTCCGCCGCCACGACCCGGCGAGCAGGCTGGGCGTTGGCCATCGTGCACAGGCGGCGGTGGAGCGCGCCGGACCCGTCCTTGGCGAGGCCAAACTGCTGGCCCCCAACCGCTGCACGCATGTCAGCGCGGAGGATCATGGCCGCGCTGCGCCCCACCATCCGTCGGGCGACGTTCTCGCAGCCTAAGACGCGAACGTCTCCAGGGGTGGCCTTCGGGATGCCCGCCAGGCGGGCGGCGACGAGGGCCGCGAGGGCCCTTTGAAGGAGGTCACAAGTGGCGAGCCGAGCAAGCGCGTCGGCCACCGCGGCGGCACCCTCCTCGCCCGTCTGGAGGGGGGCCCAGCGCTCGTAGAGTCCGCCGCCTGGCCCCGCGCCACCGCGCCTGGGGTAGCGGCCGAACTGACCCTTCAGGCATGTTGCCACGCGGCGGCGGAGTTCGGCGACCCCCGGCCGCTCCCCAGGCGCGAGGCGGGCCTCGTCGCCTTCCGCGGGGGCCATGGCCGCGTCAGCCTGCCCACCACCAGGCACGCGCGGGGCGTCCACTGCCCTCCCTGCCTTCGTGGCATCCCGGGTCGCGCCCCGGTGGCTGGTGGACTTACTCTCGCAGGGTGTCTGCGAGGCCGGGGCGGGGCCCGAGGGCATGCTCGCCGCGTGCGATGCCGCCACCGCGGACGCGCAGAGGGCCTTCGAGGCGTCGCCCCCAGCGGCCGCTGCGCTGCGCGCCAAGGACCTCGCGCAGCAGGCGGTCGAGGCGCGCGGCGCTCCAGAGGCGGCGCTCGCTGGCGCGACGCGCCGGTGCGAATCGGCCCTGGAAGGGGGCGCTCCGGCGCTGCCCGCAGGAGCCGAGGACGCCGAGTTCGAGCCCGCCGGCTTGCAGGCGGCCCTGGGCGCCGTCCGGGGCGAGTTGGCGGTCGTCCGCCTCTCAGGGCGGCCGGGCGCGCCGGCGCTGCAGGGCCGTCGCCGGCGCCTCCTGGAGCTGCGTGACCCCTCCGCGTCGCGCGAGTGGCCGTGGCGGGTCTCGCGCGCGCGCGGCCCAGCGGTGCCCTGGAGCGACTTCCAGGCGGCGGTCCGGCTCTGGGCGGGCGCACTCTGCACGGGCCCCGACTCGCTCTGCGCCCGGCGCGGCGCCTCGCCGGGCGCGACTGGCTCCCGCGCCCCCTGCTGCGCCCCGCCGGGAGCGACCCCACGTCGCCCTGCGGCCAGACCGCCGCCGCGGCTCGGGGCATCTCTCCCGCGCGCGCGAGCTCGGTGACTCGGCGGACCCGGGCTCCAAGCACGTCCTCCCGACCGCGGCCCGCAGGGCCCTGGCGTGTCTAGTCCTCCACGGATAGCCAGGCAGCACCCCATCGGCCTGCGAGGATCCAACCCAGGCGCACCCGGAGTCGCCCACGGCGCGCGGTCGGCATGGGAGCCGAGCCCCCGCTAAAGAGAAGGCCATCCAGCGCCACGAATACCTTCCAGGGGCACTCGGTCGCGGCCGGCGGCATGCCGCCCCAGCCTGCGCGGGCCTGCTCCAGGGCGAGGCACGCCCGCACCTTGACGTGACTGACCGCGGCGGCCATGCCGTCGGGGATCATGGCCGTCGCGAGGGCCCCCTGGAGCAGGATGCGCTCCCAGCTCACGGTGCCCCGCCACTCCGAGTTGGCAAACCCGATCTCGTGGTAGGCGTCGTCCGCGCCGAGTCATCACACTGGCCGTCACCCTCATTCTCCTCGGCGAGTCCGCCTGGGGGCACCTCCGGGGGGGCTGCAGGATAGCGGCAGGGGGCGGCGGGTCGACCTCGGCGACCTGCAGCGGGTCGTCGGGCTGTCGCGGGCCGCAAGCGCGCGGGGCAACCGCGGGGGGGGTGCCGCGGGGGGCCTGGGGGCCGCCGCGGGCACCTGGAGCGGCAGGGTCGGGCCTGCGCGCGCGCCCAAGGCGGCCTCGAGGTTCTCGCGCTCGCCCACGGCGAGCTGGGTGCACCCCTCGACGCTGGAGGCCGGTGGCCGCGGGCCGCCCACGCATGTGAGGAAGAGCCACCTGCTGCCCGCATGGGACGTCGAGCCCACGGGGCGAGTGGCAGCCGCCGCGACTCGCCACTCGCCCACGTCGAATCTCACCTTGCAGCGCGAGCAACGGGCCTTCTCGCCGCGAGCGGGCTGAAGGCTGACGCACCAGCGGGTGGTTCTGCCGCCCGTCATGCGGCGGCGTCGCCGCACGGGCTGGCCCTCGGCGTCGC
>CAUYUJ010020651.1:22753-30253 GCA_963575745.1 Prorocentrum cordatum | reverse complement strand
CGACGGCGGTGGTTCGCCGAAGACATCTTCGATAGTCCTACTGCGACCTTCCCACCACTGCGGGGGGGGAACTGTTGTTGCATCTAACGTCCGAAATGGATATGGTGGGGGAAGATGCATCACACGTCAAGGCTGGCCTTCCCGATCCAGCGGAAGAGGGCATCACCTCTTGCTGCCCTGCAAAGCCTGGGGACGAGACCCACAATGAGTCACAAATCATCTTCGGCTGGGCAGTTCTCGAACGTCCCGGGGTGCTGCGCTGACCTGTGACGAAACTTGCTGTGTTGCACCGCCACGCGTCCGAGACAAGCATCTGATCATTGATCGCTGCAGATCACTGAGATAGCGGAGAAAGTGACGAGGTCGGACGAAGGCAAGAGTGACGATTTAGGTTCCGTCTACAGAGTTTCTTCTCAACTATTGCAAAGCTTGAAACGGAGCGCGACGCTCGGAGCGCAGCACTGCCAGCTTGACACACGTGGCATCCCTCCCAAATAACGTAAATCTCACCAGGCTGCGAGCCGAGCTGAAGAAAACACGTAGCACCGAGAGGAAGGTGGGAGGAGAGGAGGAGAGGCGAAGCAGCCAAAAACAACAAACCGCTCGCGCGTGCGTAGACCGGCCTGAGTGGGCGGTACCCGCACAGTACCCCCCGCGAGCACAAACGAAGGAGACAGGGTTCGGGCGGAGGAGGAGGCGCAGGAACGCATGATCAGCCAACCCCCTTGGGGGCCAACGGGCTGCGAGGACTAGGCTGCCGAGCTCCCTGCGCCAGTTTCAGTCCGTAGTTGTGAGTATGGCTCTCCTCGTTTCTAAAATCCGTTGATGTGATGCTCTGCCAGCCAGTAACCACGCCAGAATGATGTAGTCTGAATTCCTGGGGAGGCCTTGGGACACGCACGCCAAGTACACCAGATCCGCGTTACCGAGGCCACAATCCTTCTAACACGCAGAAGATTCTCGCTCCCGAGGCCACCATCCTTGGAAATTATGCCAGATACGCGCTCCCGAGGCCACAATCCCTCCGAAACTGCACGGATTCATGCTCCCGAGGCAACAATCCCTTGCAAATTACGACAGGGTCGCGGTCCCCAAGCCAGCCCTCGCGCCCCCGAGACCACAACGCCTTGAAAATTACGCCAAACTTGCGCTCCCCACGCCACAATCCCTTGTAAATGACGCCATGCTCGCGCACCCCAGGCCACTCCTTCGCAAATCTCGAATAACTTGCCCGAGACTCGCGCTCCCCAGACCACAAATCCTTTGTAAACTGCGACGGATACGCGCTCCCCCAGCCACGCTACCTCTGAACGTGCGCCAGGCTCACGATCACGAGACCACAATCCCAGCAAATCACGCCAGACACTTTTTTGAGCTGCGGGGCGAGAGCGAGCCTCTTCCGCTAAAAGCTGGGCGGGCTACGCACAGCTTTAATTAGGGAGACAGGGCACAGGGTTTTTTTTTAACACACCCAAAAAAATGAAAAAAAAGGGGGGGAACAAAAAGAAAAAAAACGCCTGACACCCAGGCCCCCCAAGCCACAGTCTCCTCCAAACTGCCCCCGATCCGCGCTCGCCAAACCACAAACCCTCGCAAGTGGGCCACGCGCGCGCTCCACCGGGCCACGACGGTCCCTCGCGCACAGCGCGCCAGACTCGCGCTCCCCCAGGCCACAATCCCTGGTAGACTGCGGCAGGCTTGCGGCTCCGAGGCAACGCCTTGAGAAAAAGTGCGCCAGCTTCGCGCTCCCGAGGCCGCTGTCACTCGCACGGTACGCCAGGCTCGCCCCCCCGAGGCCAAGAGTCACGAGACACTGCAGAGAAGCACACCAGAATCGAGGCTCGCGCCGCCGAGGCCGCAACACCTTGTGAGCTGCAGCAAGCTCGCGCCCCCGAAGCCGCAGTCCGTGCTGGATTTCCACGCCTTGACCAGAGGCCTCCTAGATGGGGTCCGAGTAGATGGGGTCGGAGGATGGCGCCGCATCGACGATACATCGACGATGCATCGGCGATGCATCGGCGACGCATCGGCGATGCACCAGCGATGCATCGTCGACGTCAGCGATGAATCGGCGACGTCGACGTGAAGCAAATCGGGCTCCACATCCAGCCGCATCGGCGATGCATCGGCGATGCGGCGCGCTCCTTCGACCCCATCTACTCCGGCCCCATCTAGGAGGCCTAGATTGGCGCCCCCGAGGCCGCAGCCCCTTTTGAAAAGCCTACTGCGCAGCGGCGCTCCCCGGGCCACCGTGCCGCGTTCCTTGCACCAGGCTCCCGCGCCCGAGACCGGCCCCTCGCAGATCTTACGCCAGGATCGTGCTCCCGAAGTTGCTCCGGGTTCGCGCGCCCGAGGCCCGTGCAAAAATCACGCCGGGCTCGCGCTCCCGAGGCCACTGCCCCTTTCCAAACAATACGAGGCTGCGCCCCCGAGGCCGCGAACCCACCCCCACGGAGCTTGCCCAAAAGCGCCACCCCCTCTCATGTACAGAACGGTCATTCTCTGAACTGGGATTTCTGCTCGAAAGGCGCTGTTCGGACTCACGACGTTTCCTGAGAATTCGGATCTGGACCTGGCGCCACGAATTTCTGCAGATGGCTAGAAGCCGAGAAGCCTCGTAAGTTATCATAGAAGTGCGCTCCCGAGGACACCATCTCAAGTCTGTTCGCACAGACGCGCGCGCAACCTACCAGCCAGCAAACAGCCCAAACCAACTGTCACCCATCTATCTAGACTACAGGCCAATCCGCCGCGTTGCCAGCCAGCCAACCGACAAGAAGTTAGACCAACCTACCAACCAATCGTTGCAACGCAGGCGTTCACAGGGGGGCTGGCGGCAGCGGGCGAAGTCCTTCAGATAATCCCTTAGACCACTAGCACTCAACTGGCACTGATGCAGCGGGCACGAAGGGAAAAGACGTATTGACGCCCTGGCTGGCGACAGATAAAACAGCGAAGGGCCCACCGATGAAACGCTTTCCGTGCAGCGTGGAATGAAGTGAGGGAAGGAGAGGAGGACGAGGATGCGACACCAGCAGGGCCCAAAGCAGCTTCACAAAACTGGCACGAGAGGGCACGCCTCCGCCCTGCAACGTTCCACTGGGGCCGCCTACAGCATCGAAGTCCCCACCACTCTCCCTGGCTGGATCACGACGGCAGGAGCTGCCTGTTGGAACTTTCACTCCGTGCCTCGATGCCAAGACCTCAGCCAACCAGCCGGCTGGCCAGACTCCCCGCTGCCAATGCACTCTCAGCTGCCATGCTCTCGAAGAGGGCGCGAAGCCCCGAGTCCTGCCACACAGCGGCGCTAAGATCCAATTGACACTCGCACTTACCGCAGCTGCTTCGCCAGTACACTGCGAGATATACATATACAAATGTATACAGACACACACACACACACAGAATCAAAAACAGTATGCTTATACATGTCTATGCATATATATATAAATAAATAAATACATAAATATATTTATATATATATATATTCCTACACTGTTTAAAACCAGGGGAAGGGGGGAAACTCCCCCACCCACCCACCCCCAAAACGGGACCCCCAGGCTCCAGGGTTTCGGGCCCCCCCCGACAACCTTGCCAAAGGTCCCCAGGCTCGTCCTGGACCTCCCAGGGCGTTTGGCCGGGTCCTGCCAACAGACCCGAGGCGATCCGAGCGGTGATCAGAAAGGCCGAAGGGAGACCCAAGACAGCACAAAAGCGATCCTAGAAAAAACAGATGGCCTCCAGAGGCCCCGAAGACGTCCCAGGAGGCCTGACCAGAACTCCCAGAACACAGAAATCGCTTCATTCCCTTAGGGAAGAATGCATTTTCAGCATATTCGCAGCTCGGGTGCTAGAAGCGTCCAAAACAGCCAAGAAGGTCTTCTACATCGCACCAAGACAACCCAGGAGACCCCCAAGAGAGCCTCTAGACGGCCTGGATTGCCCCATGACTGCCCGAGGAAGCCACGCATGAGCCAACAAGAGGCCCGACAGGCCCTCACAAGGCCCCCAAGAAAAGCCCAACAAAACAATTTGGAGGCCCTCTGAAAGGCCATGGGAGGCAACCAGGAAGGCCCACGTAGCCCCCACAAGATCCCTAGAGGGCCCAAGCTCCCCAACACGGCCCAAGATGGCCCCAGGACGGCTCGAAAGGGCCCCAAACTGGACCACCAGGGCTCCAACAAGGCCCACACGGCGTTGTCCACCAAACTGACCCGGGCCCCGGGTTCGCAACCATATGTCCCGGAAATCTGTTGCGAACCCAGGATTCGGTGCATTCCCCAGGAGTTGCTTACTTTCGCTTACCCCGTTGCGACCCGCTGCAACATCACATCCTCGATTTGGTATTGCTCTGTAGTTTGCGGCATTGCTTGCGTCGGTTTGCTCGGCATCCATTCGCGTGGCTTGCCATGCTTTCGCACTGCGCACCGGGGCACCTGAGCCACGAGCGGGCCAGTGTGCGGGCCTGCGAAAGCCTTTCGTCGTCACTCACTGCCAGACATTTCTCCTCGATCCCCGAGATTCGATCCCTCCTATCCTTCGCCCTCCACCCCGCGCCTGTCGGGAGCCCCCCCGAGGCCCGGGGAGAGCCACGGGCCACCCGAGCTTTCGAAGGCTTCCGCAAACCACCGCAGGGAAGGGGCCACATTTCCAAGGGCACGTATGATGGCGCGAACGACCAACATAAGCAAAGCCTCAAGGACAAAGGTGCATGGCGCGAAGCACCAATGCATTCTTGTGCCTACATATATAGATATATATATGCTTTTATATATGCCTATATACACAATTGCATATAAAGTTAGGTAGATGTATGTATATGTATGCATATACGCCTGCAAATACCTATAGTGAATGGTTAATGGTGTCTGCGCGTATGCACACATCTATGTACACATGTCTGCATTCATGCATGTGGATGCTGCTCGGCCAGGGTGCGGGCGCGTACAAAAGAACGTACACGCACGCATGTACGTGTACGACATGCCCACACAAGTGCTCAAGTTCATGCACACGAACGTAAGTCCGCACTGCGAAAGCATGCGCACACATACGCGAGCTTGATAGAGATATCGATATAGTTATATATATATATATATACGTATCAAAAAAATCTACATACATATATACATACACACACAAACATTCACGCATAGCCGAACACACGCAGATGCGGCAAGTGCCGATTGAAGAGGCGAAGTGGCTCGGCGCAGCGCCTGCGCAACGAGCGGCCACTCTGATACTAAACAGGCCAGACCTGAAGGCAACCAGTCTGGAGAAAGGGCCGCCGTCTGAGCGATCCGCCACCGTGCCAAAAGCACTGATTGGTACGCCCGAGGATGGTACGGAACACGATCGCACATGCTGTCCAGAACCAACAGCGGTCAGCGTTGGGCATGCGAGCTTCTGTTTCACACAGACAGCGTCCGCGACGGCGCCGACGGCGAAGCCCGTTCAGAGTGGACAGGAATTGCTGTAGGCCTTCGTCCCGATTCGAGTCGGCCGTTCGGGACGATCCTGGCACCCCTGGATCGCCTCTCGTAAACGAGCGCGTTCCACGACTCGCAAAGTGTCTACTCGCAAATGGCCTGGATCCGCCGGGGGGGGGGAGCTACGAGAATCTACATCTAAGCAGACATGCGTTCTTCGGACGCTTGCAGGTAGGCACCCCGCGAGCAGTGGAGCGCGCTCGGTGAGCTCGGCGAGGCGCAGCTGCTGGAGAGCATGCCGAGGCGAACATACCGCCGGGAACCCACCAGAGAACGCCCGAAGACCTCATGGGGCGCGACAGCCATCCAGGGGCGCGGCTGGTCGCCCCGTTGGGGCTCCCTGCGCGACCCTTCCCGAGGCTCTCCGGCAGGGAGGGCGCGGGCTCCGGGCTGCCGGCGCGTCCCTCCAGATGGCACCCAGCCCCCGTCCTGGGGCGCCTCCTGGGGAGTCCACCTCTGAGGGGCAACGACTGGGGGGACCGGCTCGGGGGGGGGGGGACATCGAGCTGGGATCGGCGGTACGTCGCCAGTGGATCGGCGGTAGTCTACCGATGGCGAAAAAGCATGCTCCTGGGCGGGGTGAGCTATCAGGGGCTCAGGGTTCGAAGCCCCCCCCCATGCGAAACTCACCATCTCATCCTCCGCCCTGTTTCTTCTCGCGCTCCCTTTCCTTCGTCCCTCCCTCCCTCCCTGTCTTCTCTCTCTCTCTTTCTGACTCTCTCTCTCTCTCTCTCTCTCTCCCTATTGCTCCCGTCGCGAAGCGGTTGTCGTTCCTTCAGTGCAAAGCCTTCCCAGTCCAGACCCGACTGATGGTGGCGGTGCTCGGCGAGGAGGGAAGAGGGGGGGATAGAAAGACTTTGTTCTTATGTGTATATATAGAGAGATATACACAAGCCCCCCCCCCCCCAAAAAAAAAAACAACAACAAAAAAGTGTGTTCCTGGTACCCCCCAACCTCAGGAGAAGGAGGAGGAGGAGGAGAAGTGTAAACCCAAGAGTCATCAACGATGTTGGGATAGACCATCCCTCCATGCTCCCTATTCATAGGCCAGTACAAGGTTTCATTTTCACTGGGGGAACAGCCTCGTTGAAAGAGACATCTCTTTGAAGACCGTGAAGCATGCCAAAACATCGCTTTCGGCATCAACCTGACTGCTGCGTCTGGACGGCCCTGAATCACACCAGAATGCCACTTCTGGGACTTCAACACTGCGAACCAACGTAACTGTTGCACCTTCATAGTCCTGAACCCTACTATTTCTGGTACGTTGAACCTGGGAATCCGCGAAACTCGTGCCCATGTAAAAAACGAACGTGCAGGGCGCTAAAGCGAGAACCACATTTTGAAAAGGAACCGTGTAACACCTGCAACTTGTTACAACGAATGTGCGCGGCACTGAAGCGAGAATCACATATTGAAGAAAAAAAACGCCCTCAATCCGTGAAGCTCTTGCACCATGTTTACAACGAGTGTACCCAGCGCGAAAACGAGAGCCACATTTTGAAAACGACCCGCTCTCAATCCGCGAAACCCTTGCAACGTTTGAAAAGAATGTGCGCGGCGCTTAACGAGAGGCACATTTTGAAAACGACCCGCCCTCCATCTGTGAAGCCGTTGCCAATGTTGAACAGAATCATGAATGGTGAGGAGGTCTCAAGCGAAACGCCCGGCCCGCCCTAAAAACTGGCCTCGTGGCCCGAGGACGAGGAGGAGGAGGAGGAGGACGAGGAGAGGGATGTAGGACGAGGAGGAGGAATGTAGGACGAGGAGGAGGAAGAGGAGGAGGAGGACGAGGAGAGGGGGGAGGCGGGGGAGGAGAAAAGGGGGGAAGGGGGGGGAGGAAGAGGCAAGTACTACTACTACGACAACTCCGACTACTACTACTACTACTACTACTACTACTACTACTACTACTACTACTACTACGACTACTACTACTACTACTACTAATAATACTAATACTATTACTACTACTATTACTACTACTACTACTACTACTACTACTACTACT
>CAUYUJ010020651.1:0-17500 GCA_963575745.1 Prorocentrum cordatum | reverse complement strand
CAGGATCGTAATGGCCCTGTGAACCTCGATTCGCGCCGTCACTGCAGCCGTTCTCGGTGATATAGATAGGCAGATTGGGCTGGAATGTGTCTTTGATGTAGTTGAGCAGCTTTCGGAGGCCCCATGGGGCCATGTTAAGCCAGCCCGACTCCGCGGTGGGAATACCCTTGTTCTCGAATGAATAAGACAAGGGGATCTTATTGTCGAACATCTTAGTTTTGCCTGCGTTGGACGTGTTGCCTTCGGCATCAACCAAGTTCGTGCCATAATGATTGAGACCGATGGCAGTGAGCGCAGCACGGCTGGTCTTCAGCAAGGCTTTCTCACTCTCGGTGAACGCTGGGAGGTAGGACAGCTTGAACGGCCCGGTACGCATCGATTCGGGATAGTCGTGAATGAACCCACCGCTTCCGTCAGGAATGCCGTAGACGGGATGCATGAACCACCCGAGCCAAGCGTCGACCAGAGAGAGAGCTATAGCCCTGTTTTGCGGGTTCGCCTCGTCGACCGGGTGCTGATCCGCCATCGTGCAAACGGCACGCGCGGGCGTGCCAAAACGCCAGCTGTCGGGGCCGGCCAAGAGGGGCGCAAAGTGTAGCCCGCGGCATGTGCGCGGCCCAGGGGGGGCTGGGGACGCATTGAAAAAAGACGAGGCGCCATGAAATCTGAGATATCGTGGCCCCCGCCATGAGATCCACCCACCCCCCTAGTCATCACCCCCCTCTTGGCCGCCCCCGAGGCTGGCTGCCTGGTTAAGGGTTGAGCGTCTTCTCTCCCCGAGGGCGGCGGCCCGTCTCCCCCCGCCCCTACACAGCGGAGGCCCGTCCACGAGAAGCCCTCCACGAGAAACCAAACTGAAGAGGCCCCAGGACACACAAATAAGTACACACAAATAAAAAGATTCCCCATATTTTCCTATATTTTCTGGGTTTCTGTCTTCCCCCCCACTTCCCATACTTTCCCATATTTTCTGAGGAATCGAGGATGAATTGTGTCTGCGTGTTTTTTCCTCTCCTGACAAACGCTGAGACCCCAGGACGTCCGTCGACTTTTGGGTGTGGGAACGAAACGCCTCCCATCGCAAAACCCAAGAAACCCAAGGCACCCTGGAGGCAAGCGGGGGGCTTCTTGGCATGGACCTCCACTGTAGAAGCACCCCTCTTGGGCAAACGTGGGCGCGGGACGTCCGCCACAGTGCACCCGTGGCACGCTGCGGCGCGGGAGAACGCTGGGGTGCCCGGCAGGGTTCTGCGCATCCCCACCGGGGGCCGCTCCTCCCTCCGCTGGCAGACTCTCGCGCGCATCCCCCCCTGCTCACCGAGGCCACGATCCCTCGTGCCCGCTCGAGGACGGCGCACTTCCATCATGGCCGCCTATGCCGAATCCTCAAGTGCACGCGTGCCCCCTCGAGGATGGCGCACTTCCACCACGGCAGCCTGTGCCGAATCCCCCATTCCACGCGTGCCCGCTGGAGGATGGTGCACTTCCAACGTGGCAGCCTATGCCTCTGAACCTCCATTCCACGCGTGCCCGCTCGAGGATGGTGGACTTCCCGCATGACAGCTAATGCCTGAAACCTCACTCCACGCGCGCCCGCTCGAGGATTGTACACTTCCGGCTGCTAACTATTAAGCCCCCCATCCCACGCACACCCGCTCGAGGATCGTGCACTTCCCGCGCTCCCAAGTGCTGCTCCGAAGCGCTGCAGGGCCTTCCAAGCCACGATCCCTCGATAAAAAACGATGGATATGCGTCCCGAGCTTACAAGATGGCCCGTGCAGACAACCAAGGACACCAAAATGGCCCCAGATGCCTCGAAGACGGCCCAAGATGGCCCCAAGGCGGCCGAATATTGGTTAAAGACGACCCAAGAAGCCTCCAAGAACACCAACAATGGCCGCAAGATGACCCCCAACAGGGTCAGAAGAAGCAAATGTTGAATGATTTTCGCATTTTCGCCTTTTCGGGCTGTCCTCAGCTCAAGACGGCCCAATATGACTCCACGATGGCCAAAGAGACACCCAAGATGGCCCCAGGACGGCCCAAGAGAGCCTCCCGTGGGACCAAAGACTGCCTTAGAATGCCCTTTCGACGGCACAAGACGGCCCCAGGACGGTCCCAGAGACCCACCATACGGCAAGGGCCCCAAGACGGCCCAAGAGAGCCCCAAGCCAGCGTAAGAGGGCCCAAAGACCGCACAAGAGTGCCCCCAAGGGACCCCCAAGACTGCATCACAGGAGGCCAAGGCAGCCCAAAGACGGTCCAGACGCGTTTACTATTATGACTTACAATAAGAAGAATAAGAAGAGTCATGAAAAGTATTATTATCATACTGATAACCAAAAAACAAAATACTAAAATTATACGAATAAGAAAAACGATGGTGATGATGATAATTAGAGTCATCATCATCAGCATCATCAGCATCATCAACATCACCATCGTTATCATCAGCACCATCAGCATCATCATCAGCTGCGGTGGCGGCAGTTAAAGCTGCAGCCAGCATCAGCATGATCAGCAACAGCATCGCCATCACCAAATCCATCATCAGCATCGTCGTCATCAGCATCATCAGCATCACCAGTCTTGTCATCAACCTCAGCATCAGCATCCTCATCAGCATCCTCAGTATGATCATCAGCAGTATCACCAACATCAGCATCGGCAGCAACATCATCATCATCATCATCATCATCATCATCATCATCATCATCATCATCATCATAATCAGCATCATCAGCAGCAGCATCATCAGCAGCATCACCCCCTCGAACAGTCGCTACCCTGAATGTTGGGCTGGCACGGTGTCTGGGCGTGCCACAAGCAACTGGGTATACTTATATAAACTAGATAACATATATATATATATATAGATATATATATATATTCAGACATACATATATATACATATATATATATATATATATATATATATATATATATGTGTGTATGTGTGTATGGATCCATGCCCACCCCCCGCACCCACTGGTCGTCGCCATGGCTTGTGACAGTATTATTCTCCCCTGTGCCTGTCAGGTCGTTCCGTCCTCCTCCTGGTCCTCCTAGGCGTCCTCCTTCGTCGTAGCCTTCTCTTCCTGTTGCGTATCTCCCTCGCGTTCCTGCACTCTGCGGACCTCCTGCTGCTGCTGCGCTCCCTCCCCATTTCGTTGCGCTCGTCTCCTCCTCCTCCCCCATTGTCCTCCCCCTCCCTCCTCGTCCTCCTCCTCCTCCTCCTCCTCTCTCCTCCTCCTCCTCCTCCTCCTCCTCCTCCTCCTCCTCCTCCTCCCTCCTCATCCTCCTCTTCCGACGCGGCAGAGAGGCAGAGAGACAGCGAGAGAGAGAGAGAGAGGGACTGGAGGGAGCAGCGATCTCTGTGGAAGTAGGGGGGGGCTTGAGGGCGGGACGCCAAACCCTGCGAGTTCACGTGGGAGATGTGGGATTTCTGGTATGGGAATCCTAAAGGCCCTATGCGTTCATTTGGCGGTTTAAGTTGTGTGGGATGTCTGGGGTTCTGGGCTCTGGAGGGCTGTTGCGTGGATGTTCGCTGGAGGGTACCAAACCGATAAAATCAAAAAGAAAAGTTGTAGCACCTCACTTCTATGACGACCCAAAAAATGAAAACAACAGTTGTCCCCCTACTTCGCAACCCTGAAATGTCACACGGATGACTGCTCCCTGTAGCCTCTATTTCTCTCGTTCTCTCTCTCTCTCTCTCTCTCTCTCTCTCTCTTCTCTATATATGTATCGCTCTCTCGCTCGCGTTATCCCGTTCTCTCGCTCTCGCTCTCTCTCGCTCTCTCTCTCTCTCTCTCTCTCTCTCTCTCTCTCTCTATATATATACCCTCTATCTCTAGTACGCTCTCTTTATGTGTAACATCTACACATATGTGTGTGTTATCTCTATTACTCTTTCCCTGTCGTTACCTTAGTCTCTCCCCATCTCCCTATATGTCTCGCGCTCTGTCACTCTCTCTCTCTCTCGTTCGCTCTTCTTCTCTCTCTCTCTCTCTCTCTTCGTGTCTCTCACTATCTTTCTCTCTCTCTCTCTCTCTCGCTCTCTCTCTCTCTATTGTCTTGCTCTCTCCCTCGCTATCTCTGTTTATCTTTCTCTCGTCCTCTCCCTCTCTCTCTCTCGCTCTCTCTCTCTCTCTCTCTCTATCGCTCTATGTTTCTCTTTCTCTTTCTCTCTCTCTCTCTCTCTCTCTCTCCCTATATAGATGTGTGTCTCTCTCGCTCTCTCTGCCCCTCCGCCCCATTGGAAGAGAAGAAGGAGGAGGAGGAAGAGGAGGAGGAGGCATCCTCGTCATTCTGATGAGGCAGAAAGGCAGGGAGGCAGAGAGAGTGCGAGAGAGAGAGAGAGACGAGGGAACAGCGATCCCTTTGGAATCGTGTGGCCTGCGAAGGAGAGAGTGGGGGCGGGGAGGGCGCCAAGACCTCTGAGAGTTGGCTTGGATCTGTATGTGATCTCTGGTCAGACACCCTGTGATGCCGTTGTGATGGCTGTGAGTGATGGGGTTTCTTATGTTCGGAGCGCTGGAGGGTTGCCGCGGGGATGCTCGCCGGAGGATGCAAACTCAACAACAAAACAAAATCGGCCTCTCGTAGGAGAGATCTCCCAAAACAGCCAAGGACCTCACAGGGTTTGGGGCCCCCTTGCTTCGCAGACCTTGCAATTTCGCACGGATCGTTGCTCCCCCTAGTCTCTCTCCCTCTCTCTCTCGCTCGCTCCCTCTCGCTCTCTCTCTCCCTCTCTCGTTCTCTCTCGGTCGCGCTCGCGCTCTCTCTCTCTCTCTCTCTCTCTGCCACTCTGCATCATCGGAAAGGAAGGGAGGCGGCCTCTCACTCTTCCGGGGAGGCAGAGAGGCAGAGAGAGACAGAGAGAGAGAGAGGCTCGAGAGAGCAGCGACCCCTGTGAAATCAAGTGGTTTGAGAAGGAAGGGAGCCTCGAACCTTGTGATCTCAGTGGGAGGTTTGGGATTCATGGTATGACAAACCCAGGACCCCTGTGGCTCCACGTGGATGTTTGATGTCTGTGGGGTTTTTCCGGTTCCGAGCTCTGAAGGGCTGCAGCGTGGATTTTCGCTGAAGAATATGAAATACTACCAGAATATATACAACATAATATAAAAATAAAAATGCTAAGAGTAATAATTATATTTAATATATGTTACCCAGAAAAAGCCACACAAAAAACAAACAAACAAACAAAACATGATAATAATGTTCAATATGTTAAAATGACTTAATTATTTATGTTTTAACAAAAAATGATGGAGCTATCGGGCTATAGGGTTATACGGCTACAAGGCTATTGCGCTATAGCGTTATAGGGCTATAGGGCTGTAGGTTTACAGGGATAAACGGCTACAGGGCAATAGGGCTATAGACCTTTAGAGCTGTAGGGCTATAGGGCTATAGGGCTAGAAAACTATAAGGCTATAAGGCTGTAGGACTATACGGCTATAGGGATGTAGGGCTATTGGGCTAAAGGGCTATAGGGTTATTGGGATATAGGGCTATTAGGGCTATTAGGGCTATAGGGCCATAGGGCTATAGGGTTATAGGGCCATGGGGCTACAGGGCTATAGGGCTATAAGGCTATAAGGCTATTGGGCTGTAGGGCTATGGGGTTCTAGGGTTATAGGGCTGTAGGTTTGTAGGGCTATGGGGCTACATGGCTGAAGAACTGTAGGGCTATAGGGCTATAGGACTGTAGGGCTATAAAGCTATAAGGCTATAAGGCTAGGGCTATACGGCTATAGGGCTATTGGGCTAAAGGGGTATAGGGCCAGTGGGCTATAGGGCTATTATGGCTATTAGGGCTATTAGGGCTATTAGGGCTATAGGGCTATATAGGGCTATAGGGCTCTAGGGCTCTAGGGCTAAAGGGCTATAGGGCTATCGAGCTATGGGGCTACAGGGCACCTGGGCACCCGGGCGTGCCGCCGAAATCGGGGTCATACCTCACCTAACCATATGAATCCGCTAGGACCCCTACAGAAGCAAGCTCTCATAGGGGAAAATCCCCCCCCCCCCCCAAAAAAAAGAAAAACAAGAAATCAGATGGTCTCTGGGGTTGTCATACCAGGAATATAAGAACACAGAATAAGAAAAAAACAAAACAAAAAAAACAAAAAAAAAAAAAAAAAAAAAAAACAAAAAAAAAAAAAAAAAAAAAAAAAAAAAAAAAAAAAAAAAAAAAAAAAAAAAAAAAAAAAAAAAAAAAAAAAAAAAAAAAAAAAAAAAAAAAAAAAAAAAAAAAAAAAAAAAAAAAAAAAAAAAAAAAAAAAAAAAAAAAAAAAAACGCATGATACGAAAACAAAGGGCTTGGCGCCCACGTATTGCGCAAGCCTTGCTATGTCACAGAGGTCCCTGCTCGGACTGGTCTATCTCTCTCTCTCTCTCTCCCTGCCCCTCTGCCCCATCGGAAGTGGAAGAGGAAGATGAGGAGCAGGAGGAGGAGGAGAAGGTGGAGACGAGCACGACGAAAGGAGAAGGGGGAGGTGCAGCAGCAGCAGTAGCAGTAGGAGTGTCCCGCAGTAGCAGGATGATGGGGAAGAGAGGTAACAGGAAGAGAACAACAATAAGAAGGAGGACGCATCGGCGGAGGAGAAGCAAACGAGTGGAAAGGATGAGAGAAGAACACCGTCAAACTGTCACTGGATACTGAGGGGGGGGCTGCGTATAAATACATATATAGATATGAACGAGCAAACATGTTCATGTGCCTACATGAATAATATGTATTGTATGTAGGTGTGCATGCATGTATGTGTGGACATATGTGTGTGAATGTGTATGTATGCATGTATGCAAGAATGGTTGTGGTTGTAAGCATGTATACATGTATGGAAGTATGTATGTATAGATGGTTGCGTGCCTGTATGTGTGTATGTATGGATGGATGGATGGATGTACGTGTGTGTACGTGTGTGTATGTATGCATGTATGTACGAATGTGTATGTGTATGGATGTATGTATGCATGCATGTATGTGTGGCTGAATGTATGCGTCTGCATGTATGTATGTATATATGTGTGTATGCGTGTATGTATGTGTGTATGTATGTATGTATGTATGAATGAATGAATGAATGTGTATGTATGTATGCGGGCATGCATGTATGCATGTTTGTTTGTGTGTATGTGTGTATGCATGCATGCATGTATGTATGTATATGTGTATGCATGTATGTGTGTGTATGCATGCGTACATGCATGCATGCATGCATGCATGCATGTGTATGTATGTATGTGTGTAATTATGCATATATGTAAGTATGGTTGTATGTATGTATGTATGTATGTATGTATGTATGTATGTATGTATGTGTATGTATGTATGTGTATGTGTATGTATGTATGTATATGTGTGTATGTGTATGTGTGTATGTATGTATGTATGTATGTATGTATGTATGTATGTATGTATGTATGTATGTATGTATGTATGTATGTATATGTGTATGCATGCATGTATGTGTGTATGCATGTATGTATGTGTGTATGTGTGTACGTGTGTATGTATGTATGTGTGTATGTATGGATGTATGGATGTATGGATGTATGGATGTATGGATGGATGTATGTATGTCTGCGTATGTATGCGTATGGATGTGTGTATGTATGTGTGCATTCATGCATGCATGTATGTATGCATATATGTATGTATGTGTGAACGAACGAATGAAGAATGTGTGCATGTATATATGTATGTCAGTGCTCTCGCAGTGTCGGTGCTCTGGCCTTCTCGGGCTTTCGCCTTTTCGGGCTTTCGGCGCTCCAAGACGACCCAAGAGGCCCCCAAGATCGCCCAGAGACGGCCCTGGAGGCCACCAAGAGCGACTCCGGACGGCCCGAGACGGCCCCAAGACGGCCCGAGAGGCCCCCAAGACGGCCCGAAGGAGCCCCAGGGAGCGCCCAAGAGGGGCCCCAGTGGGGGGAACGGGACTCGACGGAATCGAAACTTCGAGCCCTTCGCCCCAGGATGGCCCCTCTCGCCTCCCTCGGGTCGGGCGAAAGGGGGGGATAGCAAAGGGGGACTTTGAGAATCAGCTCACGCAGCTGATTTTCCCGGCGCCTCCTGGCGCGAGGCGCCGTGCATCGAGGAATGGGCCCGGCGGCGAGGCCGAAGCCAGCTGCATGCAGCAGATTTCATAACCCCCCCTTTCCCTATCCCCCCCTTTCGTTCGGCCCGACTCCCCCCAGGGCGCGCCGCCGAGGCGCGCTGCAGCACCGCGGCGCTGCGTCCCAGACAGGCCCCCCGCGACGGCTCTCTGCGGGGCCCTCTGCTGTTCCGCGGGGAGCCCGGCAGAGCCACCGCGCCCGGGGCGCGGTCGAGCAGAAGGAGTCCCGGGAGGCCGCGGGGCCCTCTCGAAGAGCGAGAACGCCCAGCATGTGCGGGGCTCCTGCTCCCCGTCCACCTCCCCCCTCCCCCTCCCCCATCCTCCTCCCCCTTCCCCCATCCTCCTCCTCCTCCTCCTCCTCCTCCTCCTCCTCCTCCTCCTCCTCCTCCTCCTCCTCCTCATCATCATCATCATCATCATCATCATCAGCATCATCAGCAGGAGCATCGTGCGTACTCTTCAGTGCCGCGACGGCATGGTGCGGGATTTGCCGCAGGCAGCTGGGATAGTCGCAGTTGTTGACCATGCTGTAGTTGAGCTTCGGGTATTTGTCTTTAATTGCCATGCCTGCTTGCGCGTGCGCGATGATCATGTTGTGCGCTGCCACGTAAGGCCAAACATTCACGTCCAGATATGGTGCTGTTGAGGGGGCCTTCCCCCAACCACTCGACAGTTTTGATGCCACCCAAGCCTCATTGAAACTCGACCAGTCCTTCACATCTGTAAAGGTCTTGAAGCAAAAGTCGGCGTAGTTGGTGAACTCCTTCACGACAACGGCATTTACCCCACGTGGAACTGGCAAACCGGTCGCTGATGCCGTGGCACTGTACCAGCCCTGGTAGTAACCTGGCGTCTCGTCGTGGAACTTCAGCTTGCTCAAATGCTCTATCGGGCCTGGGGCATTTAGCAATCCCTGCGGCAAGTCCCAGTGGTACAAGGTGACCAGTGGGGTGATACCATGTTGGCGCATTGTCTTAAACACATCCTTGTAAAAGTTCACGCCCGACTCACTCACGCCGTCAGCCAGGAAACCTGTCGGGATTATTCGTGACCACGACAAGCTCATTCTGAAGTGCTTGATGCCACTCTTCGCCATGAACTCGATGTCCGACTTGTACGTGTAGCGGAAAGAGGTGGCATCTTCGGTCGTAGCTCCCAGGGAATCGCGGGCAGGATCTGCTATGGCAGAATTTGCTGGACACAGGCCTCCGGTCCCCAGCTGGGCCAGGGTCTCTTCGGTCCAGACCGAGCCAGGCATCCCGAGCGTGTCCAGGCCGCAGAAGGTGTCCCAAATCGACGCGCCGCGGCCATCTTCCCGGTACCCACCCTCGATCTGGCAGGCCGCGCTGGCAACCCCGAACGCGAAGTCCTTTGGAAATTGTGCGCCTTCTCCTCCCTGCTGACTCTGGCTAGCCCCCATTGGCCACGATCTGCTCCTTCTGGGCTAGACTGGAGACGCTCAAAGCGAGTTGAGAAATCTCTGAGGGAACTGTAGCCTGAACCCAAAATGCTACCGAACGGAGCAAGAGGAAGGCGAGCAAAAGAGCACATGAAAGGGGGCCAGAAGAGCCTGGACTTCGTCTCTCGTTTCAAACTGGCGGATGTGCGCAAATTCCCTTCTGGTGTTGCGCAAACTGCTTCAGGGGAACAGCAGAACACCGACTGGCTTGCACCGCCCAACATGATGACACTCAGATGGATTCGCATGTGGTGCATCCACTCTGGTGCGATACCATGGAAGAAATGCGAAAAACACATAGCAACAAGATCTGCGTGATGACATGATGCACGCCTTCCCCGAAGGAGTGAACGCGCCAGCGGGTTTCGTGCGTCCGCGGACAGGGGTTTGGCTACCTTCCCCCGGTGCTGTGGCCGATGGCAGGTGGCCCGAGAACCTCGCGCTGGCCCGTGGCATCTCGGCCGACCGCGGCCCGAGGCTCGCCTGCAGCGCGCTTCTTCCCTCGCCTAAGACAAAGGGAAGGCTACAAAGAGTTGTGAGCGATCTCTGAGCCTTCTCCGAAGCCATGGAAAGCTTCTTTCGGGGATTGACAGAAACCCCTTGTGAGGACGACCTCGGGCCCAAGCCTGGCGGGCGCAAAGAAAAAAGGACGGCCGCGGCGCCTTCTCGAGAGCCAAAAACGAACAATCCACGAATCGACGTGTCAGGGTGGGGACTCTCTCCACCCCCGAAAGTGACCCCTGGAAGATTGCGACGCCGACACCTGTAGAGGACGAACAAGCAGCATGAGCGCAGACTGTCGGAGCTCTGCGCGGACTTCTTGCCCCTTTTCCGGCGGCGTCTCCAGCCCCGCCCCTGGCGAACCGAGAACGGACAATCCACGAATCGACGTGCCAGGATACCGCGATGTGCTGCCCGACTACAGGGCCCCGCGAGGAGGAGGAGGAGGAGGAGGAAGAGGAGGGGGAGGAGGAGGAGGAGGAGGAGGAGGAGGAGGAGTAGGACGAGAAGAACCAGGAGGGGGAGAAGGAGAACGAGGAGGGGGCTGTCCTCTGGGAGGGCCTGCCCCCTCTCGCTCCCCGCCTCGGCGCCCCGCCGACGGACGCCAGATGCGGAAAACGGAGGGGATTTGCCTCCGACCACGGCCAGCCTCGGCCACGAGCGGGCTGCACGACCTGGAACCAAGATTCGGTCGGGCATGTCCTGCTACAGGCGGACTGTGGAGGAATGTTGAACATGGTCTGGAGATGTACACACATACATACATACATACATACATACATACATACATACATACATACATACATGCATGCATGCATACATACATACATACATACATACATACATACATACATACATACATACATACATACATACATACATACATACATACATACATACATACATACATACATACATACATACATACATACATACATACATACATACATACATACATACATACATACATATACATACATACATACATACATACATACATGCATGCATGCATGCATGCATGTACATACATACATACATACATACATACATACATACATACATACATACATACATACATACATACACGCACACACATACATACATACATACATGCATACATACATACATACATACATACATGCATACATACATGCATACATACATACATACATACATACAGACAGACAGACAGACAGACAGACAGACAGACAGACAGACAGACATACATACCAAACACACACACATACACACACACACACACACACACACACACACACAAAAGCTTGAATATTCCCCCTGTAGAGGGACATGCCCGACTTCAAACTAAGGGACGGCTCGAAAATCAGAGCCCCTCCCGAGCTCCACGCGGCGTTTGTTCCACAGGCGATCGGCGATCGACGTTTCATCCATGGCCCCGCGCACGGTCAAACCCGACGAGGTGCCGAAGTGGCGGCACGGATAAGATGCCTGGCCTCTCGAGCCGAGCTGCTAATCCATTCATCAATGCCCTGCTCCCGCGGCAGTATCACCAGCGCATCCGCCGACCCTGTCGGCGCGTGTGAGGGAGAGGCCAATAAGCACGGTCGTTGGCCACGGGGTCTCGACAGCGGGCATGAGGCAGGAATCTGCGAGCCCAGACTGGGAGGCAGCCGCAGGGGCTATGGTGAGGGGCAACGGTAGGGGGGAACTGGCACCAGGGGAAGCTGCATCGACTTGGAATCGGCGATACATCGCCAATCCGCCGACCCTGTCGGTGCGTGCGAGACGCGTTCGTCCGCGTGGTCGCCGCCATCCCTCCTGCAGCAATTCACTCCGGCCACTACGCCACATAACATCGTTGACATGGAGGTGACGGCGAAGCAATCCACTCCAGCCACAACGCCACATAACATCGTTCACGTGGATGTGAAGGAAAGCCCTTCCCTTGGATCCATTCCCAGGGCGGGGGGGGGGTCCTGGGCGGGGGTCCCGAGAGGGGTTCTGGGGCGTGGTCCCGGGGGGTGGTCCCAGGGGGGTCCTGGGGGTAATGTGATTGTTTCTTCACTAGGGGCCCCACAATTCCCCGCCTTGGCCCCGGACCCGGCCGGCCCCGGCCCCCGCCCCGCCGGACCCCAGCGCCCTCCAAATCTAACTACACCTACGTGGCCTCCCAGATGCCCAAGATGCCGAACCTAGCTTCAAAACGCCGAACGAAGCCTGGAAGTCGCCCCAGGAGGGCTCCAAGACGCCCCGAATGGTCCTGATGGGCAACTGGCGTCGTCGTCAACATCGTCAACATCCTCGCCATTATCTCCCTCCTTCTCCTCTCATGATCGCCACGCTTTACTCGCCCCTGTCCTCCCTTCGTGCCCCCCCCCGCGACCCTGCTCGCCTCACTCTCCATATATTGATTCCCCCCCTGTGCTCCATCTCCTCCTCATCCGCCTCGTCCTCCTGTCCCCCTCTTCATCTTCCTCCCCATGCTCCGCGCCCTCCTCCCAAACCTCAGGGTCGGCGGCACCAGCCGTAAGGCCTTCGCAATAGATCGACGATAGGCCTCCGATCGTGAATCAGCACATTCCTGGGCAGGCTGAGGCTATCGGGCCCCTATCGTTGATCAATGGGCGATTGGGGGTCGATGCATCCCCCCCTACAATGCGGGCGCGGCCGCAAGAAACCCTCGCAAGAAACCCAACCCTGACAACCCGTGCGCGAGGTGCACCAAAGGGGAAACCTGGAGCACCCGGAACGCAGCAGCTTCCTCCACGGGTGCGGGAAGCCACCGCGCAGCGCGAGGCGCGAAGAAACCCAGGACACCCCGACGAGAAGCACATGGCTTCTTGCTGCGCGCCCCCACTGCATGCCTACAGTGAGCGGCTTGAATAAGGAACACCTACTTTTCAAAAGGGGCTCGGTCGTTCCTTAGGTTTGCATGCGTTAGTTACAGTTCCTTATGCGTTATTTGTTATTTATCGTTCCTTATGCGTTATTCCTTGGGATAAGAAAAGGGGGTTCGTTCCTTATTTATCGTTCCTTAGGTCAGGCCGATGACTGTATACACCCCCTGTCGTTGCCCCCGACACGAGTCCGGCGTCGATCGCCGGTGCCGGCGCCTCGGCACCGCAGAGGGCAGAGAGCCGCAGAGAGCGCGCGCCGCCTCCGGGCTCGCCTCGCTGGGCAGAGGCGCCCGCTCCTCGGGGGCGGCCAGCTCGTGGAGCCGGAGGTCCTGGACCTCCTCAGGGGGGCACACCTGCGAAGCCTGCCCCCCCCTGCCCCCCACGAGTTCTGAGGGGGAGGGGGGGGGCTCCCTCCGCTCAGGAGCTACCCCGAGCGAAGTGGGCCCCCCCCCCTCCGCCTCAGAAGTCGTGGCGGGGGGAGCGCGGGGGGCAGGGGGAGGAGGAGGAGGAGGAGGAGGAGGAGGAGGAGGAGGAGGAGGAGGAGGAGGAGGAGGAGGAGGGGTAGGGGTAGGGTAGGGTTCGCAGGTGGCCCCCTACTCCTCCGCGAGCCGGGCGAGCTGCTGCGCCTGTGCGCCGCGGGAGGGCAGGGCGGGCGCTGCCAGAAGTGCCCCCGGCCCAGGGTGCCCCTGCGCGTCGGCCGGAAGGAGCAGGTGAAAGCATGAAGCAGGAAGGCGGATATTAGGTTGACTGGGTCCAGGCCCCCCCAGGGAATAACAAAACACAGCACAAGCGTGCCGATTCTTGAAGCAGGAAGGCGCTTGAAGTAGGTTGGGATCTGGGAATCCCAAAATACCTACTTTCAACGACCGGCGTTAGCTTTTCGCTCAATTTTGGAGCCCCTGGGACCCTCTGGGTCTCGTGAGGGGTGCTCTGGAGGCCGCCCGGGCCACCCCGAGACTCCTGGGGGTGCCTTGGGCCAGGGGCACTTCTGGCAACACCAGAGAAGAGCGTACGGACGAAGGAACCACCTCAGTGGACAGGTGTCCAGCCCGAGGTGTCATACCTAGGGCGAGACTGGTGTCGTGACGGGATCGGCTCGAGGTACGTTGCAGGATTTCCACACAAAGTATCCAGCGGGCCTCGTTTCTGCAGCTCTCGTGGAGCATCCAGAGATCGAGATCAAGCACGTCCTCGAGAGCTTGGAACGTGTCAGTCTCATGACCTCTTGTTCCTCCGACTATCGGGTGTGTGTAAAACAGGGCTAGGATCGGGATACATCGCTCCAGAGCGTTCTGGAGCGCTCTCAGAGCGTTCCGGAGCGCTCTGGAGCGGCCGCGGCGCCCAATACATCCCCCAAAACCGCCGATTCTCAGAGATTTCGAGTTATCCCGATCCGATGTTGTCCCGATCTTCGCGTCGTTTGACATGACCTCTTGTTCCTCCGCCTATCGGGTGTGTGAACACGCGCCGTGCCCGACGGATGTGGCACCCTGACCGCTTCCCCCCTCGAGCACTCCACAACACACGGGGCGGGCGATCCCACGACGGCGCGGGGCATCTCACGCGCGGCAGGACGAGAAGCAGCGTGCCCGCCGTCGTGCGCGGGTGCAGACACACACTCCCTGAGACCAGCGATCACAGCGTCACAGGCAGCATCGCCCAGGACGGTTAGAAGCCTCCTAGATCGGGACAAAATCGGATCGGGATAACTCGAAGTCTCTGAGAGTCGGCGGGTTTGGAGGATGTATTGGGCGCCGCGGTCGCTCCAGAGCGCTCCGGAACGCTCTGAGAGCGCTCCGGAACGCTCTGGAGCGATTTATCCCGATCCTAGCCCTGTTTTACGGTTCTCAGCCTGCACATCAAGGTGCACCACACGTGCAGAACCTGACCGGTCTTACCCGAGGAGCCGCCATGCCACCGCACGGCATCACGCTCTTGCAGATTGGAAACCCTGCTGTGCACGACGGCTCGTTCCACCTTCCACATACACTACCCGTGCATTATGCGATCACAAAAGAAAACCACCCAACCATTCGGACACGCCTACTCAGAAACTGCGTCGCTCGGACGAGGAATGGCAAGGCATCTGAGCGACGGCAAGATGCGCGAGGATTTCCAACAAAATCAGGACGGCCCATCCCCCGTTCACCATACCCCTAGGTGTAACTCGGGCGTGTCCCCCTACAGGCGGATTCTGGACGAAAAATAAAAGATAATCAAAAATACCCAAAATAGCCAAAACATCCTCAAAACATCATCCCCAGACTATTTTTGTACTACTTTTAGATATTCTTCCTGTGTAGGGACAAGTCCGACTGAACCCTAGGTTTTTGTACAAGCGCGTCGTGCATCACGGCACGAACACAATGCCCCAGAAAACCCCCAGAAACGCTGCACGCCAGGGCAGTTGGGGTTCCTCGCTCGCCAGGCGCTGGGGGTCACGACGACGAGAGATCACGAAGGGACTCCCTCAAAGTGCAGGGCAAATCAGAGACCATCCATGCCAAAACTGATTGGGTGGTGATCAAGCTTATCCCAAGCTCATGAAAATTCGCCCAACAGCCCTCCGATGTCACCAATCGCAGGAAACCTATGTAAAGCAGCAGGCGGGCCTGCCGGCTGACCATCTCGGTAAGGTTCGCTTTCTCCTGCTGGGAGTCGCAAGACGGCAGACATTCGAGTGGAAACACGGTGTAGAAAGGCAGAAGCTGAAACTGCGACAATTACCTATACCAAAGGAAACTGGAGAGGCAGAAATGCGTGTAGTGTGCTTTCGCCCGAGGTTTAGCGCGGGCGGAAACCCATTTCAAAAACTGTATCGGCACACGTGGAGGGTGTTGTGGTGGGCGTGCCTGTTCTTGAATTCAAGAAAGTATCCTAGCACTGACGCGCCTGAGGGTGGCTCGCCAGGTTTGCAAATCCGGCAAGCAACAAGCAGCATCATGGGTAGCAGTGCACGGCGAAGGGCAGCATCAACGCAGGCACGCGCCCTAGCCGTAAGCACTTGAGCCCGGGAGAGGCCTTGAGCGGGGCGCAGCGCAGCCTGCTGTCTTCGCCTTGATCCCGAGAGGAACAACATACTTCGGGGAAGATGGATTCACCGAACGCACCCTCGGATCGAGCGCTCGCGTCACCCAAGCGGAGCTCCCTCTCGAGGTGAAGCAACTTCATCTATACCTCGACCGCTTCACCCGCGGTATGGATCGGTGGCCGGAGGAGCGTCTCGGCTCGGACTCGTGAACCGGTAGCCTCCAGAGGCCAAAAAGCGGCCTTCCTTTTGCCGGGCAGTCCTCAGAAGAGAAATCTATACAAATCCGCTGCTCCATCGCCTGGCCCATCCTCAGCCCAGCAGCGGTGTATGCGCCACGCCCTCCTGAATTGGCCAGGAGGCCGTATGCACAACTCCTGGGCTTAGGAAGGGCCCGGACAGGGAGCCTTGGATGTGTAGATTTCGTCGCCCGAGCCCTGGCGCAAGTTTTTTCCCGTCGGCGGCGAGGCAGAGGCGAGCCGCACCAGCGCGGGGCTAATCGGGGTTACCGATAAGCAAAATTGTCCGGCGTGCGCTACACAAACTTAGGCAGAGGGTGACTGCGCTGGCGATGAGAGGCGCAAACGGGGATGCCGTCAGAGCGAATGGCGCCACCATGCCAAGGGGAGGAGCGAGGAGAGGACGCGGCCACAGGAGAACAGGGACGGGGCGGGCGGCTCAGGGGAGAGATCGCTCCCCAAGCCGTGTGGGGCACGGCCAGCCCCGCCGCAGAGCCCGCTACACTCAAGTCGGGCCTGTCCCCCGACAGGGGCATTTTCGACGAAAAATAAAAAATACCCCAAAAATAATGACAAAATACTCCAAGAATAGTCTGGGAACTATTTGTTCAATATTTGTGTTGCCTTTGGGGGGCATTTTTTAGTTTTTTTTAACAAAAAATTCGTCGAAAATCCCCCTGCAGGGGGACACGCCCGACATAACTCTACACAAACACAACCTCTCGCAGATCGGCGCGGATCTCTCGGATCGGCGCTGGGCCACCCCCCACCTCTGAAGGGGCCCTGGGACACACAAATGAATACACACACAAATAAAAGAATTCCCCACATCTCCCCATATGTTTTCTGGGTTTTTTTTTTGTCCTCCCCCCCACTTCCCATGTTTTCCCATGTCTGGGGGGGGACTCGACGATCAATTGTGTCTCTATGTTTTTTCTCCTCCTGAACCTCCGGCGCGCGGAGCGCAGCCGGGGGCGGCGCTCCGCGCACCCGGGGGAGGCGGCGGCGCCCGGCGCCGGCCTCCGAGCTAGCCGCGCGAGAGGCTGCGTCTCCGCAGCCCTCTCGCCGTCGGGGTCAAAAACACACACAACGCACAAAACACACACACACGCACACACACACACACACACACACACACATTCACACACACACACACACACACACACACGCACACACACACACACAACGCACAAAACACACACACACACACACACACCACACACACACACACGCGCACAAAACACACACACACACACACACGCGCGCAC
>CAUYUJ010020650.1:123690-153040 GCA_963575745.1 Prorocentrum cordatum | reverse complement strand
GCGCGCTTCGGGGCAGCGCGCGGAAGCGCGCCCGAGCGGAGGCGCGCGGTCGCAAGACGAAGCTCACAGCAGTGAAACTTCGAGCGCTGGACGCCGCCAGGCGCCGCCAGGGCGCGACCAGAAACGGCTGGACTCTGCGGCCAGACTCGGCGCCTCCGGCGACAAGGAAGTCCTGTGTTGAGACAAACCTTGGTCCTGTGTGGCTTTTGATGGGTAGGGTGGTCGGTGCGCGCGTGTGTGCGCGTTCTCGCGCGCGCGCGCGTGCGCGTGCCGGGTGGCCGTTCAGGCGAAGGGGGGGGGGCGTGGTGAGCGGCCTATCTCTTGTGTTTTCACAATTCCCATATAGAGCCCACATAGATCCCAAATAGAACCCACTGCGCTTCCCATACATGTTTTATCTAGTCCCCATACGATTCCTTCAAGGAAAGAGAACCTCCATGTTATCCTTTATATAGAGGAGTCGAATGGGAACTAGGTAAAACATAGATGGGAAATGCATTGGGCTCTATTTGGGATGTATATGGGCTCTACATGGGAACTGTAGAAACATAGGTGATCAGCCCCCCCCACCCCCCCACCCTTCCTCCTTTCCGCGCCGCGACGGCCACCCCGCCCGCCGCGCCGCGCCCCACTCCCATCCCCGCCCCATTCCACGCGCACGCGCCCGCCCCGCCCGCCCCATTCCACGCGCACACGCGCGCGCGCGCCGACGACTTGCCGTCGCCGCCGCAGCGGACAGCCGTGGGAATTATTAGACGTCAACTACAGTCCGTACGGGGAGTAAGAACCACGTTAGCCTCAGGGTGCGCTAATGTCACTCGGCGTTTGGCCCCTCGGACGCCCGTCGTGAAGGGCCCCCCCGTGGGGCCCTCGGCCTTTGGCTGAAGGGCTCGCGTTCGTGACCCACGTTCTCGCGGCCACGTTGCAGCTGCGCTGCGGCCGCCGGCACAACGACAGAGTGCCACTCGAGCAACAAATTATTCAGCACCCTGCAGACCAACGAGGGGCACCGTGGTTTTCGAGAAAAAAAACGCCCATCCGCATTTATCGTTGAAGCGCGTCCAACCCCGGGCCCCAATTCCAAAGTTGGGCCATTCGACGCCGGGGAGTGCGAATCGTTTCGAAATAAACGCCCACTTTTGCAAAACGCTTCCTACGCGACAGGATGAACATTGAAATTGGGGGCGTGGGGGCGAGCTTGCGCGGCCCCTTGAACGTTGCCGATGGGCGATTTTATCGAAAACACCGGAGTCCACAAAGTATGTTTTCATTGCGGCGGTCGGTGATGGCGGTCGGCGATGACGATGATGCTGACGGGTGGTGAGCACGATGGTGCCCTCGGCGATGCCATTGCCCGCGCTGCCGTCACCTGCGGCAGCTCGGCTGAAGCACCCATTGGTTGCGCGCTGACTCCCTGGACTCGATCCTCGCCCGGCGCCCCCGCCTCCGTTCGCGATGGCCCCGCGCGCGTGAAAATTCCGACCTGGGCCGTGCCGCCGCCATCCACGCTTCGGGGAAGACCCCGGTAGAGGTGCGCGCTTCTCCGGCGCGCGCGCGTGGCTCGCAGCCAGCCCGGCCCCGATCTCACGACCGCGCGCCGCGCGCTTCGGGGCAGCGCGCGGAAGCGCGCCCGAGCGGAGGCGCGCGGTCGCAAGACGAAGCTCACAGCAGTGAAACTTCGAGCGCTGGACGCCGCCAGGCGCCGCCAGGGCGCGACCAAAAACGGCTGGACTCTGCGGCCAGACTCGGCGCCTCCGGCGACAAGGAAGTCCTGTGTTGAGACAAACCTTGGCCCTGTGTGGTTTTTGATGGGTACGGTTGTCGGTGCGCGCGTGTGTGCGCGTTCTCGCGCGCGTGCGTGTGCGCGTGCCGGGTGGCCGTTCAGGCGAGAGGGGGGGGGGGGGGCGTGGTGGCGGCCTATCTCTGTGTTTTTCAACAATTCCCAATAGAGCCCACATAGATACCAAATAGAACCCAGAACGATTTCCATATATGTTTTATCTAGTCCCCATTTACGATTCCTTCCGGGAAAAGAAGAGAACCTTCATGTTATCCTGTATATAGAGGAGTCGAATGGGAACTAGGTAAAACATAGATGGGAAACGCATTGGGCTATATTTTGGGAGTACATGGGCTTATATGGGAAACTGCGAGAAACATAGGTGATCAGCCCCCCCCACCCCCCACCCTTCCTTCCTTCCGCGCCGCGACGGCCACCCCGCCCGCCGCGCCCGCAGCCCCCCCCCCCCACTCCCATCCCCCCGTCCCATTCCACGCGCACGCGCCCGCCCCGCCCGCCCCATTCCACGCGCACACGCGCGCGCGCCGACGACTTGCCGTCGCCGCCGCAGCGGACAGCCGTGGGAATTATTAGACGTCGACTACAGTCCGTACGGGGAGTAAGAACCACGTTAGCCTCAGGGTGCGCTAATGTCATTCGGCGTTTGGCCCCTCGGACGCCCGTCGTGAAGGGCCCCCCCGTGGGGCCCTCGGCCTTTGGCTGAGGGGCTCGCGTTCGTGACCCACGTTCTCGCGGCCACGTTGCGGCTGCGCTGCGGCCGCGGGCACAACGACAGAACTCGAGCAACAAACTATTCAGCACCCTGCAGACCAACGAGGGGCACCGTGGTTTCCGGGAAAGGGGGAGAGAAACAAAAAAAAAAAAAAAAAAAAAAAAAAAAAAAAAAAAAAAAAAAAAAAAAAAAAAAACGCATTTATCGTTGAAGCCGCGTCCAACCCGGGCCCACCTTTCAAAGTTGGGGCCATTTCGCGCCGGGGAGTGCGAATCGTTCGAAAAATAAAACGCCACTTTTGACAAAAAGCTTTAATACGGCGACAGGTAGATGAACATTGGAATTTGGGGCGCGCGGGGGCGAGCTGCGCGGCCCCTTGAACGTTGCCGATGGGCGATTACCCCCTGAAAAACCGGAGTCACCAAAAGTATGATTTCATTTGCGGCGGTCGGTGATGGTGGGCCCGGTCGGCCGATGGACGATGATGCTGACGGGTGATGAGCACGATGGTGCCCTCGGCGATGCCATTGCCCGCGCTGCCGTCACCTGCGGCAGCTCGGCTCAAGCACCCATTGGTTGCGTCCCCGGACTCGATCCTCGCCTGGCGCCCCCGCCTCCGTTCGCGATGGCCCCGCGCGTGTTCAATTCCGACCTGGGCCGTGCCGCCGCCTTCCACGCTTCGGGGAAGACCCTGGTAGAGGTGCGCGCTTCTCCGGCGCGCGCGCGTGGCTCGCAGCCAGCCCGGCCCCGATCTCACGACCGCGCGCCGCGCGCTTCGGGGCAGAGCGCGGAAGCGCGCCCGAGTGGGGGCGCGCGGTCGCAAGACGAAGCTCACAGCAGTGAAACTTCGAGCGCTGGACGCCGCCAGGCGCCGCCAGGGCGCGACCAAAAACGGCTGGGCTCTGCGGCCAGACTCGGCGCCTCCGGCGACAAGAAAGTCCTGTTTGAGACAAACCTTGGCCCTGTGTGGCTTTTGATGGGTAGGATGGTCGGTGCGCGCGTGTGTGCGCGTTCTCGCGCGCGTGCGTGTGCGCGTGCCGGGTGGCCGTTCAGGCGAGAGGGGGGGCGGGGGCGTGGTGGGCGGCCTCTCTTGTGTTTTCAGAATTCCCATATAGAGCCCACATAGATCCCAAATAGAACCCAATACGCTTCCCATATATGTTTTTATCTAGTCCCCACACGATTCCTTCAAGGAAAGAGAACCTTCATGTTATCCTCTATATAGAGGAGTCGAATGGGAACTAGATAAAACATATATGGGAAATCCATTGGGCTCTATTTGGGATGTATATGGGCTCTATATGGGAAATGTAGAAACATAGGTGATCAGCCCCCCACACCCCCCCACCTGTCCTCCTTTCCGCGCCGCGACGGCCATACCGCCCGCCGCGCCGCGCCCCACTCCCACCCCCGCCCCATTCCACGCGCACGCGCCCGCCCCGCCCGCCCCATTCCACGCGCACACGCGCGCGCGCCGACGACTTGCCGTCGCCGCCGCAGCGGACAGCCGTGGGAATTATTAGACGTCGACTACAGTCCGTACGGGGAGTAAGAACCACGTTAGCCTCAGGGTGCGCTAATGTCATTCGGCGTTTGGCCCCTCGGACGCCCGTCGTGAAGGGCCCCCCCGTGGGGCCCTCGGCCTTTGGCTGAAGGGCTCGCGTTCGTGACCCACGTTCTCGCGGCCACGTTGCGGCTGCGCTGCGGCCGCCGGCACATCGACAGAGTGCCACTCGAGCAACAAACTATTCAGCACCCTGCAGACCAACGAGGGGCACCGTGGTTTTCGAAAAAAACGCCCATCCGCATTCATCGTTGAAGCGCGTCCAACCCCAGGCCCAAATTTCAAAGTTAGGGCCATTCGACGCCGGGGAGCGCGAATCGTTTCGAAATAAACGCCCACTTTTGCAAAACGCGTCCAACGCGACAGGATGGACATTGAAATTGGGGGCGTGGGGGCGAGCGTGCGCGGCCCCTTGAACATTGCCGATGGGCGTTTTTATCGAAAACACCGGAGTCCACAAAGTATGCTCTCATTGCGGCGGTCGGTGATGGCGGTCGGCGATGACGATGATGCTGACAGGTGATGAGCACGATGGTGCCCTCGGCGATGCCATTGCCCGCGCTGCCGTCACCTGCGGCAGCTCGGCTCAAGCACCCATTGGTTGCGCGCTGACTCCCCGGACTCGATCCTCGCCTGGCGCCCCCGCCTCCGTTCGCGATGGCCCTGCGCGTGTTCAATTCCGACCTGGGCCGTGCCGCCGCCTTCCACGTTTCGGGGAAGACCCTGGTAGAGGTGCGCGCTTCTCCGGCGCGCGCACGTGGCTCGCAGCCAGCCCGGCCCCGATCTCACGACCGCGCGCCGCGCGCTTCGGGGCAGCGCGCGGAAGCGCGCCCGAGTGGAGGCGCGCGGTCGCAAGACGAAACTCACAGCAGTGAAACTTCGAGCGCTGGACGCCGCCAGGCGCCGCCAGGGCGCGACCAAGAAGAACGCTGGAATCGGCGCCAGAACGGCGGGCCTTCGGCGACAAGGAAGCATGTTTGAGACAAAAACCAAAAAAAAACACCTTGCACTGGTATGGCTTTGATGGGTTTAGGGGTGGTAGGTGCGCGCTGTGTGAGGCGTTCTCGCGCGCGTTGCGTGTGCGCGTGCCGGGGTGGCCGTTCAGGCGAGAGGGGGGGGGGGGGGGCGTGGTTGGCGGCCTATCTCTTGTGTTTTCAGAATTCCCATATAGAGCCCACATAGATCCCAAATAGAACCCAATGCGCTTCCCATATATGATTTACCTAGTCCCCATACGATTCTTTCAAGGAAAGAGAACCGTCATGTTATCCTTTATATAGAGGAGTCGAATGGGAACTAGATAAAACATATATGGGAAATCCATTGGGCTCTATTTGGGATGTATATGGGCTCTATATGGGAACTGTAGAAACATAGGTGATCAGCCCCCCCACCCCCCCACCCTTCCTCCTTTCCGCGCCGCGACGGCCACCCCGTCCGCCGCGCCGCGCCCCACTCCCATCCCCGCCCCATTCCACGCGCACGCGCCCGCCCCGCCCGCCCCATTCCACGCGCACACGCGCGCGCGCCGACGACTTGCCGTCGCCGCCGCAGCGGACAGCCGTGGGAATTATTAGACGTCGACTACAGTCCGTACGGGGAGTAAGAACCACGTTAGCCTCAGGGTGCGCTAATGTCATTCGGCGTTTGGCCCCTCGGACGCCCGTCGTGAAGGGCCCCCCCGTGGGGCCCGCGGCCTTTGGCTGAAGGGCTCGCGTTCGTGACCCACGTTCTCGCGGCCACGTTGCGGCTGCGCTGCGGCCGCCGGCACAGCGACAGAGTGCCACTCGAGCAACAAACGATTCAGCACCCTGCAGACCAACGAGGGGCACCGTGGTTTTCGAAAAAAACACCCATCCGCATTCATCGTTGAAGCGCGTCCAACCCTGGGCCCCAAATTCAAAGTTGGGGCCATTCGACGCCGGGGAGTGCGAATCGTTTCGAAATAAACGCCCACTTTTGCAAAACGCGTCCTACGCGACAGGATGGACATTGAAATTGGGGGCGTGGGGGCGAGCTTGCGCGGCCCCTTGAACGTTGCCGATGGGCGTTTCTACCGAAAACACCGGAGTCAACATAGTATGTTTTCATTGCGGCGGTCGGTGATGGCGGTCGGCGATGACGATGATGCTGACGGGTGATGAGCACGATGGTGCCCTCGGCGATGCCATTGCCCGCGCTGCCGCCACCTGCGGCAGCTCGGCTCAAGCACCAATTGGTTGCGCGCTGACTCTCCTGACTCGATCCTCGCCTGGCGCCCCCGCCTCCGTTCGCGATGGCCCCGCGCGCGTTCAATTCCGACCTGGGCCGCGCCGCCGCCTTCCACGCTTCGGGAAAGACCCTGGTAGAGGTGCGCGCTTCTCCGGCGCACGCGCGTGGCTCGCAGCCAGCCCGGCCCCGATCTCACGACCGCGCGCCGCGCGCTTCGGGGCGGCGCGCGGAAGCGCGCCCGAGTGGAGGCGCGCGGTCGCAAGACGAAGCTCACAGCAGTGACTTCCAGCGCTGGACGCCGCCAGGCGCCGCCAGGGCGCGACCAGAAACGGCTGGACTCTGCGGCCAGACTCGGCGCCTCCGGCGACAAGGAAGTCATGTTTGAGACAAACCTTGGCCCTGTGTGGCTTTTGATGGGTAGGGTGGTCGGTGCGCGCTTGTGTGCGCGTTCTCGCGCGCGTGCGTGTGCGCGTGCCGGGTGGCCGTTCAGGCGAGAGGGGGGGGGGGGCGTGGTGGGCGGCCTATCTCTTGTGTTTTCACAATTCCCATATAGAGCCCACATAGATCCCAAATAGAACCCAATGCGCTTCTCATTTATGTTATATTTAGTCCCCATACGATTCCTTCCAGGAAAGAGAACCTTCATGTTATCCTTTATATAGAGGAGTCGACTGGGAACTAGATAAAAAATATGGGAAATGCATTGGGCTCTATTTGGGATGTATATGGGCTCTATATGGAAACTGTAGAAACATATGTGATCAGCCCCCCCACCCCACACCCTTCCTCCTTTCCGCGCCGCGACGGCCACCCCGCCCGCCGCGCCGCGCCCCACTCCCATCCCCGCTCCATTCCACGCGCACGCGCCCGCCCCGCCCGCCCCATTCCACGCGCACACGCGCGCGCGCGCCGACGACTTCCCGTCGCCGCCGCAGCGGACAGCCGTGGGAATTATTAGACGTCGACTACAGTCCGTACGGGGAGTAAGAACAACGTTAGCATCAGGGTTGCGCTAATGTCATTCGGCGGTTGGCCCCTCGCTTCGGACCGCCGGTCGTTGAGGGCCCCCCGTGGGGCCCTCGGACTTTGGTGAAGGGCTGACGTGTTTGACCCACGTCTTCGGGCCACTCGGCCACTTTGCGGCTGCGCTCTGGCAGAAGGCACAACGACAGAGTGCACTCTTGAGTCAACAACTATTCAGCAACCTGCCAGACCCAACGAGGGGCACGTGGTTTGCGAAAAAAAACGCCCATCAGCATTTATTCGTTTGAAGCGCGTCAACCCGGGCCCCAATTTCAAAGTTGGGGGCCCACTCGACGCCAGGGGGCGCGCGAAATTCGTTTCGAAATAAACGCCAATTTTTGCCAAAAACGCTTTCCTACGCGACAGATGAACATTGGAAAGTGGGGCGTCGAGGGGGCGAGCTTGCGCGGCCCCTTGAACGTTGCCGATGGGCGCTTTTATCGAAAACACCGGAGTCAACAGAGTATGTTTTCATTGCGGCGGTCGGTGATGGCGGTCGGCGATGACGATGATGCTGACGGGTGATGAGCACGATGGTGCCCTCGGCGATGTCATTGCCCGCGCTGCCGCCACCTGCGGCAGCTCGGCTCAAGCACCCATTGGTTGCGCGCTGACTCCCCGGACTCGATCCTCGCCTGGCGCCCCCGCCTCCGTCGCGGAGGCCACGCGCGGTTCAACCTCGACCGGGCCGTGCCGCCGACTCCACGCTTCGGGGAAGACCATGGTAGAGAGTGCGCGCTTCTCCGGCGCGCGCGCGTGGCTCGCAGCCAGCCAGGCCCCCGATCTCACGACCCGCGCGCCGCCGCGCTTCGGGGCAGCGCGCGGAGGAGAAGCGCGCCCGAGTGGAGGCGCGCGTACGCAAGACGAAGCTCATCAGCAGTGGAACTTAGAGCGCTGACGCCGCCAGGCGGCCGCCATGGGGCGCGACCAGAACGGCTTGGGACTCTTCCGGCCAGACTCGGCGCCTCCGGCGACAAGGAAGTCCTGTTTGAGACAAACCTTGGCCCTGTGTGGCTTTTGATGGGTAGGGTGGTCGGTGCGCGCGTGTGTGCGCGTTCTCGCGAGCGTGCGCGTGCGCGTGCCGGGTGGCCGTTCAGGCGAGAGGGGGGCGGGGGGGCGTGGTGGGCGGCCTATCTCTTGTGTTTTCACAAGTCCCATATAGAGCCCACATAGATCCCAAATAGAACCCAATGCGCTTCCCATGTATGTTCTTTTTTTCTAGTCCCCATACGATTCCTTCAAAAAAAGAGAACCTTCATGTTATCCTTTATATAGAGGAGTCGACTGGGAACTAGAGAAAATATTCTCATGCACACCTCTCCGAGGGAGTAAAGCTCAGAGGCGATTAATGCGCACGCGTCCGCGATTTTTCTGGGCGCTTCGCTCGGGACATCCTCGAAATTCTGAAAATCGGTGGCACCCCTCACGCAGATCGCAACGTCAGGGTCCAAAAACACATAGGAAATTCAACATGTTAACATAAAACCTTCAAAAACACATGGTAATTTCAATAATTGTGACCCCGATTCTCAGTGAATGGCGGTTTCGCTTGAAAAAAAACTTCCAAAATCGAGCCCCAGGCCCCGCCTCGGAGCCTCCTGGGGGCCTCCTGGAACCTCCTGGGGCCTCCTGGGCCTTCTGAACCTTCTGGCACCCCAGACCCCGCCTCGGAGCCTCCTGGGGGTGTCCTGAAACCTCCTGGGGCCTCCTGGGGCCTCCTGCGGCCTCCTGGAGCCTCTTGGGACCTCCTGAAGCCTCCTGGGGTCTCCTGGGGCCTCCTGAGGCCGCCTGGGGCCTCCTGGGGCCTACTGGGGCTTCAGAAACTAATGCACACAGAAAACACAAAATCACGCCCCAACAAATAACACGCTAGACAAACATAAACACACACACACAAACCACCACACACCCACACACACACACACACACCCACACACACACACACACACACACACCACAACACACACACCACACACACACACACACACCACACACAACACTACAACAACAAAAAGCACGCACAAACGAACCACACCACACACACCCACACACCCACACACACACACATACACACACACACACACACACACACACACACACACACACACACACACACACACGCACAACGCTCACAATCCTGGGGCCTCCTGGAGCCTCTTCTGGTATCCAAATCGGGCCTCCTAAAGCTTCCTGGGGGCCCTGGTACACACATCGCAAGGTGTGGCAACCCCACTTGCGCTCGAGTGCGACTTCGATGTTGCATTTCACTCCTGCTTCAAACGCCCCTTCAGTTTTTTGTATGAGCCTGGGCACACACGTGCCACTTGTATATGGGAAATGCATTGGCCTCTACCAATTTGGGATGTATATGAGCTCTATATGGGAAACTGTAGAAACAATAGGTGAAGAGCCCCCCCTCCACACCCCCAAATCCTTCCTCCTTTCGCGCCGCGACGGCCACCCCGCCCGCCCGCTCTGCGCCCCACCCCCACCATCCCCGCCCCATTCCACGCGCACGCCGCCCGACCCGCCCGCCCCATTTCACGCGCACAGCGCGCGCGCCGACGACTTGCCGTCGCCGCAGAGCGGGACAGCCGTGGGAATTATTAGACGTCGACTACAGTCCGTACGGGGAGTAAGAACCACGTTAGCCTCAGGGTGCGCTAATGTCATTCGGCGTTTGGCCCCTCGGACGCCCGTCGTGAAGGGCCCCCCCGTGGGGCCCGCGGCCTTTGGCTGAAGGGCTCGCGTTCGTGACCCACGTTCTCGCGGCCACGTTGCGGCTGCGCTGCGGCCGCCGGCACAACGACAGAGTGCCACTCGAGCAACAAACTATTCAGCACCCTGCAGATCCCAAATAGAACCCAATGCGCTTCCCATGTATGTTCTTTTTTTTCTAGTCCCCATACGATTCCTTCAAAAAAAGAGAACCTTCATGTTATCCTTTATATAGAGGAGTCGACTGGGAACTAGATAAAATATTCTCATGCACACCTCTCCGAGGGAGTAGAGCTCAGAGGCGATCAATGCGCACGCGTCCGCGATTTTTCTGGGCGTTTCGCTCGGGACATCCTCGAAATTCTGAAAATCGGTGGCACCCCTCACGCAGATCGCAACGTCAGGGTCCAAAAACACATAGGAAATTCAACATGTTAACATAAAACCTTCAAAAACACATGGTAATTTCAATAATTGTGACCCCGATTCTCAGTGAATGGCGGTTTCGCTTGAAAAAAAACTTCCAAAATCGAGCCCCAGGCCCCGCCTCGGAGCCTCCTGGGGGCCTCCTGGAACCTCCTGGGGCCTCCTGGGCCTTCTGAACCTTCTGGCACCCCAGACCCCGCCTCGGAGCCTCCTGGGGGTGTCCTGAAACCTCCTGGGGCCTCCTGGGGCCTCCTGCGGCCTCCTGGAGCCTCTTGGGGCCTCCTGAAGCCTCCTGGGGTCTCCTGGGGCCTCGTGAGGCCGCCTGGGGCCTCCTGGGGCCTCCTGGGGCTTCAGAACTACATGCACACAGAGACACAAATCACGCCCAACACATCACACGCTAGACAAACAGAACACACACACACACACACACACACACACACACACACACACACACACACACACACAACACCTACAACACACAAAAAGCACGCACCACACAAACCATACATCACACACACACACACACACACACACACACACACACGCACAACACTCACACACAAACATACACACACACACACACACACACACACGCACCACACACACAACAACACACCAACACGCACAACTGCTCACAATCCTGGGGCCTCCTGGAGCCTCTTCTGGTATCCAAATCGGGCCTCCTAAAGCTTCCTGGGGGCCCTGGTACACACATCGCAAGGTGTGGCAACCCCACTTGCGCTCGAGTGCGACTTCGATGTTGCATTTCACTCCTGCTTCAAACGCCCCTTCAGCTATTTTTTAATGAACCTGGGCACACACGTGCCACTTGTATATGGGAAATGCATTGGGCTCTATTTGGGATGTATATGGGCTCTATATGGGAACTGTAGAAACATAGGTGATCAGCCCCCCCCACCCCCCCACCCTTCCTCCTTTCCGCGCCGCGACGGCCACCCCGCCCGCCGCGCTGCGCCCCACCCCCACCCATCCCCGCCCCATTCCACGCGCACGCGCCCGCCCCGCCCGCCCCATTCCACGCGCACACGCGCGCGCGCCGACGACTTGCCGTCGCCGCCGCAGCGGACAGCCGTGGGAATTATTAGACGTCGACTACAGTCCGTACGGGGAGTAAGAACCACGTTAGCCTCAGGGTGCGCTAATGTCATTCGGCGTTTGGCCCCTCGGACGCCCGTCGTGAAGGGCCCCCCCGTGGGGCCCGCGGCCTTTGGCTGAAGGGCTCGCGTTCGTGACCCACGTTCTCGCGGCCACGTTGCGGCTGCGCTGCGGCCGCCGGCACAACGACAGAGTGCCACTCGAGCAACAAACTATTCAGCACCCTGCAGACCAAAGAAGGGCAACGCCCATCCGCATTTATCGTTGAAGCGCGTCCAACCCCGGGCCCCGATTTCAAAGTTGGGGCCATTCGACGCCGGGTAGCGCGAATCGTTTCGAAAAAAACGCCCACTTTTGCAGAACGCTTCCTACGCGACAGGATGAACATTGAAATCGGGGGCGTGGGGGCGAGCTTGCGCGGCCCCCTGAACGTTGCCGATGGGCGTTTTTATCGAAAACACCGGAGTCAACATAGTATGTTTTCATTGCGGCGGTCGGCGATGGCGGTCGGCGATGACGATGATACTGACGGGTGATGAGCACGATGGTGCCCTCGGCGATGCCATTGCCCGCGCTGCCGTCACCTGCGGCAGCTCGGCTCAAGCACCCATTGGTTGCGCGCTGACTCCCCGGGCTCGATCCCCGCCTGGCGCCCCCGCCTCCGTTCGCGATGGCCCCGCGCGCGTTCAATTCCGACCTGGGCCGTGCCGCCGCCTTCCACGCTTCGGGGAAGACCCTGGTAGAGGTGCGCGCTTCTCCGGCGCGCGCGCGTGGCTCGCAGCCAGCCCGGCCCCGATCTCACGACCGCGCGCCGCGCGCTTCGGGGCGGCGCGCGGAAGCGCGCCCGAGTGGAGGCGCGCGGTCGCAAGACGAAGCTCACAGCAGTGAGACTTCGAGCGCTGGACGCCGCCAGGCGCCGCCAGGGCGCGACCAGAAACGGCTGGACTCTGCGGCCAGACTCGGCGCCTCCGGCGACAAGGAAGTCCTGTTTGAGACAAACCTTGGCCCTGTGGTGGCTTTGATGGGTAGGGTGGTCGGTCGGTGCGCGCGTGTGTGCGCGTTCTCGCGCGCGTGCGTGTGCGCGTGCCGGGTGGCCGTTCAGGCGAGAGGGGGGGGGGGCGTGGTGGGCGGCCTATCTCTTGTGTTTTCACAATTCCCATATAGAGCCCACATAGATCCCAAATAGAACCCAATGCGCTTCCCATATGTTTTCTCTAGTCCCCATACGATTCCTTCAAGGAAAGAGAACCTTCATGTTATCCTTTATATAGAGGGGTCGAATGGGAACTAGATAAAACATATATGGGAAATTCATTGGGCTCTATGTGGGATGTATATGGGCTCTATATGGGAACTGTAGAAACATAGGTGATCAGCCCCCCCCACCCCCCCACCCTTCCTCCTTTCCGCGCCGCGACGGCCACCCCGCCCGCCGCGCCGCGCCCCACCCCATCCCCGCCCCATTCCACGCGCACGCGCCCGCCCCGCCCGCCCCATTCCACGCGCACACGCGCGCGCGCCGACGACTTGCCGTCGCCGCCGGACGCCCGTCGTGAAGGGCCCCCCCGTGGGGCCCTCGGCCTTTGGCTGAAGGGCTCGCGTTCGTGACCCACGTTCTCGCGGCCACGTTGCGGCTGCGCTGCGGCCGCCGGCGCAACGACAGAGTGTCACTCGAGCAACAAACTATTCAGCACCCTGCAGACCAACGAGGGGCACCGTGGTTTTCGAAAAAAAAAAAAAAAAAAAAAAAAAAAAAAAAAAAAAAAAAAAAAAAAAAAAAAAAAAAAAACACGCCCATCCGCATTTATCGTTGAAGCGCGTCCAACCCCGGGCCCCAATTTCAAAGTTGGGGCCATTCGACGCCGGGGAGTGCGAATCGTTTCGAAATAATCGCCCATTTTTGCAAAACGCTTCCTACGCGACAGGATGAACATTGAAATTGGGGGCGTGGGGGCGAGCTTGCGCGGCCCCTTGAACGTTGCCGATGGGCGTTTTTATCGAAAACACCGGAGTCAACATAGTATGTTTTCATTGCGGCGGTCGGTGACGGCGGTCGGCGATGACGATGATGCTGACGGGTGATGAGCACGATGGTGCCCTCGGCGATGCCATTGCCCGCGCTGCCGTCACCTGCGGCAGCTCGGCTCAAGCACCCATTGGTTGCGCGCTGACTCCCCGGACTCGATCCTCGCCTGGCGCCCCCGCCTCCGTTCGCGATGGCCCCGCGCGCGTTCAACTCCGACCTGGGCCGTGCCGCCGCCTTCCACGCTTCGGGGAAGACCCTGATAGAGGTGCGCGCTTCTCCGGCGCGCGCGCGCGCGTGGCTCGCAGCCAGCCCGGCCCCGATCTCACGACCGCGCGCCGCGCGCTTCGGGGCAGCGCGCGGAAGCGCGCCCGAGTGGAGGCGGGCGCAAGACGAAGCTCACAGCAGTGAAACTTCGAGCGCTGGACGCCGCCAGGCGCCGCCAGGGCGCGACCAGAAACGGCTGGACTCTGCGGCCAGACTCGGCGCATCTGGCGACAAGGAAGTCCTGTTTGAGACAAACCTTGGCCCTGTGTGGCTTTTGATGGGTAGGGTGGTCGGTGCGCGCGTGTGTGCGCGTTATCGCGCGCGTGCGTGTGCGCGTGCCGGGTGGCCGTTCAGGCGAGAGCGGGGCGGGGGGCGTGGTGGGCGGCCTATCTCTTGTGTTTTCACAATTCCCATATAGAGCCCACATAGATCCCAAATAGATTCCAATGCGCTTCCCATATATGTTTTATCTAGTCCCCATACGATTCCTTCAAGGAAAGAGAACCTTCATGTTATCCTTTATATAGAAGAGTCGAATGGGAACTAAATAAAACATAAATGGGAAATGCATTGGGCTCTATTTGGTATGTATATGGGCTCTATATGGGAACTGTAGAAACATAGGTGATCAGCCCCCCCCACCCCCCCACCCTTCCTCCTTTCCGCGCCGCGACGGCCACCCCGCCCGCCGCGCCGCGCCCCACTCCCATCCCCGCCCCATTCCACGCGCACGCGCCCGCCCCGCCCGCCCCATTCCACGCGCACACGCGCGCGCGCCGACGACTTGCCGTCGCCGCCGCAGCGGACAGCCGCGGGAATTGTTAGACGTCGACTACAGTCCGTACGGGGAGTAAGAACCACGTTAGCCTCAGGGTGCACTAATGTCATTCGGCGTTTGGCCCCTCGGACGCCCGTCGTGAAGGGCCCCCCCGTGGGGCCCTCGGCCTTTGGCTGAAGGGCTCGCGTTCGCGACCCACGTTCTCGCGGCCACGTTGCGGCTGCGCTGCGGCCCCCGGCGCAAAGACAGAGCGCCACTCGAGCAACAAACTATTCAGCACCCTGCAGACCAACGAGGGGCACCGTGGTTTTCGAAAAAAAACGCCCATCCGCATTTATCGTTGAAGCGCGTCCAACCCCGGGCCCCAATTTCAAAGTTGGGGCCATTCGACGCCGGGGAGTGCGAATCGTTTCGAAATAAACGCCCACTTTTGCAAAACGCTTCCTACGCGACAGGATGAACATTGAAATTAGGGGCGTGGGGGCGAGCTTGCGCGGCCCCTTGAACGTTGCCGATGGGCGCTTTTATCGAAAACACCGGAGTCAACATAGTATGTTTTCATTGCGGCGGTCGGTGATGGCGGTCGGCGATGACGATGATGCTGACGGGTGATGAGCACGATGGTGCCCTCGGCGATGTCATTGCCCGCGCTGCCGCCACCTGCGGCAGCTCGGCTCAAGCACCCATTGGTTGCGCGCTGACTCCCCGGACTCGATCCTCGCCTGGCGCCCCCGCCTCCGTTCGCGATGGCCCCGCGCGCGTTCAATTCCGACCTGGGCCGCGCCGCCGCCTTCCACGCTTCGGGGAAGACCCTGGTAGAGGTGCGCGCTTCTCCGGCGCGCGCGCGTGGCCCGCAGCCAGCCCGGCCCCGATCTCACGACCGCGCGCCGCGCGCTTCGGGGCAGCGCGCGGAAGCGCGCCCGAGCGGAGGCGCGCGGTCGCAAGACGAAGCTCACAGCAGTGAAACTTCGAGCGCTGGGCGCCGCCAGGCGCCGCCAGGGCGCGACCAGAAACGGCTGGACTCTGCGGCCAGACTCGGCGCCTCTGGCGACAAGGAAGTCCTGGTTGAGACGAACCTTGGCCCTGTGTGGCTTTTGATGGGTAGGGTGGTCGGTGCGCGCGTGTGTGCGCGTTCTCGCGCGCGTGCGTGTGCGCGTGCCGGGTGGCCGTTCAGGCGAGAGGGGGGGGGGGGCGTGGTGGGCGGCCTATCTCTTGTGTTTTCACACTTCCCATATAGAGCCCACATAGATCCCAAATATACCCCAATGCGCTTCCCATATATCTTTTATCTAGTCCCCATGCGATTCCTTCAAGGAAAGAGAACCTTCATGTTATCCTTTACATAGAGGAGTCGAATGGGAACTAGATACAACATATATGGGAAATGCATTGGGCTCTATTTGGGATGTAGATGGGCTCTATATGGGAACTGTAGAAACATAAGTGATCAGCCCCCCCCACCACCCCACCCTTCCTCCTTTCCGCGCCGCGACGGCCACCCCGCCCGCCGCGCCGCGCCCCACTCCCATCCCCGCCCCATTCCACGCGCACGCGCCCGCCCCGCCCGCCCCATTCCACGCGCACACGCGCGCGCGCCGACGACTTGCCGTCGCCGCCGCAGCGGACAACCGTGGGAATTATTAGACGTCGACTACAGTCCGTACCGGGCGTAAGAACCACGTTAGCCTCAGGGTGCGCTAATGTCATTCGGCGTTTGGCCCCTCGGACGCCCGTCGTGAAGGGCCCCCCCGCGGGGCCCTCGGCCTTTGGCTGAAGGGCTCGCGTTCGTGACCCACGTTCTCGCGGCCACGTTGCGGCTGCGCTGCGGCCGCCGGCACAACGACAGAGTGCCACTCGAGCAACAAACTATTCAGCACCCTGCAGACCAACGAGGGGCACCGTGGTTTTCGAAACAAACGCCCATCCGCATTTATCGTTGAAGCGCGTCCAACCCCGGGCCCCAATTTAAAAGTTGGGGCCATTCGACGCCGGGGAGTGCGAATCGTTTCGAAATAAACGCCCACTTCTGCAAAAAAGCTTCCTACGCGACAGGATGAACATTGAAATTGGGGGCGTGGGGGCGAGCTTGCGCGGCCCCTTGAACGTTGCCGATGGGCGTTTTTATCGAAAACACCGGAGTCAACATAGTATGTTTTCATTGCGGCGGTCGGTGATGGCGGTCGGCGATGACGATGATGCTGACGGGTGATGAGCACGATGGTGCCCTCGGCGATGCCATTGCCCGCGCCGCCGCCACCTGCGGCAGCTCGGCTCAAGCACCCATTGGTTGCGCGCTGACTCCCCGGACTCGATCCTCGCCTGGCGCCCCCGCCTCCGTCTCGACGCCTGGCCCCGCGCGTGTTCAATTCCGACTGGGAACGCGCCTCCGCCTTCCACGTCCTTCGGGGAAGGACCCTGGTAGAATGTGCGCGCTTCTCGGCTGCGCGCGGTCTGGCACGGCGGCCAGCCGGGCCCCGATCTCGCGACCGCGCCGGCCCCCCGCGCTCTTCGGGGCAGGCGCGCGGAAGCGCGCCCGAGTGGAGGCGCCCGGTCGCAAGGACGAAAGCTCACAGCAGTGAACTTCGAGCGCTGCGACGCCGGCCAGGCGCCGCCAGGCACGACCAGAAAAGAAACGCTGGACTTCTGCGGCAGACTCGGCGCCTCCGGCGACAAGGCAGTCCTGTTTGAGGACAAACTTGGCCTGTGTGGCTTTGATGGGTTAGTGTTGGTCGGTGCGCGCGTGTGTGCGCGTTCTCGCGCGCGTGCGTGTGCGCGTGCCGGGTGGCCGTTCAGGCGAGAGGGGGGGGGCGTGGTGGGCGGCCTCTCTCTTGTGTTTTCACAATTCCCATATAGAGCCCACATAGATCCCAAATAGAACCCAATGCGCTTCCCATATATGTTTTATCTAGTCCCCATACGATTCCTTCAAGGAAATATACCCTTCATGTTATCCTTTATACAGAGGAGTCGAATGGGAACTAGATAAAACATATATGGGACACGCATTGGGCTCTATTTGGGATGTATATGGGCTCTATATGGGAACTGTAAAAAAATAGGTGATCAGCCCCCCACACCCCCCCACCCTTCCTCCTTTCCGCGCCGCGACGGCCACCCCGCCCGCCGCGCCGCGCCCCACTCCCATCCCCGTCCCATTCCACGCGCACGCGCACGCCCCGCCCGCCCCATTCCACGCGCACACGCGCGCGCGCCGACGACTTGCCGTCTCCGCCGCAGCGGACAGCCGTGGGAATTGTTAGACGTCGACTACAGTCCGTACGGAGAGTAAGAACCACGTTAGCCTCAGGGTGTGCTAATGTCATTCGGCGTTTGGCCCCTCGGACGCCCGTCGTGAAGAGCCCCCCCGTGGGGCCCTCGGCCTTTGGCTGAAGGGCTCGCGTTCGTGACCCACGTTCCCGCGGCCACGTTGCGGCTGCGCTGCGGCCGCCGGCACAAAGACAGAGTGCCACTCGAGCAACAAACTATTCAGCACCCTGCAGACCAACGAGGGGTGCATTATCGTTGAAGCACGTCCACCCCCGGGCTCCAATTTCAAAGTTGGGGCCAATCGACGCCAGGGAGTGCGAATCGTTTCGAAATAAACGCCCACTTTTGCAAAAAGCTTCCTACGCGACAGGATGAACATTGAAATTGGGGGCGTGGGGGCGAGCTTGCGCGGCCCTTTGAACGTTGCCGATGGGCGTTGTTATCGAAAACACCGGAGTCAACATAGTATGTTTTCATTGCGGCGGTCGGTGATGGCGGTCGGCGATGACGATGATGCTGACGGGTGACGAGCACGATGGCGCCCCCGGCGATGCCATTGCCCGCGCCGCCGTCACCTGCGGCAGCTCGGCTCAAGCACCCATTGGTTGCGCGCTGACTCCCCGGACTCGATCCTCGCCTGGCGCCCCCGCCTCCGTTCGCGATGGCCCCGCGCGCGTTCAATTCCGACCTGGGCCGTGCCGCCGCCTTCCACGCTTCGGGGAAGACCCTGGTAGAGGCGCGCGCTTCTCCGGCGCGCGCGCGTGGCTCGCAGCCAGCCGGGCCCCGATCTCGCGACCGCGCGCCGCGCGCTTCGGGGCAGCGCGCGGAAGCGCGCCCGAGCCGGGGGGCAGCGTCGCAAGCACGAAGCTCGTGAAGCTCACAGCAGTGAAACTTCGGGAAGCGTGGACGCCGCCAGGCGCGCCAGGCAGTCGCGACCAGAAACGGTGGACTCTGCGGCCAGCTAGGCGCTCCGGCGACAAGGAAGTCCTGCTTGAGACCAAAACTTGGCCTGTGTGGCTTTTGATGGTTAGGGTGGTCGGTTTTCTGCGCGCGTGTGTGCGCGTTCTCGCGCGCAGTGCGGGTTTATCTGCGTTTTTTTAAGTGGCGCGTGCCGGGTGGCCGTTCAGGCGAGAGGGGGGGGGGCGTGGTGGGCTGCCTATCTCTTGTGTTTTCACAATTCCCATATAGAGCCCACATAGATCCCAAATAGAACCCAATGCGCTTCCCATATATGTTTTATCTAGTCCCCATACGATTCCATCCAGGAAAGAGAACCTTCATGTTATCCTTTATACAGAGGAGTCGAATGGGAACTAGATAAAACATATATGGGAAATGCATTGGGCTCTATTTGGGATGTATATGGGCTCTATATGGGAACTGTAGAAACATAGGTGATCAGCCCCCCCCACCCCCCCACCCTTCCTACTTTCCGCGCCGCGACGGCCAGCCCGCCCGCCGCGCCGCGCCCCACCCCCATCCCCGCCCCATTCCACGCGCACGCGCCCGCCCCGCCCGCCCCATTCCACGCGCACACGCGCGCGCCGACGACTTGCCTTCGCCGCCGCAGCGGACAGCCGTGGGAATTATTAGACGTCGACTACAGTCCGTACGGGGAGTAAGAACCACGTCAGCCTCAGGGTGCGCTAATGTCATTCGGCGTTTGGCCCCTCGGACGCCCGTCGTGAAGGGCCCCCCCGTGGGGCCCTCGGCCTTTGGCTGAAGGGCTCGCGTTCGTGACCCACGTTCTCGCGGCCACGTTGCGGCTGCGCTGCGGCCGCCGGCACAACGACAGAGTGCCACTCGAGCAACAAACTATTCAGCACCCTGCAGACCAACGAGGGGTACCGTGGTTTTCGAAAAAAACGCCCATCCGCATTTATCATTGAAGCGCGTCCAACCCCGGGCCCCAATTTCAAAGTTGGGGCCAGTCGACGCCGGGGAGTGCGAATCGTTTCGAAATAAACGCCCACTTTTGCAAAACGCTTCCTACGCGACAGGATGAACATTGAGATTGGGGGCGTGGGGCGAGCTCGCGCGGCCCCTTGAACGTTGCCGATGGGCGTTTTTATCGAAAACACCGGAGTCAACATAGTATGTTTTCATTGCGGCGGTCGGTGATGGCGGTCGGCGATGACGATGATGCTGACGGGTGATGAGCACGATGGTGCCCTCGGCGATGCCATTGCCCGCGCTGCCGTCACCTGCGGCAGCTCGGCTCAAGCACCCATTGGTTGCGCGCTGACTCCCCGGACTCGATCCTCGACTGGCGCCCCCGCCTCCGTTCGCGATGGCCCCGCGCGCGTTCAATTCCGACCTGGGCCGTGCCGCCGCCTTCCACGCTTCGGGGAAGGGTAGAGGTGCGCGCTTCTCCGGCGCGCGCGCGTGGCTCGCAGCCAGCCCGGCCCCGATCTCACGACCGCGCACCGCGCGCTTCGGGGCGGCGCGCGGAAGCGCGCCCGAGCGGAGGCGCGCGGTCGCAAGACGAAGCTCACAGCAGTGAAACTTCGAGCGCTGGACGCCGCCAGGCGCCGCCAGGGCGCGACCAGAAACGGCTGGACTCTGCGGCCAGACTCGGCGCCTTGGCGACAAGGAAGTCCTGTTTGAGACAAACCTTGGCCCTGTGTGGCTTTTGATGGGTAGGGTGGTCGGTGCGCGCGTGTGTGCGCGTTCTCGCGCGCGTGCGTGTGCGCGTGCCGGGTGGCCGTTCAAGCGAGAGGGGGGGGGGGCCGTGGTGGGCGGCCTATCTCTTGTGTTTTCACAATTCCCATATAGAGCCCACATAGATCCCAAATAGAACCCAATGCGCTTCCCATATATGTTTTATCTAGTCCCCATACGATTCCTTCAAGGAAAGAGAACCTTCATGTTATCCTCTATATAGAAGAGTCGAATGGGAACTAGATAAAAACATATATGGGAAATTCATTGGGCTCTATTTGGGAAGTATATGGGCTCTATATGGGAACTGTGGAAACATAGGTGATCAGCCCCCCCCCCCCACCCCACCCTTGCTCCTTTCCGCGCCGCGACGGCCACCCCGCCCGCCGCGCCGCGCCCCACTCCCATCCCCGCCCCATTCCACGCGCACGCGCCCGCCCCGCCCGCCCCATTCCACACACACACACGCGCGCGCCGACGACTTGCCGTCGCCGCCGCAGCGGACAGCCGCGGGCATTATTAGACGTCGACTACAGTCCGTACGGGGAGTAAGAACCACGTTAGCCTCAGGGTGCGCTAATGTCATTCGGCGTTTGGCCCCTCGGACGCCCGTCGTGAAGGGCCCCCCCCGTGGGGCCCTCGGCCTTTGGCTGAAGGGCTCGCGTTCGTGACCCACGTTCTCGCGGCCACGTTGCGGCCGCGCTGCGGCCGCCGGCACAACGACAGAGTGCCACTCGAGCAACAAACTACTCAGCACCCTGCAGACCAACGAGGGGCACCGCGGTTCTCGAGAGAGAGAGAGAGAGAGAGAGAGAGAGAAGAAAAAAAAAAAAGAAAGAAAAAAAAAAAAAGAAGGAAAACAAAAATAAAAAAAAAAAAAAAAAAAAAAAAAAAAAAAAAACCGCCCATCCGCATTTATCGTTGAAGCGGTCCAACCCCGGGCCCAATTGAAAAGTTGGGGCCATTCGACGCCGCGGTGCAGGAGTGCGAAAGCGTTTCGAATTAAAACGCCCACTTTTGCAAAACGCTTCCTTACGCGACTGGTATGACATTGAAAATTGGGGGGCGCTGGGGCGAGCTGAGCATTGCGCGCCCCTTGAACGTTGCCGACGGGCGGTTTTTATCGAAAAACACCGGATTAACGTTAGTATGTTTTCATGGCGGCGGGTCGGTGATGGCGGATCGGGCGATGACGATGATTGCCGAGCCTGATGAGCACCGTGGTGCCTCGGGCGATGCCATGGCGCCAGCTTAGCCGTCACCTGCGCAAGCTTCGGCTCAAGACCCATTGGTTGCGCGCAATGACTCCAGACTCGATCCTCGTGCTGGCGCCCCCGCCTCCGTTCGCGGATGGCCCCAGCGCGGTTCAATTCCGGACCTGGGCCGCCCGCCGCCCTTCCACGCTTCGGGGAAGTCCCGGTGGAGGTAGCCGCTTCTCCGGCGCGCGCGCGTGCTCGCAGCCAGCCCGGCCCCGATCTCACGACCGCGCGCCGCGCGCTTCGGGGCAGCGCGCGGAAGCGCGCCCGAGTGGAGGCGCGCGGTCGCAAGACGAAGCTCACAGCAGTGAAACTTCGAGCGCTGGACGCCGCCAGGCGCCGCCAGGGCGCGACCAGAAACGGCTGGACTCTGCGGCCAGACTCGGCGCCTCCGGCGACAAGGAAGTCCTGTTTGAGACAAACCTTGGCCCTGTGTGGCTTTTGATGGGTAGGGTGGTCGGTCCGCGCGCGCGCGCGTTCTCGCGCGCGTGCGTGCGCGCGTGCCGGGTGGCCGTTCAGGGGGGGGGGGCGTGGTGGGCGGCCTATCTCTTGTGTTTTCAAAATTCCCATATAGAGCCCACATAGGATCCCAAATAGAACCCGATGCGCTTCCCATATATGTTTTATCTAGTCCCCATGCGATTCCTTCAAGGAAAGAGAACCTTCATGTTATCCTTTATATAGAGTCGAATGGGAACTAGATAAAACATATATGGGAAATCCATTGGGCTCTATTTGGGATGTATATGGGCTCTATATGGGAACTGTAGAAACATAGGTGATCAGCCCCCCCACCCCCCCACCCTTCCTCCTTTCCGCGCCGCGACGGCCACCCCGTCCGCCGCGCCGCGCCCCACTCCCATCCCCGCCCCATTCCACGCGCACGCGCCCGCCCCGCCCGCCCCATTCCACGCGCACACGCGCGCGCGCCGACGACTTGCCGTCGCCGCCGCAGCGGACAGCCGTGGGAATTATTAGACGTCGACTACAGTCCGTACGGGGAGTAAGAACCACGTTAGCCTCAGGGTGCGCTAACGTCATTCGGCGTTTGGCCCCTCGGACGCCCGTCGTGAAGGGCCCCCCCGTGGGGCCCTCGGCCTTTGGCTGAAGGGCTCGCGTTCGTGACCCACGTTCTCGCGGCCACGCGGCGGCCGCGCTACGGCCGCTGGCACAACGACAGAGTGCCACTCGAGCATAAAACTATTCAGCACCCTGCAGACCAACGAGGGGCACCGTGGTTTTCGAAAACAAGGCCCATCCGCATTTATCATTGAAGCGCGTCCAACCCCGGGCCCCAATTTCAAAGTTGGGGCCAGTCGACGCCGGGGAGTGCGAATCGTTTCGAAATAAACGCCCACTTTTGCAAAACGCTTCCTACGCGACAGGATGAACATTGAAATTGGGGGCGTGGGGCGAGCTCGCGCGGCCCCTTGAACGTTGCCGATGGGCGTTTTTATCGAAAACACCGGAGTCAACATAGTATGTTTTCATTGCGGCGGTCGGTGATGGCGGTCGGCGATGACGATGATGCTGAGGGTGCATGTGCACGATGGTGCCCTCGGCGATGCCATTTGCGCGCGCTGCGTCACTGCGGCAGCTCGGCTCAAGCACCCATTGTTGCGCGCTGACTCCACGGGACTCGATCCTCGACTGGGGGGCGCCCCCGCCTAGTCGTTTCGCGATGGCCCGCGCGCGTTCATTCGACCTGGTCCGTGCCGCGCCTTCACCGGCTGGGGAGACCTGGGTGGCGCGCTTCTCCGGCGCGCGCGCGTGGCTCGCAGCCAGCCCGGCCCCGATCTCACGACCGCGCGCCGCGCGCTTCGGGGCAGCGCGCGGAAGCGCGCCCGAGTGGAGGCGCGCGGTCGCAAGACGAAGCTCACAGCAGTGAAACTTCGAGCGCTGGACACCGCCAGGCGCCGCCAGGGCGCGACCAGAAACGGCTGGACTCTGCGGCCAGACTCGGCGCCTCCGGCGACAAGGAAGTCCTGTTTGAGACAAACCTTGGCCCTGTGTGGCTTTTGATGGGTAGGGTGGTCGGTGCGCGCGTGTGCGCGCGTTCTCGCGCGCGTGCGTGTGCGCGTGCCGGGTGGCCGTTCAGGCGAGAGGGGGGGGGGGGGCGCGGTGGGCGGCCTATCTCTTGTGTTTTCAGAATTCCCATCTAGAGCCCACATAGATCCCCAATAGAATCCAATGCGCTTCCCATATGTTTTATCTAATCCCCATACGATTCCTTCAAGTAAAGAGAACCTTCATGTTATCCTTTATATAGAGGAGTCGAATGGGAACTAGATAAAACATACATGGGAAATGTATTGGGCTCTATTTGGGATGTATTTGGGCTCTATATGGGAACTGTAGAAACATAGGTGATCAGCCCCCCCCACCCCCCACCCTTCCTCCTTTCCGCGCCGCGACGGCCACCCCGCCCGCCGCGCCGCGCCCCACTCCCATCCCCGCCCCATTCCACGCGCACGCGCCCGCCCCGCCCGCCCCATTCCACGCGCACACGCGCGCGCGCGCGACGACTTGCCGTCGCCGCCGCAGCGGACAACCGTGGGAATTATTAGACGTCGACTACAGTCCGTACGGGGAGTAAGAACCACGTTAGCCTCAGGGTGCGCTAATGTCATTCGGCGTTTGGCCCCTCGGACGCCCGTCGTGAAGGGCCCCCCCGTGGGGCCCTCGGCCTTTGGCTGAAAGGTTCGCGTTCGTGACCCACGTTCTCGCGGCCACGCTGCGGCTGCGCTGCGGCCGCCGGTACAACGACAGAGCGCCACTCGAGCAACAAACTATTCAGCACCCTGCAGACCAACGAGGGGCACCGTGGTTTTCGAAAAAAACGCCCATCCGCATTTATCGTTGAAGCGCGTCCAACCCCGGGCCCCAATTTCAAAGTTGGGGCCATTCGACGCCGGGGAGTGCGAATCGTTTCGAAATAAACGCCCACTTTTGCAAAACGCTTCCTACGCGACAGGATGAACATTGAAATTGGGGGCGTGGGGGCGAGCTTGCGCGGCCTTGAACGTTGCCGATAGGCGTTTTTTATCGAAAACACCAGAGTCAACATAGTATGTTTTCATTGCGGCGGTCGGTGATGGCGGTCGGCGATGACGATGATGCCGACGGGTGATGAGCACGATGGTGCCCTCGGCGATGCCATTGCCCGCGCTGCCGTCACCTGCGGCAGCTCGGCTCAAGCACCCATTGGTGGCGCGCTGACTCCCCGGACTCGATCCTCGCCTGGCGCCCCCGCCCCCGTTCGCGATGGCCCCGCGCGCGTTCAATTCCGGCCTGGGCCGCGCCGCCGCCTTCCACGCTTCGGGGAAGACCCTGGTAGAGGTGCGCGCTTCCCCGGCGCGCGCGCGTGGCTCGCAGCCAGCCCGGCCCCGATCTCACGACCGCGCGCCGCGCGCTTCGGGGCAGCGCGCGGAAGCGCGCCCGAGCGGAGGCGCGCGGTCGCAAGACGAAGCTCACAGCAGTGAAACTTCGAGCGCTGGACGCCGCCAGACGCCGCCAGGGCGCGATCAGAAACGGCTGGACTCTGCGGCCAGACCCGGCGCCTCCGGCGACAAGGAAGTCCTGTTTGAGACAAACCTTGGCCCTGTGTGGCTTTTGATGGGTAGGGTGGTCGGTGCGCGCGTGTGTGCGCGTTCTCGCGCGCGTGCGTGTGCGCGTGCCGGGTGGCCGTTCAGGCGAGAGGGGGGGGGGGGGGGGGCGTGGTGGGCGGCCTATCTCTTGTGTTTTCACAATTCCCATATAGAGCCCACATAGATCCCAAATAGAACCCAATGCGCTTCCCATATGTTTTATCTAGTCCCCATACGATTCCTTCAAGGAAAGAGAACCTTCATGTTATCCTTTATATAGAGGAGTCGAATGGGAACTAGATAAAACATAGATGGGAAATGCATTGGGCTCTATTTGGGATGTATATGGGCTCTATATATGGGAACTGTAGAAACATAGGTGAGCAGCCCCCCCCCACCCCCCCACCCTTCCTCCTTTCCGCGCCGCGAGGGCCACCCCGCCCGCCGCGCCGCGCCCCACTCCCATCCCCGCCCCATTCCACGCGCACGCGCCCGCCCCGCCCACCCCATTCCACGCGCACACGCGCGCGCGCCGACGACTTGCCGTCGTCGCCGCAGCGGACAGCCGTGGGAATTATTAGACGTCGACTACAGTCCGTACGGGGAGTAAGAACCACGTTAGCCTCAGGGTGCGCTAATGTCATTCGGCGTTTGGCCCCTCGGACGCCCGTCGTGAAGGGCCCCCCCGTGGGGCCCTCGGCCTTTGGCTGAAGGGCTCGCGTTCGTGACCCACGTTCTCGCGGCCACGTTGCGGCTGCGCTGCGGCCGCCGGCACAAGGACAGAGCGCCACTCGAGCAACAAACTATTCAGCACCCTGCAGACCAACGAGGGGCACCGTGGTTTTCGAAAAAACGCCCATCCAGATTTATCGTTGAAGCGCGTCCAGCCCCAGGCCCCAATTTCAAAGTTGGGGCCAGTCGACGCCGGGGAGTGCGAATCGTTTCGAAATAAACGCCCACTTTTGCAAAACGCTTCCTACGCGACAGGATGAGCATTGAAATTAGGGCGTGGGGGCGAGCTTGCGCGGCCCCTTGAACGTTGTCGATGGGCGGAATTTGTCGAAAACACCGGAGTGAACACAGCATGTTTTCATTGCGGCGGTCGGTGATGGCGGTCGGCGATGACGATGATGCTGACGGGTGATGAGCACGATGGTGCCCTCGGCGATGCCATTGCCCGCGCTGCCGTCACCTGCGGCAGCTCGGCTCAAGCACCCATTGGTTGCGCGCTGACTCCCCGGACTCGATCCTCGCCTGGCGCCCCCGCCTCCGTTCGCGATGGCCCCGCGCGTGTTCAATTCCGACCTGGGCCGCGCCGCCGCCTTCCACGCTTCGGGGAAGACCCTGGTAGAGGTGCGCGCTTCTCCGGCGCGCGCGCGCGGCTCGCAGCCAGCCCGGCCCCGATCTCACGACCGCGCGCCGCGCGCTTCGGGGCAGCGCGCGGAAGCGCGCCCGAGCGGAGGCGCGCGGTCGCAAGACGAAGCTCACAGCAGTGAAACTTCGAGCGCTGGACGCCGCCAGGCGCCGCCAGGGCGCGACCAGAAACGGCTGGACTCTGCGGCCAGACTCGGCGCCTCCGGCGACAAGGAAGTCCCGTTTGAGACAAACCTTGGCCCTGTGTGGCTTTTGATGGGTAGGGTGGTCGGTGCGCGCGCGTGTGCGCGTTCTCGCGCGCGTGCGTGTGCGCGTGCCGGGTGGCCGTTCAGGCGAGAGGGGGGGGGGGGGGCGTGGTGGGCGGCCTGTCTCTTGTGTTTTCACAATTCCCATATAGAGCCTACATAGATCCCAAATAGAACCCAATGCGCTTCCTATATATGTTTTATCTAGTCCCCATACGATTCCTTCAAGGAAAGAGAACCTTCATGTTATCCTTTACATAGAGGAGTCGAATGGGAACTAGATAAAACATAGATGGGAAATGCATTGGGCTGTATTTGGAATGTCTATGGGCTCTATATGGGAACTGTAGAAACATAAGTGATCAGCCCCCCCCACCCCCCCACCCTTCCTCCTTTCCGCGCCGCGACGGCCACCCCACCCGCCGCGCCGCGCCCCACTCCCATCCCCGCCCCATTCCACGCGCACGCGCCCGCCCCGCCCGCCCCATTCCACGCGCACACGCGCGCGCCGACGACTTGCCGTCGCCGCCGCAGCGGACAGCCGTGGGAATTATTAGACGTCGACTGCAGTCCGTACGGGGAGTAAGAACCACGTTAGCCTCAGAGTGCGCTAATGTCATTCGGCGTTTGGCCCCTCGGACGCCCGTCGTGAAGGGCCCCCCCGTGGGGCCCTCGGCCTTTGGCTGAAGGGCTCGCGTTCGTGACCCACGTTCTCGCGGCCACGTCGCGGCTGCGCTGCGGCCGCCGGCACAACGACAGAGCGCCACTCGAGCAACAAACTATTCAGCACCCTGCAGACCAACGAGGGGCACCGTGGTTTTCGAAAAAAACGCCCATCCGCATTTATCGTTGAAGCGCGTCTAACCCCGGGCCCCAATTTCAAAGTGGGGGCCATTCGACGCCGGGGAGTGCGAATCGTTTCGAAATAAACGCCCACTTTTGCAAAACGCTTCCCACGCGACAGGCTGAACATTGAAATTGGGGGCGTGGGGGCAAGCTTGCGCGGCCCCTTGAACGTTGCCGATGGGCGCTTCTATCGAAAACACCGGAGTCAACATAGTATGTTTTCATTGCGGCGGTCGGTGATGGCGGTCGGCGATGACGATGATGCTGACGGGTGATGAGCACGATGGTGCCCTCGGCGATGCCATTGCCCGCGCTGCCGCCACCTGCGGCAGCTCGGCTCAAGCACCCATTGGTTGCGCGCTGACTCCCCGGACTCGATCCTCGCCTGGCGCCCCCGCCTCCGTTCGCGATGGCCCCGCGCGTGTTCAATTCCGACCTGGGCCGTACCGCCGCCTTCCACGCTTCGGGGAAGACCCTGGTAGAGGTGCGCGCTTCTCCGGCGCGCGCGCGTGGCTCGCAGCCAGCCCGGCCCCGATCGACCGCGCGCCGCGCGCTTCGGGGCAGCGAGCGGAAGCGCGCCCGAGTGGAAGCGCGCGGTCGCAAGACGAAGCTCACAGCAGTGAAACTTCGAGCGCTGGGCGCCGCCAGGCGCCGCCAGGGCGCGACCAGAAACGGCTGGACTCTGCGGCCAGACTCGGCGCCTCCGGCGACAAGGAAGTCCTGTTTGAGACAAACCTTGGCCCTGTGTGGCTTTTGATGGGTAGGGTGGTCGGTGCGCGCGTGTGTGCGCGTTCTCGCGCGCGTGCGTGTGCGCGTGCCGGGTGGCCGTTCAGGCGAGAGGGGGGGGGGGGCATGGTGGGCGGCCTCTTGTGTTTTCACACTTCCCATATAGAGCCCACATAGATCCCAAATAGAACCCAATGCGCTTCCCATATATGTTTTATCTAGTCCCCATGCGATTCCTTCAAGGAAAGAGAACCTTCATGTTATCCTTTACATAGAGGAGTCGAATGGGAACTAGATACAACATATATGGGAAATGCATTGGGCTCTATTTGGGATGTAGATGGGCTCTATATGGGAACTGTAGAAACATAGGTGATCAGCCCCCCACCCCCCCACCCTTCCTCCTTTCCGCGCCGCGACGGCCACCCCGCCCGCCGCGCCGCGCCCCACTCCCATCCCCGCCCCATTCCACGCGCACGCGCCCGCCCCGCCCGCCCCATTCCACGCGCACACGCGCGCGCGCCGATGACTTGCCGTCGCCGCCGCAGCGGACAGCCGTGGGAATTATTAGACGTCGACTACAGTCCGTACGGGGAGTAAGAACCACGTTAGCCTCAGAGTGCGCTAATGTCACTCGGCGTTTGGCCCCTCGGACGCCCGTCGTGAAGGGCCCCCCCGTGGGGCCCTCGGCCTTTGGCTGAAGGGCTCGCGTTCGTGACCCACGTTCTCGCGGCCACGTTGCGCCT
>CAUYUJ010020650.1:101190-118690 GCA_963575745.1 Prorocentrum cordatum | reverse complement strand
GGGACAGCGCGATTTCCAAGTAACTCGTCAGGAAATCCAAAACGAGAGCGTGATTCCTGAGTCTTGGGGGCACGGCGCCAGAACAAATTGTAAGGAAGACGCGAGAGTGCGATCCCTGCATAAAATCGGAGGACGTCCCGCGCATGAGCGCACATGTGACATGAAGTGCGAGGAAAAATGGAGCGGGAGCAACTGCTTTTGCAAACCAAGGGCCTACAGAAACAGTTTGAAAGGGAACTTTCCCTTGTAAACTTTTAGCGTGCAAGCCCCGGGAGGAGAACTGTAATTGAAGAAACACAATGTGCACCGCGCAGGGGGGAACAACAGTAATCCCACCAGCCCTTTAGGGCGTGAGTGGCTTATGTAGACGCTTCTACTTCCAACCCCCTTCTTCACCCTCGGGTAGCGGTTCAACAATGTTCCCTATTAACAAACATCCCCTCCACCAGGCGACTGGCAGCCAACGCAGACCAATACGGGCATCACCCCAATTATTCCTTTTTGCAGCAAGCCCTGCTAAATTCGTCTCTCCTCCAAATATGGTGCATGCGCGGGCGCCCCGCGACCATTTCGCGCTGGTTTTGGGGACAAAAATGGCGGGGGTACTGGCGTATTGTTTGTTGCGTGCAGGCCAACCACACACCGCAATTCTGATTATCATTTTTGCCCGCGTTCCCTATGGGGCCACGAACCGTGCGAGGGGCGTGCCGAAATGCGCGGCGGGCCACACAACGCGAGCGAAGACGACTGGTCTGTATGCGGGAGACTGAGCGCGAGCGAATCTGATTTGGAATGAGTCTGCGTGCGAATCAGTCTACGTGCATAAACGTCGACGCCTATGTCGGCACGCTCCTCCCGAGGATCGCGCCCGCTTCCTTCCCGTTTTGTTCTCTTTTTGCCCGTGCACGCCCGTGTCCGAAGCTGCGGGCGCGGCGCCGCACGGAGTCCCCGCGACGCACGCCAGTCGCCCCGAAGGGGTCCCGGCGACGCGCACGGGTCGTCCGCTGCACGGAGCAGAGAGAGCTAGCTGGCTGGCCGATACCGGGCAAGGCTGCGGCCGCTGGGCACAGAGACGACGGGGGGGGCCAACAAAAAGGGCGGCGCCGCCATGCGGGCTGCGCCACTGGGACCAAAAATGGAGCTCCCTATGGGGCCACGAAACATGTGAGCGGTGTGCCAAAATGGGGCGGCGCCGCCATGCGGGCTGCGCCACTGGGACCAAAGATGGAGCTCCCTATGGGGCCACGAAACGTGTGTGTGCCAAATTGGGGCGGCGCCGCCATGCGGGCTGCGCCACTGGGACCTCAGGTAGAGCTCCCTATGGGGCCACGGAAACGTGCGAGGGGTGCGCCAGAATGGGGCGGCGGCGCCATGCGGGCTGCGCCACTGGGACCGGAAATGGAGCTCCCTATGGGGCAACGAAACGTTTGAGGGGTGTGCCAGAATGGGGCGGCGGCGCCACGCGGGCTGCGCCACTGGGACCTCAGGTAGGGTCCCTATGGGGCCACGAAACATGTGAGGGGTGTGCCAAAATGGGGCGGCGGCGGCGCCATGCGGGCTGCGCCACTGGGCCCCTAGATGGAGCTCACCTCGGGGCCACGGAAACGTGTGAGGGGTGTGCCAAAAATACGGCGGCGCCGCCATGCGGGCTGCGCCACTGGGACCGGAAATGGAGCTCCCTATGGGGCAACGAAACGTGTGAAGGGTGTGCCACAATGGGGCGGCGGCGCCATGCGGGCTGCACCACTTGGACCTTAGGTGGGGCTCCAGATGGGGCCACGAAACGCTGTGCTGGGAGGGCGATACGCAAGGAGGAAGGAAAAGGGGGAGGAGGAGGAAGGAAGGAGGAGAAGAACGCGGGGACCGTCTCTTCATAACGAGGACCCAGCACCACCAGGATGGCTGGAAAAAAAATCCTACAAAATACACGTCGCCTCCAAATCTGGAGCACGCGCAGGCGCCCCGCCGACCACTTCACATTGGTACTTGACTGGGCATTGCGGGGGTGCGCGAAGCCTTCCTCATTGCTTTTGTCCAGCGAGCGTGTGCTCCTGCTTCTCCAGCTGCGCGCTGCTGACGACATCTTTTCTGTACTCGTCCAGCCGGTTCTCTGGGCTCCCATGTGCCCCACGACTTCCCAAAATGTCTCATTTTGACCATCGGCGACGCTGCCTTACGTTCCCTGGAGGAGCCGCCATTCTCACAGAATGCTCGGCACTTCGCTTTAGGGGGAACTCTCTGGGGCCAGGGCCCTAGGCACCTGGGGTCCCTATTGGTTCCCCCTGGCTGGCGCACCTGGCGCGGCTGAAACACGTGGCACAGCTGGCGCACGTGGAACACGTGCCGCACCTGGCGCGCCCGGCACGCCTTGGCCTCCAGGGCGCCTGGTACACCTGGAACCCATGGCGCGCACGGCATATGTGGCGCTCCTGAGCGATATGCTGACACTCGGGTGTTACGTATGTGTTGGGAGGCCGGGTGGGAGTGACCTAGACGGGTTCCTATCTACGAGGGTAGCTCAACCCCTCCCCCATACCCCCTACCACTGGGTTTGGAGGGGTCGTTTCGCGGGACGTTGGAGCGCGCAAGACGGCCTCGGCGAGGAGGCCAAGACCACTGATATGACTAAGGCTTCGGCCAAATGTTGGCCTCCTGGGGAGGCGCCTTAATTAGGTGGCTTCCATCCTTTGATCGATATCCAAGGCTCCCTTGGGTGCCCCAAGGGCCCCAAGAGGTGCCCAGGAGTCGAAAACGCACTGGTAAGCCAAGATATATGTTCCGCCTTAGGCGCTCCCATATCCCAGGCTTTGTCTCATATCGCATAAGCAAGAGAGCAAGACGAAGCATGGGATCTGGAGTAAAGGATAGAAGGGGCATCGTCAATGGAAAAGGTATTTTCCGATCTCAGATACAAGTAGTGCGCCTCAATGAGGCACAATCACATATTAGGCCGGGCCCGGCTTGAGCCAGGCACGGCAGCGGTGCATGCTCGATATACATCTCGCCTTTAACCCTCTCCGTTTAAAGTTGGAGGGGGAGGAGACGAGCAAGCACCGCACTTCTTCATTACGCGGAAAAACAGTGCTAGGCAACAGCGGCTGCCTACAAGGTAAGGGCGCGCGAGTAGCCTCGCTACCGGCGAGTTTCCTCGCTACTAGAGCGCACCTGCATGCGGGTTTCCCCGCTAGCTCGGGAGGCAGGGCCGTCCTGAGACGACCTGCCCGCCCTATACGGAGTATGTTTCTTCAGCTCGTGCTTGAAGGATTGCTGGCCGGCCATTACTTGTAGGAGCAACGCGCGGTCAATACTACCTTTGGTATGACCATCGGCAGTCATATCCCGCGTGTCACACCATTGAACGCTTTCAACGATTCCGCGCTCCATCATCTGGCGGATCCAGCTAATGTGCCCAAGCAGAGTACATTCTGTGGGCTTCTTCAGATCTTTGCTAGACAAAGACTTGAAGACAGACTCGGCATCAATAGTCAGAGTGACTTTGATACATAGACCACCCATTTCCAATATGTTCTTTAACTGTGTGGGGGTCAATGGTCCCGAGTGTAGCTCGTGGAGCGTTACAATGGTCGGGTAGCAGTCTTCCAAGTTGTGGGCTGCTGCCAGTGTTTCCGCAGAGTAGCTCGAACGCACCTGCAGTCGATGAGACTTGCAGCATGCGTCCACCAGGTGCACGACGGGTTTCCCCGCTTGCGTGTGGCCACGCCTCAGCAGGTTAGCCCCGCGGATACCGTAGCCTTTGACTTCGTCGTCTTCATCTCCGTTGAGACGACGATAGCCAGAATCGCTATGCAGGTCGACCTCTCCTGTTGGAGTCATAGCTTGATACACGATCTTCTTCGGACCTGCCTGCAATTTCCTGGTAACCGCGTTTAGTCGTCGTACCTGGATGTTTGTCGGTTCCTGGATACGTTGTAGTGAGACAACATAGACCATCAGCCATACCTGCGTGATCAACGCATAGGCTAGAGCGCCACGAAGACTGACGAACATATCAGAAATCGTCTTTGTCGCTTTGCTCTCTGGATCAGCGCCTGTAAGTTCTGGATGTGTGATAGGACGAAGCTGTTTGATGTATTCGTCCTGATCAAGAGTGACGCTCCCATCATCGGTCTTGTTGTACCGAACGGCACAGTTTGTGTATGTGTGCTTGTTCAGTTTGCACTTTCCAAACGTATCTTCAACACATTTGACATACTTGTCAATAGAATCTTCCTTCCCAGTCATATTGATGTCATCAACGTGTTTGGCTGTCAAGAGGTTTGAGCTCATCTCGAATTCTTCGTCGTATGAAGTAGGCTGTAGTCCAAAGCTCCTAGTGATGGACCTGAGCTTCAACGAGAATGCCCTGGGAACATCCTTCGTGCCCGTCCCCGGCTTCAGACACCGAAGACAGCGCTTTGATTCGTCATATGACTCAAAGCCTGGCAGTGTGCGAAGGACAGCTGCTGACCCAGGAGGTAGTGCGAAGCACACCACACGCTCTTTCTCGCCCGTTGCCGCGGCGAGCTCGCTATAGGTCAGTCCCTTCAAGAAAGCCATGTTGATGTCCAGGGAAGCGATGATCCAAGCTTTGTTGCATGCAGCAGAACTTGCGAGCAGTCTCTGGTTTGACCTCCTTGCCGTGCCAGAGAAGGTTTCGACACCGAAGGCTTCAATGTCCATGAAGCCACGGAGTACCAAGCGTAACCTGATCGTCCGTTCCATTTTCGCCCTTCTCGTTCTTGACAAACTTCCATTTGTATACGTAGCGTGAAGTCATGATGTTCGACGCTTTGCTCAAGTCAGTCATCTGGAAGCATTCGTTGTCAAGCCAAGTCTTCAATTCTGTGTAAAGGGCTTTGGAGACTTTGACCGGGTTCGCTTGAATGTCGGCCTTCGTGAGTAGATCGTCTTCCTTGACGACCACGGCACGTTTGGAGGCAGCACTAACATATACTCGCATAGTTGTGACGCTGCTGTCATCCAACAATCGGCGTTGCTGCTCGGACAGGACGACTTTGGACATGTCTGCTGTGAAGCAAAGCTCGATGCACTTCCCGTGCTCGTCGGAATCCAGATCATATTGGCTGTCCGGAACCGTGGAGCACAAAGGAACGTAGTAAGAAGTGTCCATGTCGTATCCTGGCGGGCGACCCCGCACCGGCAAGTGGCCTTGCACATCTTCACAGGTCGTAGAGACCAACACGCACTGTGAGTCTGTCATGTATGTCGGAACTGTATGCATGACGTCTTCTGTGTCAGCTTCAAGGAGTGTTCTGTCATCCATCAGTTCAGCATACCACGACTTCAAGACAAAGACATCCAGATCTTCTTCTGTTTCCTCTATGATGGTCGGAAGCCGACCATCATTCTCCGCAGGAGGCTGCTCAGGAGCAGCTGCTGGAGGTGGCTCGCTTGGTGGTGGACCATCAGCGAGTTCCTCAAACTTAGTGAGGTCTCGGTCGAATCCAGCAGGCGGCTTCTTGGATTTAAGACACTGGATGATGCGTGAGTGTGTAGATCCTGTGATGTCGTAAATGTTCAAGGCAGTGCCATCAGCTTCATAATAATGAAAACCAGGGGTCACATCGTTATCATAGTGCACTAGTGTACAGCTGTCTGCATAGGGTGCAGCAGGCAACTTAGTCAGGCTCTTAGCAAGTCGTACAGCAACCACGTTTTCAATGCGAAAATAGTAGCGAATGAGATACTGAAGAGCCAAGTGCACCTTAGGCGAAAGCCGGCTCGCAGCAGTCATCTGCAGCCGGCCCTGTTTCGCTGGTAGGTATCCGAAAGTCATGGCGGGTTTCCCCGCTGGCAGACCGGCAATAAAGGCCAATACTGTCCGAAGGGCCGTATTGTCCGATCCTATCTCGCGGACCATCAGTGCTTCGATGTACAGCGTATGTCGTGTGTCAGGATACTGTACTCGCACTTCGCGACTGCCGACCTTCACGATGACCTGGCCTCGGTCAGGTTCGTTGCGGATGACCGGGTATGGACCACTCCATCCACCCCAGTCGTCTTTCGTGGTGGTCGGGCGATGATAGTCCACGAGATCTCCCTCTTTGTAGTGAAATTCACCCGTAGCAGTAGTCTTCGTACGGAGAGCCCTGTTCGTCTTGGCAACCGCAGTGGCCTGCGTGATTGCCTCCAGACTAACCCTCCTGATTGTCTCCTCCCTTGAGTGATCTGATGATTCAGCGGACTGATCATGATCCAAGACAGGGAAATCGGGAAGCATAGCTGCTTGTCCGCCATACAGCGCATTATACGGAGAGACTTCGTTGTAGAAGGTAAATGCGTTGCTGGCAAACAAGGCTTCATGTAAAAGACGAGTGAAATTCAAAGGAATATTCAATCTATTCAGTTCTTCTCCCATCACGTGTATGAGGTGTCGCAGGATGCCATTCCTAGCTTCGATAGTCGTGGCGTGTTGGCCACGCGCTCGGATACGAAGCTCTGTTCCCTTGGATTTAAGGATGGCCTTTGCTGTATCGTTATTCAGTGCTCCTTCCCCGTCGGAGTATAGGATCTTAGCAGGGCCATGTTGCATCCAAGTTGTGTGGTAGGCATCGAGAACAGCATGCATAGTCTTATCAGGAATCTCTGTGCCAGCTGCCCAGCGAATACAACGGTCGATGATGTGAAAAACAATATGTTCCTGTTTGTAAAAGAAAAGATCACATTCGACTTCCTCGTTGAAACGTCCTGGCAGTGACACAGAAGGCATCACCGTGTTGCCTGGTTTGTCCCAGGCACGACATTCTCTACACGAGTCGCAAATGCCTTTGATCAGACTCAAACGGGTTTCACCCAGACCAACCTTAGCCAGAATCATCCGCATCTTTGGCTCCTTGGCATGAAACCATCTCAAACGGAGCTTGCGGAGTTCTCGCTGCACTACAGCTGGGTCAAAGCTGCGCAGGTTTTGAAGGCTGAGCTGAACGTCGAAGCGAGTCCAATCAGGAAGCCTTGGCCTTGGCCTCTGCTCTGCTTGAGGCTGCGGCGGCGGTGGAGGATCTCCTCCCTCCATGCGTCCGCGCCTTGCTGCAACTTGTGGCAGTCTGCGGTGATCGTCAGAGCTACCAGCGCCAGTTGTGTTACCATGAGCCCCCTCGGCCCTGGTAATGTCATGGCTGCTGGCGCCTGCGGTTGGATCGCCCTCACCGGGCCGTGGCGGCCTAGGCGCGCGTATGCGCGCTTTCGCGGCCGGCGCCGCTTTTGCGGCTGGCGCCGCTTTTGCGGCTGGAGCCGCTTCCGCGGCTGGCGCCGTAGGAGCGGCTTGCCCCGCTGGGCGCGGCTGACCAAAGTTATCTGGCAGCTTCCATTTTTCGGCGAATCTACATTGGCCAGATATCTTGGTATGGTGAGGATTGCTCTTCTGATATTCCTTCTTACAGGTTGGACAGTCCCAATAGTATGGTTCAACATCATACCATCGACACATCTTCGGGTCCCTGCTGTGTCTTGGTGATTGTTTGTAGTTGTTGTCAACACAGCCAGGACACCCAAGACCGCCAGGTGGTGGTCGCCGGATTTCTCCGTTTGGGTGTCTCTGGATTGTTGGGTCGTCCAAGTCGTAGCCAGCACTGTTTGTTACGAACGCGTAACTGCGTTCGCGATTCGCGAATGGATCGCGACCGTAAGCAAACAGATCTTTGGCGATTTGCACCGCATCAACGATCAGTGACTGCATTCTGTAGGTATACTGTGCCGCCCTTGCTAGTTCCTTGTTGCAAGCATTGGCGTGCACATGATTACCTGGACAACGCTTGCCTCTGAAAGGTGCCAACAACTCTTCTTTGTTTGCCATCATCTGCGTTGGCTTGCGGATGTATTGTCCAAACGAATCTTTGAGACCAGTCGTGCACTGATCAATAATCGTTTGGCAAGTGACCTTGCGTTGTGCCAGTTCCTTCCATGGCTGGATCTCATCCACCCACGTGCCCATTGGTTGTTCCCTGAGAAAGAAACGTCTTAGGTCGTCTTGTAATAGCGCGACTGTTCCACAGAACGTGATGTGAGGCAGGTCCTCTTTGTGGTGTTTAAGCCACGTATCATGATTGACCTGTGCGTTGAAGTACGAAGGAAGTCCAGTAGTTCTGCAGCTTGGCTGCAGAATCGTGATCTTGACGAAGCAAGTCTTGAGGTAGTGAAGGACTGCTCTTTGTACTTCCGAGTTTCCAAGGTCAACCATAGATATATTATCAAGGTTCCCGCCCGACGAGAGCCCCCTCTTGAAGGCTAATATGGATATACCACCCTTGCCCCCACATAATTCAAGCATGTCCACTTGATTGTTTCTGCCGTAGCATAGTGACTGGACCATCGAGAAGACATCAGCATGTGAGTCAGCGGGTTGCCCCGCCGGTAACATCATGAAGATGTCCTCTGATTCGCTGTCCGAGTCCGAGTCATCAAGGGGAACGTCGTTGAAATATGTGGAACAGTCAAGCCCTTTGAGGTTCTCTCCACAGTCGTCGTTACCGTCTTCCACTTTCTTCGGGATTTTCTTCGGTTTGATGCCGGCCTCTTTGTCAGCTTTCTGCTTTTCTTTCTGTTTTATCCCGGCATCAGTGGGCAGCGCAGTTTCCGCGGAGAGATCCGCTGCGGAGGGATCCGCTGCGGAAGGATCCGCTGTTAAGTCAGGAAATGGCGGAATTGCAGGAAAGTTGGTGGGTCGCGTTTGGCAACGCTCAATCGAAGGGGGAGGAGACCGATCGTCATCGACGATCGTCACACGCTTTGGGCGTGGCCTTCGCGACTCACCGTCGCCGTGAAGAACTGGAGCCGGAGGCTCCCAGTATAACCGAGTACTGATGTTTGTAACCCCATCAGGTAATGGAGCTACATAATTGTACCCAGTCGGCTGATCCTGGATTTTGATATCTTGAACGATCTTATTCGTGTCCAGGTCGGTCGTGACTCTACGAACAACATGGTCCCATTGAGGGCCCTTTTGTGGACATTGAACGTAGTGTCTTACCTTTTTGTCAACGCGCGTACACACACTGAGGTGTACCGCACTCCGCTCATTCCTAATCATGTTGGCTTTATTGAGTTGATCAAGGAAGCGTGCAGTGATGATAGCCAAGGTTTTATGCCGGAACTCGGCACGTTGCTGATCTTGGCCATACCAATCCAAATCATGTTCTTTGTGTGAGCCACAAGTACATCTCCATAAGTTTATCGGTATATGAGGACAAGATGTAGCAACTTGTATATAAGAACCACTGGGATATTTACTGGAGCGGTCAAACTTGATACCGAAATGACAGAGTCTCATTCGTATAATGCTTAGCTTCAAATCTTCGATAACATCTTTGATCGGACCCTGTTTCCAGAAATACCCGGGTGGCCCCAGGATAACAATCTGCATTCTCAGAGCACGCGCTTTGATCAGGAGATTTTGTATACGTTGATAGTGTGGTCCCGCCCTCTTTCCTGGAGTACGAACGTACCAATCAGAGGGTGTGGCCACCCACAACATATTATAGTCTCCTGCCAACAAATTTCCCAAATACTGTGTTCCAGTTGAAGTCATTACCTCATTATGGGTAATCCGGTCACATATATAGCCACGGGTTCGGAGTTCAGCGCAAGCTGTGCGAATATCTTCGATGACAAGACATTTTGAATGATATTTTTCCTCTCGGGCCTCAGCGCGGCCAACGTATGTAGCGAGGAGGCCGGTATTCGGCTTCTCTTCGCAAGCGAGCGCCGCCGGCGCGCCCGCCTGCCCCCGTCAGCGGCGGTCGTGAGACCAAGTTGCCGCTTGGCTCGGAGGCATGCTGTTAGCGGATGGCTCCGCAGGAGTCGCTGGTGTGGCCACCCTCGCAGACAGAATCGGCGGATTGTGTTCAGAAGTGTCAAAGTATTCCGTCCGATCCGTAGCGTGACCCACGATCTCCACGCGGGTTGGCCCCGCAGAGTCCGACGAACCTCCGCCCGTGTAGCTTGGTGGTGGTGGCAGCGACGCGGGTGGCCCCGCTGGATCCTCAGGCGTCCATTTGCTCACCGCCTCCTGGACTGCCCAGAAGATCTTGGACTTCAGGGCAGCCTTCATGTGTGGCCCAGTCCCTTCGGGACCCTGTCGGCACCCCCACCAGCTGTTCAGCGTCCTGTTCACGATCAAACGGGTCGTGTCCTCCAGGAGCTGCTTGTCGATGTACGGCTCGACGATGTACGTATCGGTCGTGAAGGTCGCGGACTGTCCCGTCGCGGGTGGCCCCGCTGTTGCTTCAGCGGGTGGCCCCGCACTGACGGGGTCCTCTTCGTTCTCCGTCTCGGTGTAGCCATCTCGACTGCTGCGGATCGTGAAGGTGTTCGTGACCGTGTGGCTCTTGGCCCCATCGTACAACCCGCAGGGAATCGCGAGATGTCCCGAGGGAGTCTTCTTCGCCTTCAGGACCTTGGCGCCTCTTCCCAGCTTCAGGGTGTAGTCACCGCTGGGGAAGATGACCTTCTGGTAGCCCGGCTTCAACACGATGATCGTGTCACGTGCCTCCATGGCTCCTAGGCCCCAGATGGCCGGGAGATTGGCACCCGAGCCTTCTGCGATGTTGGAGGCATACTCCTCAATACGGGGGCTCGCCTCGTTGGCATACTGTACCCCGATCTTGAAGTTGCCCATCTTCCGACATATCGCAGCGCCCTCCCCAACACCATTGATGTAGAGGGTCTTGCTCAGGGTGCAGATGGCAGGTCGGTAGTTGAACCTGGCCATTATCTCCTGGAAGGTCCGCGCCGTGTTGGATCCAATGATGTTCACATTAGAACCAATGTCCAGCATGAACGAGATACAGGGCATACCATCTTCATCAGGAAAGAATGTCCCATTGCGCGCTGCAAGAGCGACCTGTACGCCAGTGTGGTCGTTGGTGTGGTACGTGATCTGCGATCCGAGTGTACCCCTCAACAGGCGCTGTTCAAGAACCCATTGACTCATGGTCAGCTCGGTGCACCACATCTGCTCGTACTGGCGGCGCTCCTCCACACTAATCGGTTCCTGCTGGAGGACCCAATAGTTTGCAAATAGCGTGGACATCCATTCGCCTCCTGGTGGCAGCGTGTCAGTATCGTCACGCGCGTAGGTCAGCCCCTCTGTGTCAATCATGAACGTGGAATGAAACTGGGCTGCCTCTGCGCTCTCAGCGCTTGCCCGGCTTCTGGCGCTGACCGGGCTTGCCACTCGAGAGGTCCTGGTTGATCCAGTTGGCCTCCGAATCCCGCCTCCGCTCCTGCCACTCCGCCTGATGTTGGCCTCCATGGTCCTCAAGAAACCTGGGTTTGGAGGTCCGTTTGCGGGTGGCCCCGCTTGGGCGGCGGGAGCCGCTTCAGCGGGTGGCCCCGCAGCTGGGGGCTCCTGCGCTCGGAGCGTGGACAAGATCGGCATCTGAATGCCTTGTTCTGGCGCTGGCCAGGGGTATGCCTGTGCAGCTGGGGCACGTGCGGATGGCTCCGCCGTTAGTGCGACTCGAGCCTCCAGTGCCTCCACTGCTTCGCGTAACCGACGCATTTCTCGGGCATCTGCAACGTACCTTTCCTGCTGGCGCGCTTGGTCCGACTCAGCATCGCGCTGTCCAGCATACGGGAAGTGTGCTATCACTATGCCCGGTCCACGGCATACGGCACAGGGGGCCTCATTCGGCGCACCTGGCCGCTGATTGCGGACGTGCTGCTGTGCAACACGGTCCCAGCATATGTCGTGAAAGAAGTGCCCGCACGCCAGTCTCCACACTGTAGTGCCCATCTCGTAGTTGTCCATGCAGATTGGGCACTGAGTGAAGTTGTAGTCTGAAATGACTGGAGCAGGCACGTCAGGGCGAGTCCGAGCTTGGCGCTCGAACGTGGTTTCGCCCTCCCGATATGGCGTTGGTGGCGGCCGTCTGTCTGGCCGTTCAGCGGGTGGCCCCGCTTCTGCGGGTGTCCCCGCTTGGGCCTCGCGCTCAATCCTTCTCTGGATCGCGCGTTGTTGGCGCAGCCTGGTGTTGTCACGCGCCTGCTGCCTGGATGCCAGTATCGCTTGCTGCGTGTTGTGCACGTCGCGGATGTAGTCTGGCATGCTGCCCATAGCGGCTGGCACCGCGAGACCAGCTGGCTGAACTATGGTCTCGGGGTCCGTCGGCGTGGGCATGTAGGCGTAGTGTGGCATAGACTGCGCGTCGACCGCTCGTGTAAACTGCAAACGAAACATCTCATTAGCTAGGTTCCGGAGTGTATTCGTTCGCAGGTGGCCCCGCAATCATAGGAGTGTTATTCATCTGCGCGTAGTACTCAGGGTACATCGGTGCGTCCATGGCCTGCGCCTCTGCTGGACCGTGATTGTCCCATCCATATATCGGGTGTGATGCTATTCCTGGAATAAACACCAGTCGATATGGATTCGTGGGATCAGCATTTGGAGCATCTTCAGAAGTCCAACTCCAGAGAGGTCGAAAGTCGCCATGATTTGTAACATATATGTTGCGGTTCCGCAACAGGCTGGGCACTCTATCAGCTTGTTGCTGCAGAAAAGTAGCCTGTGCTCTTAAGTTGGCTGCCCGACGTTCGTAGTCTGAACCTTGCTGTCCGTCAGCGGGTGGCCCCGCTTGAGCGGGCGGCTCCGCAGGCGCCCGCTCGCCGGGCGACCCCGCAGCCACTCCTCCTTCACTACCCCTCGGAGTGCCAAAGGGAGTGGTTGCTTGGAGTGCTGCCGCGAGTGCTGGATTTCCGCGAATCGCCTGGAGTCTTTGCCACAAGCTGTTCTCGCTCGTTTCAGACGGCGGGGCCCGGAACGGCGAGCCACCATCGGAGCCGCCCATAGGGACAAACCTCGCACCTCCAGCCTGCTGCGGAGGGCGTTGTGGCTGTGGTCCTAGGGCGCCTGGTGGCCCCGCAGGAGTGCGCAGGTTCCTCTGCTGTGCGTCTTGGATACCTGTATGCACTGCCCACGGGTCAGCACGATATAGCTGATCGGTCAGTCCAGAAACGTCGGCTGGTGACAGGTAGCTGTTGAGGGCCTGGACCCATGTCTGCTGGTCCGGCCTCCAAGGAGATGCTACCGCGGCTACTGGCGTGACCACTTGCTGCCATGAACCATCCGAGGTGTCTGCCGCGGGTGTCCCCGCACCTGCGGGTGGCCCCGCCTCAGGCATGACCTCGTCTTCCTGGGCATTTATCATGAGGACTGTCTGTGTGAGGCACGGTCGTGGAGCAACATCTTGCTCGGTCATGATCAGGTTGAATGGGCGACAACCCGTCTTAGTCCAGCCCTTTAGGTACATGGCGTGATCTTCCATCACACCCAGAGTTCTGTCACACAATTTAAATGGCAAGTAGTCCTCGGTGCGAATCCTGTCCGCGGGTTGGCCCCGCTTCCGCGATTTGTCATAAGCCAGCGGATTGCTCCAGGCTTCACCGACCCGATATTTTGCAATACTCACAATCTGGAGGATATGATCGGGCGGTACGCGGCCGTCGTGGCCCCGTGTCATGACGATGTCATTCGCTGACCTCCATAAAGAAAAGCCGCTGGACAACATCTTGCTGATGCAGCAGAAGATGAGCACCTCAGAGTCAGGACGGATGCCCGACTGAATCCTCGGGTCACCCGGGAGGTAGGGGCAGCCGTGTACGAACTGGCGCCCCCCCTGCCCCTTAGGGTTGCCCTGTGCGAGGCATGAAAGGCCATTATCAAGGATGCCCTTAACATGTTCCCACTGTGTCCCGTGGATGAAGTATACTGGGTCATCTGGTTCCTTCATCCATGTTGTGATCGGCTTATAGAGCGACTCGGGGCAGTGGATGCCTGGGCTGCTATGGCCGCTCGTGGCTCTGATGAAGTATTGTGGCCTACGTGCCGTAGGTCTGAATCTGGGAGGTAGCTTCATGCTATCCTCGACGCACTTCATCTGGAGCCTGCCCTTCTGCATGCCATGGTTGTCGATCATCTCGCAGCAGTTTAGCAACACCCAATACACGTATGAACAGTGAGGGTTGCCCTTGATCAGCACATCGTGCCTGCCCCGGTAGCCTTTCCACTGATCGTTTTCAGTCCAGTTTGTCAGCAAATCGTCAACAACAACCCAGCCATCGTATGGATCGAAAGTGTTAATCTTTTCGAAGTGTCGGCTGAATCCATCTTTCCAATACGGACTATGGCGTAGAGCTGTAGAAAACCATATTGACACCTTGGTCATTTGCCAATCGCGCGGCAGAGTCGGATCTGTGTTAAACTTCTCCATGACTTTCATGAGCTCTGCCCTGTGCTGCGCGACGCGCAATGGCGGCCTGTCCCGCAACATATTTCCCACGGCCTGTTGTTCACGTTCCCAATCGTTACGGCACTCGGAAATTGCGACGATCGGGGCAATTGATGACCTCGTATCGATCTGTATCATCTCGAGTGACTCGTGGGTTTATGGTGCGTCTCGGGCCTCTGTCTTCAATGCCTTGCCAATATTCAATGGCTCCCAGAGGGATGTTCGTGAGAACAGACGACGCTGGTTGCCGACGTGCGGGTGGCCCCGCTGCTGCAGCTGGCGCCGCTTTAGCGGGTGGCCCCGCAGAGCCTGCGGCTGCCGAGGCAGCTCCAGCGGATGACCCCGCGTCAGGGTGCGGGTGACCTTGGTCAGCCAACGCATCGTCGGCTAGTTTCTGTCGGTCGCCAAATTCTTTGAGGGCTCTGAAGCGTTCTTCTCTTGAGAGAGTGCCTTCTGCGGGTGTCCCCGCTGCTGCAGCTGGCGCCGCTTTAGCGGGTGGCCCCGCAGAGCCCTTGTCCTCCTTACCTTTGGCGGCTGCCTCTGCCCGCACCGACCTCATACCAGCCTCGGGCTTCGGCTGTGCTTTCATTCGTGCCGAGCCTGGTCGTGGTGCAATGCGCGGCTGATGCAGAGTTGGAGTCCAGTCACCTCGGAAGACTGCCTTAGGCTGGTCGCGAACTTCGTCCTTGCCATCGCCTTGGGCAGCCGGTGGCATCGGGGTTGATGGTCCAGCAAAGGCCTTCCTCCTCTCCGTCGCGGACTGGCCGGTAGGCTCTCCCTGCTCAGGGTCATCCTTCTTGGCGATCCCTCTGGCCTTCGCACGCCCCTGTGCGCCTTGGGGGCTCTTGGAAGGGTACCTCTTCGCAGGAGACGGTGGAGACGAGGAGTCGGCTTCAGGTCCTGGAGGTGGTCTGCTGCCCTTGCCTGGTTGTGGACCGGGAGGGTCTTTAGGAGGGCCTTCTGGCTGGCCATGATCATGGATGATCTGCCTCATCTGGTCGATGTCGGCAGTACCTTTTATGGCCAGCTTATACTTGCCATTTTCGTGGCGGTGAATTACCCTCGTGCAAAACCACTTCTGTGCCGAGGAGCTGTAGTACCAGCAGGCGCATCCATCAGGGAATGTATTCTCTGAGCCGTCTTCCGCCGCCCATTCTTCATTCAGTTCGGTTTGGTCAGTACCGGCGGCGGATCCGGCAGCAGATGCAACAGCTATCCACTCTTCATCCGCGGACCCAGCGGCTGGCGCCGCGTCTGCGGGTGACCCCGCTTCTCCGCTGGATTCTGCGGGTGACCCCGCCTCTTTATGGAATCGGCGGTTCCATTCCTTGAGGCGATGGTCTTTGGGAAGCTGTTCCCAATTTTCCTTGACAGCGTCAGCAACCTCCTCGGTCATAGGGACGCGATCGGCTTCAGTGATGCGCTTTCCTCCTCCAGGGACCTTCTTGTTAGGGTCATGGACGTTGCCAGCGTCATCTCCATGAGACCAATTCCAGGGGGTCTCACCGTGATGAGGGCTCCTGGAGGGGCGGTCCATTGGACAGCCGCGCATGTGACCTTTGAAAGGCTCGCATTGACATACTTGTTTCCTGTATGTCTTGCGATCGTTGATGATCTCCTGTTTCTTTGCCCTTCGGTCCCAAGCCTCTGGCGTTTTAGTCTTGCCACCCTTGGTACGTATTATCATGCCAGATTCGTCCCGTTTGGTGCAGTACTCCTTAGACCACCAGTGGCGGATCACGTCCATCGAGTAGCCGGGGTACCAATTGATGTACCACTCCGGCACGTACTGAGCGGATACACCTACGGAGTGCTCCGTACTGCACGGGTAGCCAGATGCATCATGCGTAGGGCGTCGTGGAGCTGAACGGCTCCTCCTGCGGGCTGGCCCCGCTGACGCACTGCCACGTTCCATGGGCCTTTCATCTTCATGACGGTGCTCTGGGTCTCGGGGTGGCGATGGTCGTCTGTTCTTCTTGGCATGGCGCCTGTCCTCCGAGTCCTCTGAGCTGTCCTGGACCATGAATACGTGCTGATGCGGGCTTCGAAAGTACCCGATATCGGTTAGCTGCTCCATCGTGAGGTCGTTGAGGTCCATCTGGTCGCAGCCCTGCATGAATACGTCCATAGACCAAGCGGGTGGCCCCGCTGCTGCGGCTGGCGCCACTTCGGCGGGTGACCCCGCTAGAACCTGGAGTGCTGTCAGCATCTGAGGTGCCGACATGTCCGAATCCAGGTATGGACGCAGCCTTGCGGCCCCTGGGCGCGACAGCAGGTCGTTCATGGTTATCTGCTGATGTGCTGGCGCACTCAGGAGCTGGATCGCTTCTGCGACCTGCTCTTGGAGCATGTCCTTATGGTCCTCTTCGGCCTCTTCAGAGTCAGAATAAGCGGGATGGCCCCGCATTTCGTCATCAGCGTCTCCCGCTTCCGAGCCAGCTCGCGGAAGATCTGGCAGCAACGGCATGCCAATCACCTGCGGTGCCAGCGCGGCGGCGAGCTCCTCCTCGGTCGCCGGGACGGTCTCAGCTTCGGAGATCTCGTCGTCGGCGGGTGGCCCCGCTGGAAGACCGAACCAGGCATTGAACGCGACCTCGTCGACTTCGTCCCAGCCGTGGAACTCGTCGAAGAGGGTCACCGCGTACTCTTCCAGGGCTACGGTCACATCAGCGTAGCGGGCCATCACGTAGTACGTGGAGGAGCCCGCGGCGGGAGCCGCTTCTGGATTGACGTAAAACTCGTAGTCAATGTAGTCTATGTCATCCATAAAAGAGTTTTGAGCCACATGTACGGATCCCTTTCCTTTCCCTTTCGGGCAATGATCGCGCAAATGCTCTGTGCTACCGCATGTATGACACTTCATGGTATTGCCAGAAGCGTCCCTAGGGTTGCCCCCCCGCCCTCTTCCCTTACCAGAGGCCCGCCTGCGACCCCGACCTTTGCCTCCGATAAGAACTTCTTCAAAAACTATATCAGTTAAGGACGTGAGGAAAGCAGTAATACCCCTACCATGCATACGACGTCTGCGACCCCCTTTGCCACGACCCTTTCCATATCGTTTGAAATGTCGGCGTACTGCACGTCTCACTTTTCTGACTGGTTTCTTCATAAAGCGCCTCCAACGGCGTTTTGATTTGCGATAAGCCATAAAAGCGGCTTCCGCTCTTTGTTGTTCAGAAAGGTGAGTGTCATCAGCTGGATAGTCATTACCAGCAGAGACTATGCCATTGTGCTCATCGTCAGATGAGGTATCTGTG
>CAUYUJ010020650.1:88690-93690 GCA_963575745.1 Prorocentrum cordatum | reverse complement strand
ACGCCGTCACCCCTCCGACGCGTAGCGACTTGGACTTGAAGCGGTCTGCCAGGTTGCCCTCGCCCACGGCCGCCCGTTGCGCGGCCTCCTTAACCTTCTTCCTCGCAACTGGAGCCCCGCCCTTCCGCCTGGCCAACAGCAGGTAGCCTCTGCGAATATGAAACGTACGCCGCTTGGCGGAACTCATCAAGGTCGGAGTTCGCCGTTGACCAGATCACGACTTCCCGCATCCAGCGTTGGAAGGGCAGCTGGCTGCTCGGGCCCCAGGTGCGGAGGGAGATGTCACATGTTGCCGCCACCACCGCCGCCAGCGCCCACGCAAGGGACACAGCTGGTGGCGGCGACCATGCCCACTCCGATGGCCTTCCATCCAGAGAAGAGTCCCTTCCATGCTTCGATAAGGGAGTGGAGTCCTGGCACCCACCAACGGCGCTGCTCGGGCAGAAAGCCTCGGAGCCGTCGCGCGGATATCTGTCCCTTGAAAGCTCTGCCTCGTGAGGACATTGTACATGTTATTCCGTCGTATGGCTGTGGCGCGTTCGGCATTCGGAGCATCCCACAACTTAATCCTGGGAATGCCCGTCGTGCGTCACGTTACCCAGTGTACTAAGCACTACCAACTGAACGGTTGTCAAGAAGAGTATGCACTGGGGTACAGGTCTGCTGGGACGCAGGGATTGCACAGGTAACATGAAAGGTCCAGCTCCGAAGGATCGAAGACGAATAGCCCCAGGTTCGTTTGGCTGTTGACAACGTAATCGCCAGAATTTCCATTATCGTCTCGCTCTTCACTGTCTGAATATTCCTGGCTCTGGCAACACCGGTGATGTGCACATCGGACCCATCGACTGTCTGACACCCTCAGGCACACGCAATGGAGGCGTCGCGTGCGTTGCCTGCCTCCCGGGGTTCCTGCAACATAATCACAGGGAGCTTGGGACCCTTCGCCAACACAGCATACGTGAACAGTGTGTCCACCAACTGTCCAACATCTGAGGCTGCACCCACGAGTGCATGCACAGATGGCTGCAGGTGCACGAGCTGCCCAAACATACATAGGCTTGGCAAGCCTGGGAGTGAAAGCCGAGTGTCCTTGTACCCGATGTTCTCGGAAAAATATTGATGCGGTTTCCCCGTCGAAAAAATACGGGTAGAGCAAGACGAACACGAAAAAAAGGTCCAGCACGATGTCGGCGCGGATGGCTGAACACGGAGAGCTTGATGCTGATGTCATCCTAGTGGTTGTGTCACACGGGGTAGTGGTGGAACACCGATTGTCGAGACGACACAGGAGACGGGTGCCGCGCGGGCCATGGCGGCAGCGCGGAAAGGAGCCAGAGTTCCACTACCAACCGGATAAGTGAAGGATGCGGATGCAAAGGGACACTTTTCGGTAACGTGAAAGCAGAGAAATAGCACGGAAAACACGCGAATCACGCGGGCACGGAAGCGCTGCAGGCTCCCGTACCCCAGAGCCAAAACCGCAACCGAAAAGAGAGGTAATTCGGAGAGAAAACAAGCAAAAGATACGCTCAAACCACACGCAGAGCCGGCCCACTACCCTCAAAAGGACGCAGATGAGCGAATCCACCGCTGAGGCGATACTTGCCCATACCCAACTCCGATCAAGATGGCCACCACAAGGCAAGATATCACCATCCAGCACACGTAGCACCAAAACGCACCGAAGTCGACAACGCCCAGGGAATTCACGGCGCTGCCCTGGACACCTCCGCTGCTCCAGACCAAATCTTCCCAGGACAGCTCGGATGTTCGTGGATCAACCGCCTAGCCGGCTCATCCTCACGTCAGGGAAAGCTCCGCCTCGTCTCTGCCCTCCCCCGGGCCCTGCATGGGGCGGGCGCGGGGCTGCTCGCCCGCGCCACCGCGCACTCAGCCAGCCTTCCAGAACCTCCTCCTCCTCCTCCTCCTCCTCCTCCTCCTCCTCCTCCTCCTTCCTCCTCCTCCGTCCTCCTCCTCCTCCTCCTCCTCCTCCTCACTACCCCGACCTGCCGAAGCCTCCTCAACCACGCGACTCGGGGGTGGCTTCCGCGCAAGTTGCGCCGCTCGCCCCACCCCTGCCAGCCCCACCTGCTTTCGTCTCCCCTTGCCGGCGGACTGCCCGCCCGGCGGGGGCTCTGGCTGCCTGGGAACACGGTCGACCTCCCCTGGCCCACGCACGACGCCTCCCCCGGGCCAGCCTCCTCGCCCTTGCCCCTCTCCGCTTGGGCCAGCAGCTCAGCCTCTCTCCGCGGCTTGGGCAACGGAGTCTGCCTCGTCGCCCGCACCCCGGGAGGGACACGCTCGACTTAACGCGAGCCCGACAGACCATGGGGAGGAGCGCAGTAGTGAGCGGGGCCCGCCCCTCTCGCGGCGCGCTCCTCCTGCGCTCTCGCCCCAGGAGCCGCAGTGGCGGCCATTCCCCCGGTGCCCGAGTATCGTTGAACCGATCCCCATCCCCACCAGCGTGGGCTGGGCCCCACTGGCCGATTGACCCCCCTGGATGGGGATATAGGACGTACCCTTCGGGCTTCGAGGGGTGCATCCCCAACTGGGGGTGCAGTCTGGTGGGGGTCTCGAAGGGGATGAGCGTGGGGCGTGGGATCGGTGAAACGATACGGAGTGCCTGAGCCGCCGGCCGACCAACGTCCAACTGGCCAGCCAAGCCCGCAACCCACCAAACCCAAGGCACCACACACTGAAACCTTGCGCTCTCTGCTGCGCTCGAACTCCTGCGAGCAGGCGAGACAAAGAGGAGGAGCAGCGGCGGCGGCAAAGGCGGCACCGCAGGGGGCGAGTGGCAAGGCAGGACGGGAAACGCGGGTGCAGCAGACAGACAAGGGAGTGAGATGGTGGCCACACACACACACACGCACGCACGCACGCACGCACGCACGCACGCACGCACGCACGCACACACACACACACACACACACACACACACACACACCCTGGTCAGGTCCATCCTGGGTCAGGGATCCGTGCAGACGCCCTGCTGGCTTGGCCAGGGAGGCACGTGCACCCATGCCGGCGGGGCTGGTGTACACACACACACACACACTTCCAGCCCCCGTCGCCCGACGGATGACGGCACGCATCGCAGGCGTGGTGGGTACTGATCCCACGCGTGCCAAAAAAATGTTCCTGCTTCTCTTCCTCGGCTCTGCCTCCGCCTGCCTCCCTTCCGTCTCTCGCAAAGTCCGAGCTCCTGCCAGGACGGCAGCTTGCTGACTGATACGTCGCACTGACACTGCCTGTACCGCCCATCCTAGGGCGAGTACTCCGGCAGCAAGTGATGAAGCACCTCCAGAGAAGAAGGGCTGCCCATGACTATGAGCGCGGTGTTCACTACGCTCTGTACCCTCCACGGGAGAAATGGATGCACCTAAGGAGCAGGAGAAAGGAGAGGGGGAGAGATGGGAGGGATGAGAAAGCCAAGAAGGAGGGAAGATGGAGGAGGCGAGGCGAGGCGAGGTGCCGACTGAAGGGTGGAGGAGACAGCGAGGGAGAATGGAGGGGGAGAAGGGGAGGGAAGAGGGAGGGAAGATAGACGGACCCTTTCCTCTCTCAGTCCTCCTCTTCCTCCTCCCTCCCGCTCCATGTTCCTCCCTCCCCAGACATCCAATACAGTCCCCCGAAGTCTGGACCTTCTCCCCATGGCTGGCTCGTCGTCCCGAATCGTTTCCTGACGGTTCCGGTGCCCGACGAGGGCCACCGGAGTCCGAAGACTGCGAAACACTTCCGCATTGAGTGCTTCTCGAGACGTTGGAGGTCTGGGTCCCTATCCCTCCCGCCTTCCTCCATAGGAGGAGGAGCCTCCCGCCTTCCTCCATAGAGGAGGAGGAGGAGGAGGAGGAGGAAGAGGAGCAGTTGGAAGAGGAGTAGGAGGAGGAGGAGGAGGAGGAGGACCGGCGTAAACCCAAGACCCATCAAGGATGTTGCAATAAGTCATCTCTCCAAGTTCCCTCTTGATGGATCCCTACAGGAATCCTATCAGCCCTTTGGGTGACAGGTGGTCTAACGAGGGTCTCTTTCCTCTTCCACAACCCCTCTTCCCCTCGGGGAGGGGAACCCTCCCCCTCCCCTCCCTAAGGTTTTTTTTGGGAGGGGTCGCGAGGTGTCGGAGGCTCGTTTTTCGACCCCTGGGAGGGTCAAGTGTGACACCCCTCACGAGTATCGTGGCCCCCGAGGGGGGGAGGCAAGTAGAGGACCCCGCATTTATTGACCGACCGCCTCCAAGATGGCCCCAAGAGGTGGTCCAGGGCTCCGAAGAGGCCCCCAAGAGGGCTCCAAGAGCGCCCCAATAGGCCCCAAGAGGGCTCCAAGAGGCACCCGAGAGGCACCAAGAGGCCCTCGAGCGGCCTCAGAGAGCCCAAGATGACCTCCAAGATGGCTCAGATAGCCCAAGCTGGCTCAAGATGGCGCCGCAAATCAATGTCACTGTTGCGTCCTGACAATCCTGAATCGCGTCAAAACACCATTCCTGGGACTTCAGCGTCGCGAATCGACGTGACTGTTGCGCCCTGACAGTCCTACACCGTGCCAAAGCACAGCTTCTGAGACGTCAGCCGTAAGAGTCCTAGACGCTGCTGCAACCTCTCAAGACGAATGTGCGCGGCGCTAAAGCGAGATCCATATCTTGAAAAAGAATCGCCCTCCACTCGTGAAACGCTTGCTGATTTGTCACGAAGGCGCGCGGCGCGGGGACGAGTGCGACAGCTTGGAAAAGGGCCGAACTCCACCCGTGAAGCTCCTGCAAGCTTTCCACCAGAATGTGCGCGGCGCGAAAGCGACGCCCACATGTTTTCAACCGCCAGCCCTCCGTCCGTGAAGCTGCTGGAAGTTTAAGTGTCAGGGTCATGGTGAGGAAGTCTCAGACGAAACGCCTGGCCCGCCCTACCAACACGTCTCGGGGTGCGACAGGGAGGATTGTTTCTGGGAAAAGGGATGGAGGAGGAGGAGGAAGAGGAGGAGGAGGAGGAGGAGGAGGAGGAGGAGGA
>CAUYUJ010020650.1:25000-88590 GCA_963575745.1 Prorocentrum cordatum | reverse complement strand
CGAGCCGGCCAGACTCGGTATCGAATCGATCGGACCGGATCGGATCGATCAGATCGGGTCTCACCGCTGGCACAAGAAACCCCCGCGGACCTCCGAAAGCTTCTGCTTGTGCCAGTTTTGTGTTCGTTTCTCCATCTCCCTTCCACCACTTACTGTCACATCTCCCCGCCCGCTCCCTCGCTGCGAACAACCTCTGACGCAGACCCCGTGCACGAGACTTCCCATCGACGCGGGCACCGCTGACGCCCTGCCGATGTGCGCACTGGCGGATTCTTCGACCCCATTGGAGGTCATCAGGGCACAAGGGCCCGTCTGGGAAGGGCCGAGGAGCCAGGGAGACCAGAGAAGAGGAGGCACCCCCGCACGACAGCAAATCAAAAATCGACCTCCGGACCCGTTTCGACCAGAGTCTCGCAGAGAATCCGGCCAAGGCGACGAGCACGGCCCAGGAGGCAGAAGGAGCACCCCAGACTCCCAAAACCCCTGGAACTCCGAAATCTCCAAGGAGACCCGTGTCCGTCATGGCGGGTTCCAGAACCCAGAACTCCGAAAATATCAGCTCTTGAAGGGTAACTTAGAGATGCCAACTCCTCGATCCATCGAAGACGAGGCCCTTTCTGGGATGCCTCATGATTCTTCACGTATTCCTCCCTGACGCTGCCCCCGACCACGAGGCCCACCTGCCACGAGCCCACCCGTCACAGAACGCTGCGCGAGCCGACCTGTCACAGACAAGCTCATGCGAATGCATCGGCGATACATCGACGACGCATCGGCGATGCATCGGCGACGTCGGCGATGCATCGGCGCCGTCGGCGTGGAGAAAATCGGGATCCACACCTAGCCGCATCGGCGATGCATCGGCGATGCATCGGCGATGCGGGGCGATCCTCCGACCCCGTCTACGCGGATCCGACTTGCGAGGCCTGGAGGATGGGGAGGGGGACCCGGCTGTTCATGGTGGCCGAAGGGCCGCGGGCGCGCGGGCAGGGGCGGTCGCCGGCTGTGGAGGCCGCGCAGGAGCGCCGTCGCGGCGGCGGCCGCGAGGACCACTGCCGGGACGGCAAGAGACCTGCGATTCGCCTGCCGGGGGGGAGGAGGAGTGGTGTGTGAAGGAACCCCTTTCCTCATCCCGCCCCCCCCCCCATCTCTCTTAGCAGGACGGGGAATGTATGGCGGAGCGTGGAGCATGCATGAGGGCTTCCCACTGTCCCTCCCCTTCCTCCTCTTCTCCTCCATCCTCATCCTCACGGCCCCCCCCCGTCTTCTCCTTATCCTCCTCAGCTCCCGTCGTCGTCCTCCTCCTCCTCCTGCTCGTCTTTCTCCTACTTCCTGATCCTTCTTCTCTCGTCGTCGTTCTCCCCCCTTTCCCTATTGCTCGTCTTTCCTCACTGCTCCCCGAGCTCCTCTTTCCCCCCTGGCATCTTTCATTTGCCCTCCCATTGAGGCGTTGCTGTACCATATAGAGAGGAAGAGGGTAGAGGAGGAGCACGAAGAAAACATGATAGTAGCGGGGGGAGACGGAGCAAGGGAGGGAGGGAAGGAGGGAGGGAGGGAGGGGCAGGAGGAGGAGGAGGAGGAGGAGGAGGAGGAAGATGCAGGAGGAGGGAGTATGCAGGAGGGAGGAGGGAAGATGCAGGAGGGAGGAGAAACCAGTGCTGCGTGCGCCCATCCTCCGCCTCCTCATCCTCCTCCTCCTCGATTCCTTTTCCTTACAACCAACTCATTCCCTGTCGCACCTGGAAACCTGTCGGAAGGCGGGTTGAGCGTTTCGCCTGAGACTTCCTTGCCATGCACGATCCTGAAACTCGAGGATTGGCAACATATTCAAAGATGGAGGACGGGTGGTTTTCAAAATGCGGCTCTCGCCTTAACGCCACACACACACACACACAAACACATTCGTCTTTACCATTTGCAGGAAGTTTACGGATTTTGTTGGTCGTATTACCATGAATGGTTAGATTCAGGATTGTCAAAGCGCAACAGTCACGTTGATTCGCGGTCTTGAAGTTTCAGAAATGGTGTTTTGTCACGACTCGGGATCGTCTCGGGAGTCGTGGCGCTGGAGTCGCAGTAGTGGTGGTTTGGCACGCCTCAGGATCTTCAAACGGTTGACAACGGAAGTGACTCCCTGTAGGCACCTCCCTCGGTGGAAGTGACTCCCTGTAGGGGCGTATGGAGAAGGAGCTCGGAGAGAGGGTGTATTGTAACATCGCTGACGAGTCTTGTGCTTACACTGGTCTCCTCCTCCTCCTCCTCCTCCTCCTGCCCTAGCCGTTCTTTCCACCTGCCCCATACCCGGTCCTGGAGCAAACGGGTCCTGGACCAGGGGGCTCTCTCTCCAAGACCGGCTTGACTGGTGTTTCAACAGTTCCAGGGCCCGGCAATGCCCCTGGGAGCCCGAGAGCACAAGAGCATCCAGGACCCCACCTCCCAAACCCCCAAACATCATGAGTTCGTTATAACATCGACCCCCAAAGGTCTCGACCCATCCCCTGGGACTGGCTTTTCATCCTGAGTCATTCTTGACGGTCCTGAGGCCGAGGCCTCACGGGGGCCCCAAAACGCCGAAAATAGCGAAAAAAATCCGCTCGTGTTTTATCACAACGCGAGGGGGTCCCGGCTTCTTGACATGCAACCTCGGGAGGAGGAGGGTGGGAATGAAGGGCCCAGGGACACGCAACAAATGGACCTTAATCCCACGACTCCCCGCATCTTCCGTATGGATTCGCGTCTTCACCTCCACGTCCCATTTTGTCCATGGTATCCTGGGAATCGATGATTATTTCTGTTTGTGCCCTTTTACCCCCTCCTGAAGGAAGGAGGACGGCGCCGACGGGACCGAGCACCCCCCCGCGCCCCGCCAGGGGAGGAGCAGGCCTGCGGCATCGGGGTGGCGGCGGCACAGCTCGCCCGAGGCCGCGCGCGCGCGCGCCGGAGGGCGCGCCGGTGACACGGGGTGATGCCGAGCGCCTGAGGGCAGGACGAACGACAGCACACGGCTCGGACCGCGTGGGCGCCGAAGGAGGAAGAGCCTTTGTGGGGGAGGAGGAGGAGCCAGACGCAACTCGGACCCCGGAGGTCCGAAGCAGGAGGGCGCCCTCGGGCCCTCTCGCTCCCGCCAAGCGGCAGCATGGGTGAGGGCTCCTCCAGAGACGGGGAGGAATACGGCATGGTCGCGCCGAAGGAGGAGGAGGAGGAGGAGGAGAAGGAAGAAGAGCAGGTAGGGGTGGGAGGGAGAGACGGAGGGCCACGGGCACTTTCTGCCGTTGGCTTCGGATGTGCCCTCGCGCGCGCGCGTTGGGGAGTGCCCCCGTGTCTCCTTGCATGCACGTCGTTTGTGGTCGGCTTGGCTCTGCAGCGGCCCGAAGTGGACGAGACGTCAGACTGCCAAACTGCACCAGCATGTGCTCACTGTGCGGCTCGGTTGTGTTCACTCGGGCGGGGGGAAGGCCGGAGGAGCTAAGCTATACACACCCACACCGATCCTGGCCATGCCCGCCCGCGATTGGCCTGGCCAGAATCGGCAGAGGTTCACGATTGCGCATGTCGTGGGAAGAACAAAGCCTCCCAACTAAAAAAAAGAACGAGCACAAAGGTTCGGATGCCCGCGCGGCACAGTGGAGGCCAATCCACAAGAAACCTTCCACAAGAAACCCAACCCTGAGACCCCAGGACCTCCACTGATGTTTGGTGTGGGAACGTCACGCCTCCCATTGCAAACCCGTTCAAACCCAAGCAACCCAGGGCACCTTGGAGGCAAGCAGGGTATTTCTTGGCATGTGCCCCCACTGTACTCCTGGATCGCGCTGGAGAGCGCCTTCCCCTGGTGCGGGGGGCCCGCCACGGGCGGCGCAGGGCCGAGATCCGAGAAGCCCGCGCGGCCATCCAATGCTTTGTGCTTGTGCAGCTGCTCCTCTTCGGGTAAGGCATGTGGCCCCCCTTTCCTCTACCACTCTGACTTGGACGCCATCCTCGCGATGCCCCTGCTCTTCAGGGTCCAGATGTCCGCGGGCACCTCCTGAACAAGCATGACCGCTTTCGCTTCGATTTTCATCGTCAAATTCGAAGCCTTCCGAACAGAAGCCAGAAGACGGTACGGGGCGGGGGACGCGCGAAGTGTTGACGGCTGCCAGCGCGTTCGGGCCCGATGCCCTGTCAGAAGCGCACGCGGTCGAGGAGGTCTTTTTCCCAGCAACCCCGCACTGAGTGGTCATTTCGTCCTGTTCTTCCTCGTCCTCCTCCCCATCCTCCTCCACGCCACACCGATTGGTTGAGGGGCAACGATACGAAGGGACTAGCATAGGGGGCCACACATCGACCCGGAATCGGAGATACATCGCCAATGAATCGGCGATGTGCCCCCGATAACACATACGCACGTTCCTGGGCTCGGTGGGGGTATTGGACCCGTTATCGGCGATCCATGGGCGATTTAGAGTCGATGCGTACCCCCCGCCCCCCTGCACATCTCCCCCTATCGTTGCCCGCCAGTGGTCACCACGAATGGCCAACCCCACGCGACCCCAACCTCGCGCATCGCGCCCCGCAATGCGCGGCTGATGGTGACCCTTTGTGCCCTCGCGCCCCCAGCGCCGCCCCCCTCGGCGAGGAGGGCAGCCACTCTGGCCATGGCCGCAGCGCGCGCGACGCGATCACCTTCGCGGCCCTTCGGGCAGGATAGCCCACAATCGGATCGATGAGTCGGATCGACGATCGAAATTGATCGGATCGGTGGAAATGAGAGATTGAATCGGCCGAAACCGGCAGGCTAGCAGGCCTCCATCGAGGAATCGAAACCAGAATCGAACATCGGCTTGCATCATGCACCGCGTGAATGTCGCAGGGTGAGGCCAAAATGTCCAGCTTATGCTAGCCAAAAAAGAAACAAGTACAACCACAGTGAGATGTAGTCCTCCTCGCATTGTGGCAACATGGATGACGGTGATGACTCACGTAAATGACCTGTGTAAGAGATGCTCGCTGGCTGGCCGCTCATCGGAATATGTCGCGAATTGGAGCACAGCAGGAATCAGAAACTGGGAGCGGGGTCGGGAAGAACGAAGCCGCCAAAGTTGCGCGGCTGAGAGGCGGGGTCAGAAAGATGGGCGCAGGAGTCGTGGCTGGCAGGGAACTCGCGTGGTTGGGAGCCGGGAAAAGAGAAATGGACGCGGGAATTGCGCGGATAGGAGCCAGACGCGGGAAAAGTAAACGCTGACACCAAGATGGCCGACGGAAACAGAAAGATGAGAGCTGGCGGTGGAAACTGAGGAGCTGCAGCCGGAGAGATGGGAGCTGGAGTCGGAACACTGGAGAGCCCGAGTCGGAACGATGGGAGCACGACTTGGAGAGATGGTAGTTGGAGTCGGAGACAAGTAGTCGGAGTCGGATGCCTGGGGGCTGGACTCGGCGTGGCGGGATCCAGAGTGGGCACGTGGAGCTCCAGGGTCGGAAGGTTGGATGTGAACTGGGGGGCGGGAGCAACACTCGGAAAGTTGGGAGCCAAAGCTGGCAAGATGTGACCTCTATGGCGTAGTCGTAAAATATGTCGTTGCCGCGGTACCCATCACCATCGAACGAACATTAGATTGAATTATGCAAAACCGTCGTCGAAGTTACGGCATGAGTCTGTGCGGGCCATCTTGATGGGATACGCGGCGCGCTGCAACGCGAAAGTGGTGGGTCGGTAGTCCTAGTATGTTTCCGGTGCCGTTGTATTATCATACGTAGCTTGTGACGTTGCACACTCTGAACTTGGTTGTCCAGCTTTTTGGCCATTGCCCAGGTCTCATAACCACAAGGTACAAGAGGGGCCACTGCGCCGCTGAAGACCCGCATTCAGTCCTTGAGAGAGGAACTCCTGACCAAGTGCCCCTGCTTCATTGCATGGAACTTCTCTTGCGCCGCAGGGATGCGACTTCCTATTTCCGAATGGCTCAAGCCCACGAGAAAAAAAGGAAGAAAAAAAAAAAAAAAAAAAAAAAAAAAAAAAAAAAAAAAAAAAAAACGTTCGGAGAAGGTATGTTGTGTGTCTATATCCCTGACATTGATACGGACATAATCTGGAAGCCTGGCGCGACGGCTTGCGCGGCAGGAAGTGAACGTGATGTTTGTCTCGCCCGGGTAAAACACCAAGACCCAGTCTGCTCGCCACGCCAGACACACCTCGAACCACGCAGGCGACTTGTCTCCAGGACGGTGCCACAAACAGACTCTGGTCTGCAAATCGAGAAGGAACAAAGCTCTTTGCAAACAGCATGCAAGCGGATACATACTGGAAGCCGGCGGTAAGCCGCCAATATTGGTTACCGCCGCGACCTCGTGGAGTTTCCTTGCCCATCTGGTCGCAGCTCTGGTAGCAGACCGATCTCAGGAGTCTAAATTTTTTGACTGGCGTTCCTGGGCATTTCCCGTCGATCGCTGTGCATCTCAGCTCCGCAGCTCGCCTACAGCTCGAACAATGTAGAGAAAACAATCATCATCTCTCACAGAATATTGCGGTGCAAATAATTGTTCGGTCGCAGCTCGTATCAATAATGCAGGCGAATGTTCCTGATCATTTCCTTTCCATTGGTGTGCTTCCCAGCTCCGTACCTTGTCTACAGCTCGAACGAAATAGAGAAAACCAGAATCGCCTCCCAATAACTTCAAAAATGCAAATAGTTGTTCGGTCGCAGCTCTGGTAGCAGACCGATCTCAGGCGTCTAGATACTAGACTAGCGCTCCGAATCATGCAACGTCGATTGGTGTACATCTCAGCTCCGTAGCTCGCCTACAGTTCGAATTCAGTTGGGAAAACAAGCATCATCTCTCACAGAAAATTGCAGAGCGGGAATAGTTTTTGCATCGCAGCTCTGGTAACAGACTCGGTGCTGCAGGCGAATGTTTCTGATCGTTTTATGCTGAAGGTGTGCATCGGTGCCCCGTAGCTCGCCTACAACCCTAGTGAAGTAGAGAACGCCAACATTCTCTCTCCAAAATGTGAAGACTGCAAATAGTTTGCTTGGTTGAATCTCTGGTAGCAGACCAATCTCACGCGTCTACATACTTCAAACTAGCGTTCCTGATCAGTTTCAATCGATTGGTGTGCTGTCCAGCTCCGTAGCTCTCAAAACAATGCAGAATGCGAAGAAAATCTGGGTCGCGAGGACGGTACCACAAACGGACTGTAGTCTGCAAATCGAGAAGGAACAAGGGCTCGTTGCAAACAGCATGCAAGCGGATACATGCTGGAAGCTGGCGGTAAGCCGATCAAATACCACGGGAAACACGTCAGAGCTCCAACGAACAGTTCAATCTTGAGAACAGAGTTTTCAAGCGACCCAAAGTAGGCAAAACTTCCGTGAGACTGGGAGCTGGCGATAGACCGTCAACATTGGTGTTGCTTTGCTCGGAGCCCACGAGCCACGAGAACGCGACTCCCTCATGTGCAGGTCCACAAGCCACACAGCAACAGAAGCTGCACACCTAGGGCGAAGCGCTGAAACCGCTTCCCGCGAGTTGCAGGAGGCGCTTCAGTCCCAACACTAGGCGTTGACTGGCCAAAAGCTCAGCCTGACATGCGGTGCAGGAGGGCGGGAGGGCGACTGCCTCACTGGCTATATTACATATCCACGCGGCCTGCGAGTGTGTCGGGGAGGCGTGAGGGAGCACAAGTATATCAAGAATCCAGCCAATGCCCATTCCGCTATGGGATCTGCCACCGTCGAAGTGGCCACAAATCCCGCGTATATTGGCACGTCTGATGCAAGGTAAACGAGGATCGTAGGTGGTGTGGGCGCGGCCCGAACGAGCCAACCAGGTCTGTTCGTCCGCCCCCTGGTTACCTTCTCGATAAATCCATCCCCAAGGGTCCGCACCCCAGGAAGAAGGCGAATCTCAATCTGGTACTCGCAACTCACATAAAACAATAACTCATGAATATCCGCGGTCACATCTCAGTAGATCTCAGTAGTGCACACATACTGCCCGAGAAGCCAGTTAATGACAACCTGTGAGTCCCCATTGAGCTCGATCGGGATCCCCTTACCAACGTGTCCCCAATGGTTATTAGCGTGCTCCTGATCCCAAGCTGAGTGTCGAACCTCCCTATCCGCTTTCCTAGCATTCGCAGACTCGGCAAGCTCCTCCTCCTCCATAAGTTTAGGTTTCCAGAGACCAGGTTCAGGCAACACACAATACTCCTGGATATGATCCAGAAACCAACGCGTAAGCAAAGTACGGATAAACACCCTCAACCCCTTCCTGGGTCCACGGCAGGTTCAGATACCAGTAAGACCCACCAATACACTCAAATGCCCCCCCCCCCCCCCCAAGATCGAAGCCCAAGAGGAGGTCTGTGCTGTCAACATCTGGCGAACGCCTTCGCATCTTTCGCCGAGAGGGTCTCGGCGAAGTCATCTCGCTCCTGAATCCACGGGGACGCCCCAGGCATCATAGACATGTGTGCTTGTACAGACGCACACCCAGCACTCACCCCAGCCATATCCTCGCGCACATGACGCCGCTTGCACGAGACATTAGGATACGCATCGTCACACACAACATCAGGAAGATGCGAGCTCGAGGCAGAGCGAGCCGAGGCGGGGGTCGCCTGCGACGCGCTGCCGTCCAAGCGCCTCCGCTTGGCTTCACGTTGAGCTGTCCAAAGGGCGCGCCATCTGCACCACGCCATTCTCAACGGTAGAAATCTGTGAATCACCAGTCACAACAACAACATCCTCAGCATAGTCCGACACCATGGGTTGGGACCCCAACGGTTGCACCGTGGCCTACATCCACTGCCTGTATAGACAGAGCTGCACCAGTGAGGGTAGGCCGGCCGCCTTGAGTGCATCCCGAGCACGGTGAGAGAGGCTCTTGTAGAATTGGTGCCAGCTTTCCTGGTCCCGCTTACGCCTCCAGAAAAGATGTCGCAGGAGGCTGCCCTCTGCGCAGCGCAGCTTGTCAATCGTCACCTCGTCTGCCGTGAAGCCTTCAACTCCGAATCAAAGACGGGACCTCAAAAGTGAGTCGCAACTTCGAAGCAATTGACAATGGCGATGGATTGGCATTTGCAATAGCGGGCCTCACTCCAGAGAGCTTTCTTCGCCTTCGAGATGCGAAGCTCAACATCAGAATGCGTCACCATTGAACTGGGAGCCGGCGGTAAGCCGTCAGCCTTGGTTACCGCAGGGAACTCGTGGAGCTTCCTGCGATATGCATGAATGGCATGCGAGCGCGGCAATATCGCATTCCGCGCGCGTGCGAGGGTGCGGTTTCATAGAGATGTGCTTCACAGCTCCTTGCTTGTCCACAGCTCGAGTTCGACTCGATGCTGCAGACTAGCGTGCGCGTTCACTCCCTTCGAACCGTCTGCTTCCCAGCTCTGTAGCTTCCCTAGAGCTCGAAATGAATAGAAAGAACCAACCCCCCTATCTAGAATTTGAAGAGCACAGATGGTGTAGTCGCAGTTCGGTAGCAGACCGATCTCAGCCATTCAATTTTTTGCAACTAGCGCTTCTGAGCATCTCCTGTCCGTTGCTGTATACCTCAGCTCCGCATCTAGCCTACGTCTCGAATCACGCACAGAAAAGGAACATGATCTTTCAGAACAAATTACAGCGTACAAATAGTTGTTCGTTCAGTTGTAGCTCTGGTATCAGACCAATCTCAGACGCCTCGGTACTGTAGGTCACTATGTCTGATAATTTCATGTTGGGCGGTGTGCTTCCCAGCTCCCTAGCTTGCCTATAACGCGAACTGAGCCCCTCATACAAATGAAAGCGTGCAAGTCGCAGTCCTGGTAGCAGATCGTTCTCAGGCGTCTAGCTACTTTAGACTGGTGCCTCTCAGCATTTCCTGTCGTCAAGTGTGCATTTCAGCTCCGTAGCTGGCCTAGATATCGAATTCAATTGAGGAAACGCACATAAACTCTCGTAGAACATTACAGTACGAATAATTTTTCAGTCGCAACTATGGTGGGATGCCGAATTGAGACATCTCGATACCGTAGGCGACTGCCTCTGATGACTGTCGGTTTAGAACAGCGCTTCTCAGCTCCATCGCCAGCCTACAGCTCGAAAAGAATGGAGCAAACGGTTATCAGCTCGAAATAATTGGCCGAGTACGAATCGTGTTTTGGTCCCAGCTCTGGCAGCAAACCGCTCTCAGGCATCTAGATACTTGAAACTAGCGCTCCTGATGATTTCATATCGGTCGCTGTGCCGAACAGCTCTGGAGCCCATCTACAGCTCGAGTTGAGTTAAGAAAACCGACAGCGCATGTCAAGATGACACTGAACACCCGATCCCGCCTGAGTGCTTCTTGATAGTAATATCCACCCGAACGAGCTGAAATCAAGATGGCGAGCGGGAATAAGATCGAAGAAGGGGGGGATATTAGAACTCAAACGAATGGTCGAAGTACGAGAAACTGCTGTTTCACCGACCGAAATCATGCAAAACTGAAAGCCGACGGTACACCGTCAACCTTGGTTTTTGCGGTTGCGAAGCGGTCAAGGGGCCTCGGGCACGAGGCCACCGCAGCGTCGCTGCCATCAACCCTACGAAACTGATGGCGAAGCCACGTGATCAGCTCCTGGACCATCAAAGCACTGGGATGAAAAGAAAGAGAGGGAGCAGGAAGAAACACTAGATGCTAAGCGCACTGACTGTTGCACTGCAAGCCCTCACATGTATGAAGAGGTGGTGGTACAGGAAAATCCGTAGTGCTAACTTCGAAAGATAGAATGGTGACAGGTAATCTCACCGTCTGGGTGACGATGTGAAGACCGTCTTAAACTGAACACGCAGTGAGGTGTCATGAATGCCTTTCCGCGTTGAAAACATCTGAAGTTGAATCAAATCTTGAGGAACGAAATAACATACAAACTTTAAGAATATATGCGAGCGAGCAGCTCGCGGATCCTGTCAACCTTGGTCAATTGCGAGACCATGCAGTAGCCCCATAGCGAATTCCGTCTCAGCACCACTGAAATGAAACACGCGCGTGAAACACAAAAACAAGCAGGCATAAACGAAATGTGAATTGGATCACCTACGAGTCCGGGATACACAAACTTTCGCGGGCCAATGCTAGACGAGGGCTTCCATCCCTAGGCAGAGGTGCTGCAGGTAAATACACGCATAAATCATCCCAGCCCTTATCAAGCCGCCAACTTTGCCGAACGTATTCTTACATTCTCGCCCCGTCACGTCGTAGACGGGCAACGACCGACTCAAGAAAGCACCCATGAGCCCTTCATCGTGGAAGGAACCATCCAAAACCTCGCTGCACTGCAAAGCATGCCACATCGTGACCCGATTATTGCAGCAACTCTTCCACCGGCCTCCACACCCCCGAGGAAGTGAATACATACAGGAATGGAAGCCCACGCCGAGCTCTTCATCCCAGCCCGCTGAAATCAAAATGCCCTCGAAGTACGAGATCCGCATGGAAGTAGCCTCTGTCAAGAAGACGTTGAAGCTGATTCAACTCTTGAAATGTGCGGGGGTCCGCGCACTCAATAGGTGCACTGCCTGGAGCACTGCTACAGAGCGCCTCGGGATCCGAACCACGTTGCCACTGTTGCCAGGCGGAAGCGATAGCATGCATGTCCGTAACAGCCGGCCGTTCAAAGCAATATTTGCTGATGCAAAGGTTCGTTGGCACGAGCTCCGTTGCTGTTTCAACAATAACAATGGGTGCGGGGCTTCCACCGGGGTGCTTCTGGACGCCAGGGTCGGGGGACTTGGAGGAGTCGGCACTCCGATCGGAAGCCACCTGAAAAGCTGCAGAGATCTCGCAATCCATCTCTGAAGCAGCCTGAAACGAATATTTTGGACTCGACTCGGCATCTTTTGGACGCGAACCGGCGACTTGGGGATCTTGTGCGCACGAATCGGAAGCAAGAGAAATCTCGCAATCCACCTCTGACGCAACTTGACACGCATCTTTTGAGCGCGAATCGGCATATTTTGGAGACGAATCGGGACCTTGGGGGTCTTGTGGACACGAATCCGCAGTTGAAGGAATCTCGCCATCCATCTCTGAAGCAAAGTGACACTCAGCATGCGAAGAAATGTGGCAACCCATCTCTGAAGCAACTTGGCACGCATCTTTTGGACACGTATCGGCATCTTTTGGACGCAAATCGGCAACTCGGGGATCTTGTGGACCCGAGTCGACCGCTGGAGAAATCCCGCCAGGAACTCGTAGAGCCCCCTTTCCAATATACGAGCGCGGAATCTCGCATTGAGCGCGCGAGGGCGAGGCTTCATGGGGGAGGAGGTGGGGGAGAAGGAACAGCGAGGAGGAAAAGGAGGTGGAGGCGGTTGAGGAAGAGGAGGAGGAGCAGGAGAAGGATGGGGGAGGAGAAGGAGGGGAGGAGGAGGAAGAGGAGAATGGCGAGCAGGAGCAGGGGGAAAACTGGAGGGAGAGATGATGAGGAGGAGGAAGAAGGAGGAAGAAGAGGCGCAGGAGAAAGGCTGAGGAGATGGAGGAGCAAGAGGAGGAGACGGAGGAGGAGCAAGAGAAGGAGGAGGAGGAGAAGGAGGAGAAGGAGGACGAGGTGGGGGGACGAGGAGGAAGAGGACAAAAAAAAGGAGGAGGCGGAGGAGGAGGGAAAGTGGAAGAGGACGAGGACGAGAAGTAGGAGGAGAAAGAGGAGGGGGAGGAGGAGGAGAAGGAGGAGGGAAAAATAGGAGGAGGAGGAGGAGGACCAGGATGAGGAGGAGGCGGAGGAGGCGGAGGAGAGGAGGAAAAGTTGCTTCACAGCTACTTGCTTGTCCACAGCTCGAGTTCATCTCGATGCTGAAGACTTGCGCTCGTGAACATTCCCATTTGAACAGTCTGCTTCCCGGCTCTCTGGCTTAAGCACAGCTCGAATTATTAAGTATAGAAAACGAGCATCGCCTATCTAAGAATTGAAGGGCGCAAATGTTCTTCTTGGGGCTATGGTAGCAGACCGCTCTCAGCCATCTGAAATTTCCTGTCCGTTGGTGTATAGTTGAGCTTCGTATCTAGCCCACAGCTCGAAATTGGTACAGAAACAAACATTATTTCCCACGAAAAACTGCACGGTGCAAGTAGTTGTGCAGTCGTAGCTCAGGTAGCAGACCAATCTCAGACGCCTCGCAGAGAACTCTATACGATGATTTCCTGTTGATCAGAATGCTTGCCAGCTCCATAGCTTGCCTATCACTCGAGTTACCTAAGATTAAAAGGACCATCTCTCATACAAATGAAAGGGTGCAAATAGTTATTTGGTTGCAGCTCTGCTCGCAGACCGATCTTAGGCGCCTAGATGCTTGAGACTGGTGCTTAGCAGCATTCCCAGTCGATTCGTGTGCAACTCAGCTCGCAGCTGGCGTAGAGTTCGAACTCAATTGAGGGAACGTACAGGATCTCTGAAATAGTAACAGTCCGAACAGTTTTTGAGTTGCAGCTCCGGTGGCAGGCCGAATGCAGACGTCTCGATACTGTGGGCGAATCTGCCCGAGGAGGTTCTGTTTCGGAAAGTGGTTCTCAGGTCCATAACCAGCCTACAGCTCGAATCAAGTTCTGAGAACTATCATCGTATCTCAAATAAATACCAACTACAAATTAGTGTTTTGGTTCCAGCGCTGGTAGCAGACAGATCTCAGGCATGTAGATACTTCAGAGAAGTGTGTCTCGCAATTTTCTTTCGATTGCTGTGCCGGACAGCTCTGTAGATCATCTTTAGCGCGAGTTATGTTAAGAAAGCCGACAGCACCTGCCAAGATGACACTTAACAGCCGATCCAGCCTGAGTGCCTTGCGATGGTCCACCCGATTTTCTTCAGCAAAAAAAAAAAAACCTACAATGACTTCTCAAACTTCGAGAAAAAAGTCTTCAACCGACCAAAGTTGCGCAAAACATCCGTCGAGGGTTTCGGCCCAAACAGCCCGCCAACGCGCCGGAAACACTTCTAGCTTCGCCGCTTCGCTCTTAGTCTGCGAGTCACTTCCGTCGAGATTTTCCGGGGAACTAGCCCGCCAGCGCGCCTGGGAGCCGGCGGTAAACCGTCAGACAGATTTTTTGCGGATTGCGGTCTCGCTATGCAGGCCCTCCTGGGGCAGCGAGCAGGCTCCAATGAGCAAGGAAAAACGACGATCTCATACAAGCGACCTGCTTTGAGGCAACTGCACTGTCGATCAGAGCTACAAGTGACCTACTTTGAGGCATCGAGTAACAAGCCAAACGGAAAAATGGCACTCCAAACAAGTCCGAGAGTCTTCTAGGGAACGCGCGTGAACTAGACAATGATTCAATAGAGGCCGCTATGCACACCTCACGTCGCCGCTACAAATGAAGCGAAGAGCAACGAGACAGAGCATCACAGACCAAGAATAAATCCCAACATGCATGTAATCAACGATTCACAAAGTCAAGACCTACTTTGAGGCACCAAGTGACGAGTCACGATGATTCAAACTGAAGATATCAATGTTTCACGTTAAAATTCAAAAGATCTTCACAGAAGATGATTCAACTGACACACAGACACAGACGACCGCGGATCCAGGCAAAACGCCTCCTCCGCGTCCGAACACACAGCACGCGACACTTCCCCTCCACAGGAGTTCCAATGTCGAAGGGTATAACCGGTGACAAGTGGATAATAAAACCGAAAAAAATGTATACACGTACAAAACCCAGCAGAGAACAACACATCATGAGGCCACACCATCAAAACCAACGAGGGCCCACAACACCAGCGTGTACAATCTGCGAAATCACAGCGTGCAAAGAAGTGCCGATCCAACACGCCGTGATGATCAAGAACCTCTCAATGTCTTCAGCTTCACAAGGTGAACAACAACCCTTCAATGATCAATAACCTCTCAATGTGGTGGTCATTACCTTCTTAATGATCAATACCTGTCTACGACTTCCATAAACAAGAGAAGTAGAGTATCAGCGTGCCCAACACGAAACACCGTGTACAGCTTGTGGAGCCAAAGACGCCTGCCTGCACAATACACATGCAATGAATTATCAATTCTCCGTTATCAATGACTCGATGTTGAACGTCCAGCACTGGAACATCCCCCCAGGAGACCTTGCACCTTCTGCTCAAGCTCCATAAGTCTCTGTCCATGTGCTGTTACTTTACTGTCAACTGCTGTTGCTTCACTGCCAACTGCTGTTGCTTCACTGCCAGCTGCTTTGATACCTTGGCGAACACCCTCCGCCGCCTCGCGCGCCGCTGATGAGACGCTTGTGGGCGTCATCTGCTGCATCTTTCTCAATTCCGCAAATATCTCCCCCGAGTCCAATGAGCTTCCTCCTCCGCGATTATCCACATCCTCGTTATCCTTCTCCACCTCCGACATCTTAACATCAGCTGCCGTCTTAACAGGAGCAATAACATGCGAACCCTCGCTGGGCCCCCGCCTCGATATGGGTCTCAGCCTTGCTAGAAGGGGTATCTCATAGTGAAACACTGAAGCCCGATCATCAAACCGGACTCGACTAGATGAAGAGCTCTCAACATGAAAATCAGAAGCCTCATGATCAACACTGGACCTCTGATAACAAGATGCCTCATGATCAACATCCTCAGTCTTTAGAGTCTGCCCCACGGGCTCCCCAAGGACAGCATCCTGCCCCGACCTGCACCTCATAGTTTTCTTCTTCAACCCGATCCGGCGGCAGCGGGATCAGAGGCGCCCTGCGCCAGACCATCGCCACACCGCGTCGCCGCCATGACCGATGTGGCCACGGCAGCCGCGGCGGCTGCGACTGTCCTGCGCGAGGCACCTGCCTGCACAGCAGCGCGGACCGCTGCCTCTACGAGAGAAGCAGCCATCGCGGCGCCGCCGTCGTCCCTCATACAGGGAACACCGTTCACAGTATGCGTAACCGCCGGAACCCTCGTAGAGCTCTTAACACGCGAATCATTGATCTGATTACCAAAAGAAAAGCTTCCTGGAATTTCAGCTTGAAATTTCGCATAAATTATTATTCCAGTTTTACACGAAGTCGGTTCCATCACGTCTTTTGACAGTAATATATGCAGATACAGACCTGAGACTTCCACAGGCAGACGCAGCAGATCCCATTACACGTAATTCAGAATGGTTCTCAACGAATATCAAATCCCTCAGAATCTCCAAAAAATAAACTGGAACCGGCGGTAAACCGTCAACCTGTTTTTTTTGAGTTTGAGTCAGGGCGCGGACAGCTGTGACAGCTGAGCCCTAAGACTCCCAAACGGAGCACAGGGTAGCTAGAAAGGGCATCTCTTATCATCACACTGCCGAGCCACTGAGGCATAGGCAACGGAATAGGATGCAGGAACAAGGAAAAGGATGCAGTACAACATGTGAAATTGTAAAGGTGTTGGAGAGCTCCAAGCAAGATGAAATGAGTCAGCTGCTTGGATGAAAGATGCTACCCAAAATGTGCTCCACGGCCATACAGAGCCGTTGTGCTGCAATCATCTCACAAAACATGACAGAAGCAGAGGCATCAAGCGAGAAAGCTTCCTCCGCCACCAACTGCCACGTCCCGTGTACACACAAATCTATACACCATCCTGCAGCACATCCCTCCACAGAGCGACCTCCGTCGAAGAATCCACGGAGGCCGTCTAGTTTTGTTTTACTCGCATGTTCAATAAGTGAGGTATGGAACGTAACGTAACTATTTTTGGTTCTGGCCAACCATGTCAGCCTGTCAGCTTTTTCGTTTCCTTCTCGATAGATCCACTTGAACATATTGTGGCCCCAACTCGGAGGCCTCATACCATACAACACAGAGATATGCTCCAGCCTGCTTTGAATGTCGCCAAGAATGTGCTTGTAGATAATATTGGATGTTGCCCAGAGACCGTTAATCCAATTCACCCCTGTGGAGGAGTCACCAATCAATTCCATCGATATCGAGTCCCGAGGCTCCGCATTCCACTCCGATGCATGTTCATTAATGTACGCAAGTCGTTTCTCCATCTTCTCGTCCTCCTTCCTTTGCTGCTCCTCCGTCTTCTCCCTCTCCTCCTCCTCCCTAGCATATCCCGCAGGTTGTGCATGTTTGAAATAACAGAACCCCCACGCCTCCTCCATGTTAGCAACATCCAGTGCCCGCTTCAGAAATTCTTTCCATCCCTGACGTGAAAAGGATAACGTATGATACCAATCCTTCCCTGATACCAGCTCGAAAATGTAATGGAAGTTTCTCAACACCAGTGGTCTCCCCCCCTCATGCCGACATGTCATTAATGGGCGATCTTTCCAAGGCAGTGATGCAATGAAGGCCTGCCGTCGGTCAGTCCACTCCCCCGACCATGCAAAAATACATTCTCTAGCCTGCATATGCGAGTCCCCTGTGCTACGATGATGAGGTGGAGCCACCCGTCGCCGCTCGTTTGCAGCGATTTCCTGCGACTGCAACTCAACAGAGCAACGCTTTTGCGACAGAGAATCCTGAGATGGATGGGATGTCTTTGCACGCTTATGCATCTGGGAAATCAGATTGCGCCGATGCGCGGGTAATTGTGTCTGAGAACCAGGGAGCTCAAAGGAATCAACAGCATGCATCGTCTCACACACGTCAGGATGCCTTCCCATTGATGCCGAGCACACAATACTTGGTAGCACATACATGGGTTCTTCCTGACGTTGTCTCTTGGCCGGCGGTGGCTCACACGCAGCAAAGACGTTGGGGCCAGGCTTGCCTGAAGAATCGAAAGTACCTGGAGGAATATGTGCGGGCGTTGGGTTCAGGCGTTTCTCAGCAAACGTACAGTCATGAGCCCACTGCCACTGACGAAACAAGAATAGCTGCACAAGAGACGGCCGTCCCGATTCCAGGAGCATGCGCCGCCCACGTTTGTACAAGTTGCATAAGTATATACTCCAATCCATGTCGGCAGGTTTCGGGCGGCGTACCATAGAACACAATATTTTTACAATCCCACGTGTGCAACTGTTTCAAGGTGTGGTGGTCCGCTGGCATGCCTTCAACACCGAAAACTACAAAACTACGCAACCTAGATTCATAATGCTTGATTTTCTGCTGGAAGGGTACAGCACGATTCGTATAAAACTTGCGGAACTGATTAAATCGCTTCCAACCCCGAGCCAATTTCCAAGCCACATCATGGTGTTTGTCAGTCTTGGTCGTGACCAGGCAACCCAGGCACTCCATTTCAGAGCATCGCGGAAGACACAGGGTACCGAGATCGTGCACCTGGACAACGAGGTTCCCCGTCGAGGCGCCTTCAGAGTCCTCCCCAAAGGCAAGATAGTGTAGTGAGGAATCTTTCCATCTGAAACCGTGTGTATACAGCTGAGCCGAGAAGTCCCCCACCATACGTGTGAGCTCAGTCTTTGATTCCGAGAAAAGCAAAATGTTACCGGCCCAGAGCGCATGAGTAAGATACCTCCCACCAGCCTCCTCCCCCAAATCGTACCCCAGCTTTTCCTCCTCCCAAGTCGGTACAATCCTATCCCGCATCAGTAGTGTCACACACTTACACAGGAAGGGGGCCTCCACACTGCCAGTACGTACACATGCATCCCAGGGAATACCCGTCGCCGTGGAGTCCTGAAAGGTAACGTCCGCTGTGTCCAGGACACGGGGAGCGAGCAGCGCCAACGCAAGGTCATTGGGGAACCCAGGGATGGCATCCAAGGCCCGACTGGCCTTCTCAACCGCGACGTTATCAAACACAGTCTGCACATCTAATGACGCGAGGTGCAGGGTCTCATCTTTCCCCCACTCCAAAGCGTGTGTGGTGACATGCTTAAGCATGGCAGTGATCTCGTGCGTGCGCCTTCCCTTGCAAAGTCCGTAGTTATGTAGATATTGTGGGACCCTTTTCAGATAACCTTCAGCAATCTCAACCAAACATGAAGTATACCATTTGCTTAGGCTGCTAAGAAAGACGAGAGCACGAGTATCAGACAACTAAGTGATATATTTAGCTTTCGGCATCAACACCACAAGCAACTCAGACCAAATCCGAGGAGTAGGATACCGTTGAAGATACAGGTCCTGGAATAACCGAAGAATATGACGCAAACCTACCCACGTGATACGTTTCAACATAGAAGGAGAAACTCCGTCCTTACCCACCGCCTTACCACACTTTAAGCGTGATCGTGCCTGTAACAATACGGACATGGAAATGGGGGAGACGTCCACAGTGTTCGTGTCCTGCAACCTCCTCCTCCGCCTCTCCTCGATACACCCCACGTTACGTATCCCTTGCGCAGCACAGTGGTACTTGGCGAACACAACTCCCTACCCTCCGTGAGCACATTGTCATAACTCAATGTGTCCACCACCGTCCGAGCGAGCTTCCCGTCACGATGATCGTTTTCGAGTCGACGACGCGCGTGTGCACGCATCTCCTTCCTTCTCTCCTTCTTAACCCTGATGAGCTCCTCCTCCTCCCCTCCTTCACGACGCAGTCGGCGATATTCATCATCAAGTTCCTTATGACGATCTGTCTTTTTGGGGATCTGCATTTTCTTTGGGACATTGGTGTATGACTCCTTGTCCTGTGTACATGCATCCAGGAAAGCAGAAGCCAATTCATCCGGGCAGAGACCAGATGGGTAACGAGCTGCAGCGCGCAAACGACGATCAAGGTTAGCCGAAACTTGCAATTCCGAGGCCTCGTCGCAGCACCAATGAGTGAACGTCTGTCGTGGCTTCGTTCTCCAACTTCGAGCCGGAGCGGCCGATTCGGGGACAAGCAAGGTGAGCAGGGCATGGTCCGACAGGCGGGTCTTTCTGGGGTCCACGGAGCCCCTGAGTGTTGGCCTTAACCACGACACCTCCCACTGAGGCCTTTCCCAGGAGCTCGGAATACACAGGTAATCAAGAACCTTGTCCTCCTCCTCCGTCTCCTCCTTGGCCTTCCAGGCGCACGACGGGCCCCAGAAGAATTCGAGGAAACCAAACCATAATGCCACATACATTCACAGAGCTCGTCACACATGTATTGTTGCATCCTCCTCCTACCCTGCTGGAAACCTCCACGTCCACCTCCTCCTGCAGTGCCCCCTTCTTCAAATCTCTCACCCTGTACTGCAGAACCAGTCAAAGCAACATCTCCAAAGACCGTGTGAGGCAGAAGCTCAACGTTGGCATCCATCCCGATCAACAAGTCCCACCTCTCCTTGGGAAACCTAACTCGGAGCGTATCCCAATCCTTTCGAAACGACTACAATGATTGTGTGAATAAGATATTGTGATCCCCTTTTTTTCGGCGCATGTGGTAAGTACAAGCTGGCCACAATCAACGATTGAAACACGAGAATGACATAACGATTACCCCTGATGCATTCACGCATGGAGGCTCTCCACACACTCTTGTAGAGAACCCCCGCCTTCCCATCATTAGAAAGAGTTAAGGTGAAACCATGCTCAGAGCACCCACCTATTCCAAGGAACTGGCACTCCTGCAAAGCGAGAACTTCCGAATTCGAGGTCTTGATCTGAGCAAGCAAGTCGCGGCTGTTCATGCTGCCACAGCGCCTCACGTTATACGCGCCCACGATGGCGCCATGGCACCTTCACCAGGTACGAAAGTTGAGCTTGGCCAGAAAGGCCTCGCAATCAAACTTGTCATCGACATTACGCAGCAGCTCGGCATCAACCACCCACCCCAAGTTAGGATCAAAAGCGGCAATGCATACTCCATCCGTCTTCGGCGTCGTGGCCGAAGGGTAGCCCCACACATAGCTGACAGGAGGACCCATCTCACCCTTCAGCCACTGGGAGCCACTCCTGAGAGTAGCAAAGATAGCTTGACAACGACCCACGGCAGATACATGTGGCTGCTTCCAGGGTGCTGCTTCACAGGATACGCCGAGACGCCTGTTGGCCAGGATGGGAGTGATTTGCTTCAAGTCGTGCGTGTCATTCTCAAGCTCGACGGCCCAAGAATTGCGTATCTCCCAAATTTCATCGTTCGTCAACTTGCCACTTATAACATAGAATCGTATACAATAAAGACCATATGGTTTATGTTTGTGCTCCCGCTCGATCCTACTCATGTCGAAATGCTCCTCAGTCATCTTTCCTGTGCCACGGACAAATTTACGAATGACAGGCAGAGCATGATCCCAGGAGAGCATATCCGATGAACGAATCTTGAGATTGCCGACTCCATCTCGCGCCCAACCTGTGAGTTGGATGAAGGTCGGTGTGAAATCCTCCCGCACTCGGTTCCATTCGCGAACTGGCGTACGATTACCATACCTGGGAGCAGTGGCCGTAGCAGAGGAGCCCGCAGGGCCCGCATAGTTACTCAAAGCATCCGTGGACCCTGATCCTGCATCACTGGGTGGACCCTTCTGCTGAAGCGAACGGATCTGCTGCTGCATAGCTGCGATGTCAGCCTCATTTTTCTCACCACGCTGCTCGATCCGTTTCACATCCTGCTCAATCCGTGAAATTATTTTCTTCTGAGTGTTCTGTTTAGCTAGCATAGCCTTCATCATAGCAAACTGTTGATTCATAGGATTGCCGTCATCAAATTCCCCGAACTGCTCCTCCCCCTCACTGCTTGCCTCAATCATATCCTCATCCTCACCCTCAGCCTTACTCTTCTTACAACAGGGCTCACCTGCTGGGTTTTGCTGAGACATCGCTGCGAAAGTGACGGTGTTCGAATACTTGAACTCCTCTGGAAACCCCCACTGTTCCAAGCAATTGATGTCCTCACGCGAACGCTTAGAATCTGTCGTCGTGTCGAACAGATGTCCTCACAAGAAGTACAGATGACCTCACAAGCAAGTACAGATGTCCTCAAAAGAAATTCATGTCCTCACAAGAAGTAAACGGTACTCCAACGATCTGGACTGTCAATGTGTACTCTGGATCCAAAGGCACTCAGGCAAAACCGACACTGAGGCACCGTGCACAGTAAGAGGAACAAAAGGGCACCTCTCTGCACTTGAGCTCGTAGAGCTTGAGCCAAAATGGCTACGGCGATCTTCGAAAGACATGAAGAAAGCTTCTGGAGCGAGCAACAAAAAACTCAAAAAAACACGTTTTTCTGTTTTTTATTCAACGTCGGTTCCTCCAAGTGTTTTGATGGTAATACTGCACCTACAGACCTGAAAATTTTACTGGCAGACGCGGCATAACCCACTACAGGTGCGAAAAATCTGCTTTCTCAAAATAAATGGTCAAATATCTTTCAAATATTCGCAAAACCACCCAAAAGTTATCACTTTGTCCTTTCTGGGCGACCAACTAGCTCCACCCCGCGCCGGAATTCCTCTAGCTCATCGATGCCGAAGAGCTCTACGAGGTACAACCCCAGGTCACCGAATTGCCCGCCCGGGCCCGGTGGGCCAAACAGCTCCAACCCGCGCCGGAATTCCTCTAGCTCATCGATGCCGAGAGGCTCGACGAGGTATTACTCTCTATTCCCGCCACTTGGCTCTAAGAGACGCTCAACGAGTTATTCTTAACAGCGCCCAGGATCTCTCGAGAGAAAGAGAAATAGGGGCACATGAAGGTGGTCGAGATCTCTATTCTTAATGCACTGCAAGCTGGTAGGTTTCCAGAAACCATGAGCGGTAAACCGTAAACCTTCGTTTTTTGCGGTTTGCGGTCAGAGCTGGTAGCGCTGGGGTCGGCGCCGCTCGGCGCCCTGCCACAACTGGCGCATTGCAGTTTCGCAATCCCAGGAGCTCCGAGAGAGGGGCACTACAGGCACAGCCGAATGATGTCTTGTACTCCTCTTAGAAGCTGAGTCGCTGCACAGAGTTCCGCGGGCGTGATAGAAGTGTCGAGGGGAAGGGAGAAGGAGTGAAAAGCAACATCTTCATACCACTGCTGGGCACAAGATTGGGGGAAACAAGAGCCTGGGAGAACACCACTCACGTATACGTCACATGCCCATCCTGCACCAACTCCTTCAGTCGAGACACCCCCGTCAAAGGCACCTCGTATCCCCGATATTGTAATAGTCTTATGTTGGCATTCTTTCACAAATCTCAAATCGAAAACTCGCTCCTGTCGTCCTCTCCCCGCATTCCAAGTCATCCGATCCGCCCTCGTATTGCCTTCTCTGTACACCCACTTCCAGATATCATGGCCTGCGCTCGGTGGGATGATCACCGATGTCGTTGTGAGAAGATAAAACAAGTTAGATACCTCCGCAATTTCATTCATACAAGCTAGATTGCTAGTATTATATAAGCCCGTCGGCCAATTCACAACCACTTGAGAGTCCCCACTTAACTCCATAGAGACGTAACCTGGATAGAATTCCCAAGTGGAGTGCCTTTTACATATGTTTGCCAATCCCCTGGAGGTATCAATGTTCTCTGGGTGCAAGGAGTCCGTGGAAATCTCCTCGTCCTCCTCCCTCCTCACGTGTACTGGGAAGCGGCGGTAAACCGTCAACCAGGTTACCGCCGGAGCCCTCGTAGAGCTCTGTTCTTACACGGCGCTCCTCCGTAAGCATGGAGAAAGCGTCCAGAGCAAAACCTGAGAAACTCGAAAATCACGATTTTCTGTGTTTACCCAACGCGGGTTCTCCCAAGTGTTTTGATAGTAATACTGCAGCTACGGACCTCAGAATTCTACTGGCGGACGCGCCATAACCCACTACAGGTGCGAAAAATCTGCTTTCTCAAAATGAAGTGTCAAATGTCCTTCAATCTTTCGCAAAACCACCCAAAAGTTATCACTTTGTCCTTTCTGGCCGGGTCGGCCCACTAGCTCCACCCCGCACCGGAATTCCTCTAGCTCATCCACTGGGCGCCGGCGGTAAACCGTCAACCTTTCTCACCGCCGGGGGACTCGCAGAGCTTCCTGACAACATGTAATGTCGGAGAAATTCCACATACAAAATTTCAGCCCAAGCAATTTCAGACCTCTCGGATGCAACAGCCGAACGCCCCCGATGCTTCTGGATTGTCTTCTGTACGAGCTCTGTAGCTCTCCTACAGCCCGAGTTACGTGCGTAAATCGACAGCACCTCTCAGGATGACTCGAACAATACGAATAGTTTGGCAAACCTAGCTCGAGTATCAGACCGAGTTCAGACCTCTGCATACGCGTCTGATATCTCTGAATCGATTCCTGTGATTACCAGCCCTGCATCCCCCCCTACAGCCCGAGCTAAGTGCAGGAAACCCACAGCACCTCTCAGGATGACTCGAACAATACGAATAGCTTCGCGGACCTAGTTCGGGCAGCAGACAGAGTTCGGAGCTCTGGATTCGACAGGCGGACGCGCCTAATGTCTCCGAATCGATTCCAGTGATTACCAGCCATGCAGCCCCCCTACATCCCGAGTTAAGTGCAGAGAACCGACAGCATCACTCAAGATGACTCGAACAATACGAATAGTTTCGCGATTCTAGATCGGGCAGCAGACCGAGTTCAGAGCTCTGGATTCAATAGGCAAGGGCCACTGATGATTCTGAATCAGATTCTGTACGTATCAGCTCTGTAGCTGTCCTGTAGCTCGAGTTAAGTACAGAAAACCGAGAGCGTCTGTCAAGATGACTCGAATAATACGAATAGATTTGCGGACCTAGCTCGGCTAGCAGATCGAGTTCAGCCCTCTCGGTTCAACAGGCGAACGCGCCTGATCATTCTGAATCGATTAGCTGTGCTGATCAGCTCTGTAGCTGTCCTGAAGCTCGAGTTATCTTGAGAAAACCGACAGCGCGTGACAAGATGACTCGAAACGGCCGAACCCGCCAGTGTGCTTTTTGGCAGTAAAAGGTACCCGATCGAGCTGAGATCAAGATGGCGAGCGGGAATAAGATCGAATATCACGGGAAAAAATACTAGAGCTCAAACGAATTGAGGAATTTCGAGAACAAAATTTTCAACCGACCAAAAGTCACCAAAAGGTCCGTCGAGATTTTTCTTGCCAACTGGCGCCGGCGGTGAACCGTCAACCTGGTCACCGCCGGGAACCTCGTGGAGCTCCTAGCACGCGTAAGAGTGCTCAGCATCAAAAGAGAGGGCTTCTGGAAGCATTTCTCGAAAAAGAGAAAATATGTTTTTTTTGCATGTGGATATAAAGTTGGTTTCGCCAAGTGTTTTGATAGTAAAAGTGCATCTAGAGGGCTCATATCAAGACGCAGAGGCCCTCGTAGTCGTCTGCAGGTGCGAAAAATCTGCTTTTTCAATATAAATGGTCAAATATCTTTCAAATATTCGCAAAACCACCCAAAAGTTGTCACTTTGTCCGTCGGGGCCGGGTCGGCCAACTGCGCGCCGGCGGTAAACTGTCAACCACCCTTACCGCCGGGGGACTCGTAGAGCTTGCTGAGAATATATAGCGTCGAAAAAAATTGCAGAGAACGAAAAGTTTTTCAACCTAAACGATTTCAGACCTCTCGATGCAACAGCCAAACGCCCCTCATGCTTCTGGATCGTTTTCTGTGCGAACAAGCTCCGCAGCTCTCCTACAGCCCAAGCTACGTGCGAAAATCGACAACACCTCTCAAGAACACTCGAACAATACAAATACTTTCGCGAATCTAGCTCGGGTATCAGACCGAGTTCAGACATCCGAATGCAACAGGCGGACGCGCCTGATGTCTCCAATCGATTCCTGTGATTAACAGCCCTGCAGCCCCCTCACAGCCCAAGTTAACTGCAGAAAATCGACAGCACCTCTGAAGATGACTCCAACAATACGAATAGTTTCGCGGACCTAGCTCGGGCAGCAGGCCGAGTTGAGGGCTCTGAATGCGACAGGTGACCGCGACTGGTGTCTCCGAATCGATTCCAGTGATTACCAGCCCTGAAGCCCCCTTACAGCTCGAATTAAATGCAGAAAACGGACAGCACCTCTCAAGATGACTCGACGAATACGAGTAGTTTTGCGAGCTCGGGCAGCACACCGAGTTCCGAGCCCTAGATTCGACAGGCAGACGCGCCTGAATTCTCCGAATCGATTCCTGTGAGTAAGAGCCCTGTAGTCCCCCTACAGCCAGAGTTGAGTGCAGAAAACGGACAGCAGCTCTCAAGATGACTCGACGAATACGAATAGTTTAACGAACCTAGCTCAAGCAGCAGACCGAGTTCAGACCTCTAGATGGGGCAGACGAACACGCCTGATGATTTGCAATCGATTTCTGTGAGGATGAGCTCTGTAGCTGCCCTACAGCTCGAGTTAAGTACAAAATATCGACAACGCGTATCAAGATGACCCGAAACGGCCAATCCCGCCGCGATGCTTTTTTGCAGAAATATTTACCCGATCGAGCTGAGATTAAGATGGCGAGCGGGAATGAGATCGAATATGGTCAGAAAAAATACTAGAGCTTAAACGAATTGTTGAATTTCGAGAACAAAATTTTCAACCGACCAAAAGTCAGCAAAAGGTCCGTCGAGATTTTTCTTGCCAACTAGCTCTCCAGCGCCCCAGAATTACTCTTAAGCTTCCAGCAATAACTGGAAGCGGCGGTAAACCGTCAACCTGGTCACCGCCGGGAACCTCGTAGAGCTGTTTTCTTGCACGGCGATCGTCGGAACACATGTAGAAAGCTTCTGGAGCGGGAAAAAAAAAACTCGAAAAATCACACTTTTTCTGTTTCTGTTCAATGTCGGTTCCCCCAAGTGTTTCAATCGTAATACTGCACCTATGGGCCTGAAAATTTTACTGGCGGGCGCGCCATGACCCACTACAGGTGCGAAAAATCTGCTTCCTAAAAATGAATTGTCAAATATCCTTCAAACTGGGAACCGGCGGTAAACCGTCAACCAGGTTACCGCCGGTGCCCTCGTAGAGCTCTTTTGTCACCTGGCGCTCCTCGGTAAGCATACAGAAAGCGTGTAGAGCATAACCTGAGAAACTCGAGAAATCACGTTTTTCAGTTTTTATCCGACGTGGGTTCCCCCAAGTGTTTTGATAGTAATACTGCACCAATGGGCTGAAAATTTTACTGGCAGGCGCGCCATAACCCACTACAGTTGCGAAAAATCTGCTTTCTCAAAATGAATTGTCAAATATCCTTGAAATATTCGCAAAACCACCCAAAAGTTACCACTTTGTCCTTTCTGGCCGGGTTGGCCAATTAGCTCCACCCTGCGCCGGAATTCCTCTAGCTCATCGATGCCGAAAAGCTCTACGAGGTACTGGGCGCCGGCGGTAAACCGTCAACCTTGGTTACCGCCGGGAGACTCGTAGAGCTTCCTAGCTCGACTTAAGTTGAGAAAACCGACAGCACCTACAACATTCCGACTCATTGTGAATATGTTTTCACCTCTGAATGCGACAGGCGGATGCGTCTGATGTCTGCGAATCAACTCCTGTCATTACCAGCCCTGCAGCCCCCCTACAGCCCGAGTTAAGTGCAGAAAACCGACAGCACCTCTCAGGATGACTCGAACAATACAGTAGTTTCGCAGACCTGATTCGGGCAGCAGACCGAGTTCCGAGCTCTGGATTCGACAGGCGGACGCGCCTGATGTCTTCAAATCGATTCCTGTGACAACAAGCACTGTAGCCCCCCTCAGCGCGAGTTGATGAAGAAAACCGAGAGCACTTCTCAAGATGACTCGACCAATACGAATAGTTTCGCGATTCTAGATCGGACAGCAGACCGAGTTCAGAGCTCTGGATTCGACAGACAAACGCAACTGATGGTTCTGAATCGGTTTCTGTAAACATCAGCTCTGTAGCTGTCCTACAGCTCGAGTTAAGTACAGAAAACCGAGAGTTCCTGTCAAGATGACTCGAATAATACGAATAGGTTTGCGGACCTAGCTCGGCTAACAGACCGAGTTCAGACCTCTGGATTCAACAGGCGAACGCGCCTAATCATTCTACATCGATTAGCTGTGCTTACCAGCTCTGTAGCTGTCCTAAAGCTCGAGTTATGTTCAGAAAACCGTCAGCGCGTATCAAGATGACTCGAAACGGCCGATCCCGCCACAGTGCTTTTCGATAGTAATATTCACCCGATCGAGCTGAGATCAAGATGGCGAGCGGGAATAAGATCGAATATCACGGGAAAAAATACTAGAGCTCTAACGAATGGTTGAATTTTTTCGAGAACAAAATTTTCAACCGACCAAAAGTCACCAAACTGGGCGCCGGCGGTAAACCGTCAACCTTTGTTACCGCCGGGGGACTCGTAGAGCTTCCTGACAACATATAATGCCGAAAAAAATACACAGAGAAAATAGTTTTTCAGCCCAAGCAATTTCAAACCTCTCGGATGCAGCCGAACGCTGTCGATGCTTCTGGATTCTCTTCTGTACGAGTTCTGTAGCTCTCCTACAGCCCGAGTTACGTGCGAAAATCGACAGCACCTCTCAAGATGCTCGAACAATACAAATAGTTTGGCAAACCTAACTCGAGTATCAAACCGAGTTCAGACCTCTGCATGCGACAGGCGGACGCGTCTGATGTCTCTGAATCGATTCCTGTGATTACCAGCCCTGCAGCGTCCCCTGCAGCCCGAGTTAAGTGCAGGAAACCGACAGCACCTCTCAGAATGACTCGAACAATACGTATAGTTTCGCAGACCTAGTTCGGGCAGCAGACAGAGTTCGGAGCTCTGGATTCGAAAGGCGGACGCGCCTGATGTCTTCATATCGATTCCAGTGATTACCAGCCATGCAGCCCCCCTCCAGCCCGAGTTAAGTGCAGAGAACCGACAGCATCTCTCGAGATGACTCGAACCATACGAATAGTTTCGCGATTCTAGATCGGGCAGCAGACCGAGTTCAGAGCTCTGGATTCAACAGACAACGTCCACTGATGATTCTGAATCGATTCTGTACGTATCAGCTCTGTAGCTGTCCTGTAGCTCGAGTTAAGTACAGAAAACCGAGAGCGTCTGTCAAGATGACTCGAACAATACGAACAGGTTTGCGGACCTAGCTCGGCTAGCAGACCGAGTTCAGACCTCTGGTTGGAACAAGCGAACGCGCCTGATCATTCTGAATCGATTAGCTGTGCTTACCAGCTCTGTAGCTGCCCTACAGCTCGAGCTAAGTACAAAACACCGACAACGCGTATCAAGATGACTCGAAACGGCCGATCCCGCCTGGACGCTTTTTAGCAGTAAAAGGTACCCGATCGAGCTGAGATCAAGATGGCGAGCGGGAATAAGATCGAATATCACGGGAAAAAATACTAGAGCTCTAACGAATGGTTGAATTTCGAGAACAAAATTTTCAACCGACCAAAAGTCAGCAAAAGGTCAGTCGAGATTTTTCTTGCCAACTAGCGCTCCAGCGCCCCGGAATTACTCTTAAGCTTCCAGCAATAACTTGCTAAGGGAAGCTCTACGAGTTACTGGGCGCCGGCAGTAAGCCGTCAACCTTCCTTACCGCCGGAGGACTCGTAGAGCTTCCTGACAACATATAATATCGAAAAAATTATACAGAAAACATAGTTTTTCAGCCCAAGCAATCTCAGACATCTCGATGCAACAGCCAAACGCCCCTCATGCTTCTGGATCGTTTTCTGTGCGCACGAGCTCCGTAGCTCTCGTACAGCCCGAGTTAAGTGCGAGAATCGACAGCACCTCTCAAGATCACTCGAACAATACAAATAGTTTCGCGAATCTAGCTCGAGTATCAGACGAGTTCAGACATCTGAATGCAACAGCGGACGCGCCTGATGTCTGAGAATCGATTCCTGTGATTACCAGCCCTGCAGCCCCCTTACAGCACGAGTTAAGTGCACAAAAACGACAGCACCTCTGAAGATGACTCGAACAATACAAATAGTTTCGCGGACCTAGCTTGGGCAGCAAGCCGAGTTCAGGGCTCCGAATGCGAACAAGTGGACGCGATTGATGTCTTCGAATCGATTCCAGTGATTACCAGCACTGCAGCCATTTTACAGCTCGAGTTACGTGCAGAAAACGGACAGCCCCTCTCAAAATCACTCGACGAATACGAATAGTTTGCGAACCTAGCTCGGGCAGCACGCCGAGTTCCGAGCTCTGAATTCGGCAGGCAGACGTGCCTGATGTCTCCGAATCGATTCCTGTGAGTACGAGCCCTGTAGCCCCCCCTACAGCCCGCGTTAAGTGCAGAAAACTGTCAGCATCTCTCAAGATGACTCGAACAACACGAATAGTTTCGCAAACCTAGCTAGGGCAGCAGAGCGAGTTCAGACCTCTAGATGAAACAGACGAACGCGCCTGATGATTCGCAATCGAGTCCTGTGAGAATGAGCTCTGTAGCTGCCATACAGCTCGAGTTAAGTAAAAAAATACCGACAACGCGTATCAAGATGACTCGAAACAGCCGATCCCGCCGCGATGCTTTTTTGCAGAAATATTTACCCGATCGAGCTGAGATCAAGATGGCGAGCGGGAATAAGATCGAGTGTGGTCAGAAAAAATACTAGAGCTCGAACGAATTGTTGAATTTCGAGAACCAAATTTTCAACCGACCAAAAGTCAGCAAAAGGTCCGTCGAGATTTTTCTTGCCAACTAGCTCTCCAGCGCGCCGGAATTACTCTTAAGCTTCCAGCAACTAGCTAAGGGAAGCTCTACGAGTTAAGTTCCGTCGAGATTTCTCGAGCCAACTGGGCGCCGGCGGTAAACCGTCAACCTTTCTTACCGCCGGGGGACTCGTAGAGCTTCCTGACCATAAAGAGAATAGTTTTCCAGCCTGAGCGATTTGAGACCTCCCGATGCAACAGCCGAACGCCCCTCATGCTTCTGGATCGTTTTCTGTGCGCACGAGCTTCGCTGCTCTCCTACAGCCCGAATTACGTGCGAAAATCGACAGCACCGAATCTAGCGAGTATCAGACCGAGTTCAGACCTCTGAATGCAACTCGCGGACGCGCCTGATGTCTCCGAATCGATTCCTCTGATTATCAGCCCTGCAGCCCCCTTAGAGCCCGAGTTAAGTGCAGAAAACCGACAGCACCTCTGAAGATGACTCGAACAATACGAATGGCTTCGAGGACCTAGCTCGATCAGCAGACCGAGTTCAGAGCTCTGAATGTAACAGGCGGCGCGACTGATGTCGCTGAATCGATTCCAGTGGTTACGAGCCCTGCAGCCCCCTTACAACACGAGTTGAGTGCAGAAAACGGACAGCACCTCTCAAGATGACTCAAAGAATACGAACAGTTTTGCAGACCTAGCTCGGGCACACCGAGTTCTGATGCATTTGGCAGGTGGACGCGTCTCACGTATCCGAATCGATTCCTGTGAGTACGAGCCCTGTAGCCCCCCCTACAGCCCGAGTTAAATGCAGAAAACTGACAGCACCTCTGAAGATGACTCGAGCAATACGAATAGTTTCGCGAACCTAGCTCGGGCAGCAGACCGAGTTCAGACCTCTAGATGGAACAGACGAACGCGCCTGATGATTCGCAGACGATTCCTGTGAGAATGAGCTCTGTAGCTGCCCTACAGCTCGAGTTAAGTACAAAATACCGACAACGCGTACCAAGATGACTCGAAACAGCCGATCCCGCCGCGATGCTTTTTTTGCAGAAATATTTACCCGATCGAGCTGAGATTAAGAAGGCGAGCGGGAATAAGATCGAATATGGTCAGGAAAAATACTAGAGCTCAAACGAATTGTTGAATTTCGAGAACAAAATTTTCAACCGACCAAGAGTCAGCAAAAGGTCCGTCGAGATTTTTCTTGCCAAATAGCTCTCCAGCGCGCCGGAACTGGGCGCCGGCGGTAAACCGTCAACCTTCCTTACCGCCGGGGGACTCGTAGAGCTTCCTAAGCATATATAATGTCGGAAAAAATTGCAGAGAACAAATAATTTTCAGCCTAAACGATTTCAGACCTCTCGATGCAACAGCCAAACGCCCTCATGCTTATGGATCGTTTCCTGTGCGCACGAGCTCCGTAGCTCTCGCACAGCGCGAGTTACGTGCGAGAATCGACAGCACCTCTCAAGATCACTCGAACAATACAAATAGTTTCGCGAATCTAGCTCGAGTATCAGACGAGTTCAGACATCTTAATGCAAGAGGCGAACGCGCCTGATTTCTGCGAATCGGTTCCTGTGATTACCAGTCCTGCAGCCCCCTTACAGCCCGAGTTAAGTGCACAAAAAGGACGGCACCTCTGAAGATGACTCGAACAATACGAATAGTTTCGGGGACCTAGCTCGGGCAGCAGGCCAAGTTCAGGGCTCTGAATGCGACAGGTGGACGCGATTGATGTCTCCGAAACGATTCCAGTGATTACCAGCAATGCAGCCCCCTTACAGCTCGAGTTAAGTGCAGAAAACGGACAGCACCTCTCAAGATGACTCGACGAATACGAACAGTTTTGCGAACCTAGCTCAGGCAGCACGCCGAGTTCCGAGCTCTGGGTTCGGCAGGCAGACGCGCCTGATGTCTCCGAATCGATTCCTGTGAGTACGAGCCCTGTAGCCCCCCTACAGCCCGCGTGCAGAAAACTGTCAGCACCTCAAGATGACTCCAACAACACGAATAGTTTCGCAAACCGAGCTCGGGCAGCAGAGCGAGTTCAGACCTCTAGATGGGACAGACGAACGCGCCTGATGATTCGCAATCGATTCCTGTGAGGATGCGCTCTGTAGCTGCCCTACAGCTCGAGTTAAGTAAAAAATACCGACAACGCGTATCAAGATGACTCGAAACAGCCGATCCCGCCGCGATGCTTTTTTACAAAAATATTTACCCGATCGAGCTGAGATCACGATGGCGAGCGGGAATAAGATCGAATGTGGTCAGACAAAAAAAAACTAGAGCTCAAACGAATTGTTGAATTTCGAGAACAAAATGTTCAACCGACCAAACTGGGCGCCGGCGGTAAACCGTCAACCTTTGTTACCGCCGGGGGACTCGTAGAGCTTCCTGACAACAAATAATGTCGAAAAAATACCACTGAAAAACAGTTGTTCAGCCCAAGCAATTTCAGACCTCTCGGATGCAACAGCCGAACGCCCCCGATGCTTCTGGATTGTCTTCTCTACGAGCTCTGTAGCTCTCCTACAGCCCGAGTTACGTGCGTAAATCGACAGCACCTCTCAAGATGACTCGAACAATACGAATAGCTTGGGAAACCCAGCTCGAGTATCAGACCGAGCTCAGAGCTTTGAATGCGACAGGCGAACGCGTCTGATGTCTTTGAATCGATTCCTGTGATTACCAGCCCTGCAACCCCCCCTGCAGCCCGAGTCAAGTGAAGGAAACCGACAGCACCTCTCAGGATGACTCGAACAATACGAATAGTTTCCCGGACCTAGTTCGGGCAGCAGACAGAGTTCGGAGCTCTGGATTCGAAAGGCGGACGCGCCTGATGTCTCCGAATTGATTCCAGTGATTACCAGCCATGCAGCCCCCCTACAGCCCGAGTTAAGTGCAGAGAACCGACAGCATCTCTCAAGATGACTCGAACAATACGAATAGTTTCGCGAGTCTAGATCGGGCAGCAAACCGAGTTCAGAGCTCTACATTCAACAGACAACGGCCACTGATGATTCTGAATCAGATTCTGTACGTATCAGCTCTGTAGCTGTCCTGTAGCTCGAGTTAAGTACAGAAAACCGAGAGCGTCTGTCAAGATGACTCGAATAATTCGAATAGGTTTGCGGACCTAGCTCGGCTAGCAGACCGAGTTCAGACCTCTGGGTTGAACAGGCGAACGCGCCTGATCATTCTGGATCGATTAGCTGGGCCTACCAGCTCTGTAGCTGTCCTGAAGCTCGAGTTATCTTGAGAAAACCGTCACCGCGTGACAGGATGACCCGAAACGGGCGATCCCGCCCGTGTGCTTTTTGGCAGTCAAAGGTAACCCGATCGAGCTGAGATCAAGATGGCGAGCGGGAATAAGATCGAATATCACGGGAAAAATACTAAACCTCTAACGAATGGTTGAATTTCGAGAACAAAATTTTCAACCGACCAAAAGTCACCAAAAGTTCCGTCGAGATTTTTCTTGCCAACTAGCTCTCCAGCGCCCCGGAATTACTCCTAAGCTTCCAGCAAAAACTTGCTAAGGGAAGCTCTACGAGTTAAGTCAGCCAAAGGTCCGTCGAGATTTTTCTTGCCAACAGGCTCTCCAGCGCGCCGGAATTACTGGGCGCCGGCGGTAAACCGTCAACCTTGGTTTTTTTTTGCGGTTTGCGGTCCGCCACTAGAATCCGAATCCGAATCGGCGGAGCAGTGCAACTGAGCCCCCACCATCTTAGGTAGGTCGTAGCAGAGCGCACGCCACCTTAGCAGCAGCTCTCGTCAGGGCAGCGCAGGCAGCTAGTTCACAGCAGGTTACCGTGCTACCAGGAGGCAAGCTCATCGCCTCCTCGGCCACATCGTGCCAATGGAAGCTGTGCGAGCTGGTGCAGGAGGAGAGGAGGAGGAGGAGGAGGAGGAGATGGGAAAATCAACCTGCACGCTGGAACCCCTACCTACAACGCCAATCTGAAGCCACCACCCACCTCCACATCCTTCATTACTGACACCCCCATCGAATGCACCACGGAGAGCAGTCTTACGAGTACTGAGGAACTTATCATATGCAAACCAGCGAGTAATAGTTTGGCCACCTCTGGCCTCCCACGACAATTTATCCGCACGCTCATTACCCTCACGAAAGAAATGCTTATACAGATTCTGTCCCGATGCAGGTGAGGTCAGTCCCCATCCAGACAGCATCGATACCGTATTTTGTAGTGTTCCCACCAGTCGTACATACTGCTTGTTGCGAATCTGCCACTCACCACACATCCAGTTTACAACAGTCTTACTATCTCCCAAGATCTCCATCCCAAGACGCTCAATATTCTCACACCTCCACTCCGTTTCATTCTCAAAATTTGCGGCAATACGTTTGCTCATCCTCTCATTCATCTCACTCTCCTCCTCCTCCTCTGCCTTCACATGTCTCACACCAGGCGGCCTGGGTAGAACAAACAAGTCGAACAAGTGTTGCATACCAATCACAGTCAGCAAATGCTTGCAGTATTTCTCACGGGACCCAGCGGAACTGTCGAATGAGAGGTACCACTCACAACCAAAGAGATCGCACAAGCACCAGTCCCACGCAGTATGTCCACGGGGGCGGCCGCCTATGTTCATGCGTGTCAGCTGCTTCCTATCTTTTACAGGCATTGCTAGAATACATGTGTCACGATGTTCCGTCCACTTCCCCCTTCCATGTAACATGGCCAGCCTAGATATCATCCATTCACGTGACATGTCCGACTCCTCAGGTATGGCAGGCTGATCATCTGGTGTACGCCGGCGACAGCCACTCGACATCTGGGATATCTGAGATACATGATATGTTTGAGAAGTCGCCGCCGCCGCCATCGCCCGAGTTTTCCTCTGACGCCGATTTGGTACCGTCTCTCCCTCCTCCTCCTCTGTGTGTGTTGTGTATCTCCTCATACGAATACTTGCAGCAACTGAGACATCCTTAGCCCAATCCCAACAACGAAATATCCATATCTGCACCGCACTTCGGAATCCAAGTCCAGCAAAACTCTGTCGTCCCGCTTTGTATCGCCTACGTTGAAACTCAGACCAGCCTTCAGTTCTCCGCTTGCGTATACCTGACATTATAGCTAGACATCTGCCTTCAAAATAGTGAACAGCAGCTTCCTCGTAGACATCTGCCTTGGTTACCGCCGGGAGACTCGTAGAGCTTCCTAGCTCGACTTACGTTGAGAAAACCGACAGCACCTACCAACATTCCGACTCATAGTGAATATCTTTTGACCTCTGAATGCGACAGGCGGACGCGTCTGATGTCTGCGAATCGACTCCTGTCATTACCAGCCCTGCAGCCCCCCTACAGCCCGAGTTAAGTGCAGAAAACCGACAGCACCTCTCAGGATGACTCGAACAATACAATAGTTTCGCAGACCTAATTCGGGCAGCAGACCGATTTGCGAGCTCTGGATTCCACAGGCGGACGCGCCTGATGTCTTCAAATCGATTGCTGTGACCACCAGCACTGTAGCCCCCCTCAGCGCGAGTTGAGCGAAGAAAGCCGAGAGCACTTCTCAATGACTCGACCAATACGAATAGTTTCGCGATTCTAGATCGGGCAGCAGACCGAGTTCAGAGCTCTGGATTCGACAGACAAACGCAACTGATGATGCTGAATCGGTTTCTGTATATAAACTCTGTAGCTGTCCTACAGCTCGAGTTAAGCACAGAAAACCGAGAGTTCCTGTCAAGATGACTCGAGTGATACGAATAGGTTTGCGGACCTAGCTCGGCTAACAGACCGAGTTCAGACCTCTGGATTCAACAGGCGAACGCGCCTAATCATTCTACAACGATTAGCTGTGCTTACCAGCTCTGTAGCTGTCCTAATAAAGCTCGAGTTATGTTCAGAAAACCGTCAGCGCGTATCAAGATGACTCAAAACGGCCGATCCCGCCACAGTGCTTTTCGATAGTAATATTCACCCGATCGAGCTGAGATAAAGATGGCGAGCGTGAATAAGATCGAATATCACGGGAAAAAAATACTAGAGCTCTAACGAATTGTTGAATTTCGAGAACAAAATTGGGCGCGGGCGGTAAACCGTCAACCTTTTGTTGCCGCCGGGGGACTCGTAGAGCTTCCTGACAACATATAATGTTGAAGAAATACAACGAAAAAAAAATCAGCCCAAGCAATTTCAGACCTCTCGGATGCAACAGCCGAACGCCCCCGATGCTTCTGGATTCTCTTCTGTACGGGCTCTGTAGCTCTGCTACAGCCCGAGTTACGTGCGTAAATCGACAGCACCTCTCAAGATGACTCAAAGAATACGAATAGTTCGGCACACCTAGCTCGAGTATCAGACCGAGTTCAGACCTCTGCATGCGACAGGCGGACGTGTCTGATGTCTCTGAATCGATTCCTGTGATTACCAGCCCTGCAGCCCCTCTACAGCACGAGGTAAGTGCAGGTAAGCGACAGCACCTCTCAGGATGACTCGAACAATACGAATAGTTTCCCGGACCTAGTTTGGGCAGCAGACAGAGTTCGGAGCTCTGGATTCGAAAAGCGGACGCGCCCGATGTCTCCAAATTGATTCCAGTGATTTCCAGCCATGCAGCCCCCCTACAGCCCGAGTTAAGTGCAGAGAACCGACAGCATCTCTCAAGATGACTCGAACAATACGAACAGTTTCGCGATTCTAGATCGGGCAGCAGACCGAGTTCAGAGCTCTCGATTCGACAGACAACGACAACTGATGATTCTGAATCAGATTCTGTACGTATCGGCTCTGTAGCTGTTCTGTATCTCGAGTTTAGTACAGAAAACCGAGAGCGTCTGTCAAGATGACTCGAATAATACGAATAGGTTTGCGGACCTAGCTCGGCTAGCAGACCGAGTTCAGACCTCTGGGTTCAACAGGCGAACGCGCCTGATCATTCTGAATCGATTAGCTGTGCTTACCAGCTCTGTAGCTGTCCTGAAGCTCGAGTTATCTTGAGAAAACCGTCACCGCGTGCCAAGATGACTCGAAACGGCCGATCCCGCCCGTGTGCTTTTTGGCAGTAAAAGGTACCCGATCGAGCTGAGATCAGGACGGCGAGCGGGAATAAGATCGAATATCACGGGTAAAAATACTAGACCTCTAACGAATGGTTGAATTTCGAGAACAAAATTTTCAACCGACCAAAAGTCAGCAAAAGTTCCGTCGAGATTTTTCTTGCCAACTAGCTCTCCAGCGCCCCAGAACTGGGCGCCGGCGGTAAACCGTCAACCTTGGTTACCGCCGGGAGACTCGTAGAGCTTCCTAGCTCGACTTAAGTTGAGAAAACCGACAGCACCTACCAACATTCCGACTCATAGTGAATATTTTTTGACCTCTGAATGCGACAGGCGGACGCGTCTGATGTCTGTGAAACGACTCCTGTCATTACTAGCCCTGCAGCCCCCCTACAGCCCGAGTTAAGTGCAGAAAACCCACAGCACCTCTCAGGATGACTCGAACAATACAATAGTTTCGCAGGCCTAATTCGGGCAGCAGACGGAGCTCCGAGCTCTGGATTCGACAGGCGGACGCGCCTGATGTCTTCAAATCGATTCCTGTGACCACCAGCACTGTAGCCCCCCTCAGCGCGAGTTGAATGAAAACCGAGAGCACTTCTCAAGATGACTCGACCAATACGAATAGTTTCGCGATTCTAGATCGGGCAGCAGACCGAGTTAAGAGCTCTGGATTCAACCGACAAACGCAACTGATGATTCTGAATCGGTTTCTGTAAATATCAGCTCTGTAGCTGTCCTACAGCTCGAGTGAAGTACAGAAAACCGAGAGTTCCTGTCAAGATGACTCGACTAATACGAATAGGTTTGCGGACCTAGCTCGGCTAACAGACCGAGTTCAGACCTCTGGATTGAAGAGGCGAACGCGCCTAATCATTCTACATCGATTAGCTGTGCTTACCAGCTCTGTACCTGTCCTAAAGCTCGAGTTATGTTCAGAAAACCGTCAGCGCGTATCAAGATGACTCGAAACGGCCGATCCCGCCACAGTGCTTTTCGATAATAATATTCACCCGATCGAGCTGAGATCAAGATGGCGAGCGGGAATAAGATCGAATATCACGGGAAAAAATACTAGAGTTCTAACGAATGGTTGAAGTTCGAGAACAAAATTTTCAACCGAGCAAAAGTCAGCAAACTGGAACCGGCGGTAAACCGTCAACCTGGTTACCGCCGGGAACCTCGTAGAGCTCTTTTCTTGCACGGCGATCGTCGGAACACGGAGAGAAAGCTTCTGGAGCGAGAAAGAAAAAACTCAAAAAACTCGTTTTCTGCTTTTACTCAACGTTGGTTCCCCCAAGTCTTTTGATAATAATACTGTACCTACAGACCTGAAAATTTTACTGGCAGACGCGGCAAAACCCACTACAGGTGCGAAAAATCTGGTTTCTCAAAATAAATGGTCAAATAACTTTTAAAGAATTTGCACAACCACCCAAAAGTTGCCACATTGTCCGCCTCCCCCGGGCGGGCCAACTGGCGCCGGCGGTGAACTGTCAACCTGGTCACCGCCGGGAACCTCGTAGAGCACCTTGCACGCGTAAGAATGCTCAGATTCAAAGCAGACGGCTTCTCAGAGCATTTATGGAAAAAAACATCATATTTGCGTTTCTCGGTGTCAACGTGACGTCGGTTCCTCCAAATGTTTGGATAGTAAAACTGTCTCGATAGAGCTGAGATGCTCGCATAATAAAGTTAAGATACTAATGCTCGGAATAAAAAAATCTGCTTTCTTAAAATGAATTGTCAAATATCTTTCAAATATTCGCAAAACCGACCAAAAGTTACCACATCTTCTTTTCTGGCCGGGTCGACCAACTGGCACCGGCGGTGAACCGTCAACCTGGTCACCGCCAGGAACCTCGTAGAGCTCCTCCCACGTGTAAGAGTGCTCAGAGTCGAAGGAGAGAGCTTCTGGAGGCATTTTTCAACAAAATTGAACATATATTTTTTTCATGTCGACATGAAGTTGGTTCCCCCAAGTGTTTTGATATTAAATGTGCGCCTAGAGAGCTCATATCAAGACGCAGGGGCCCCCACATTCGTCTACAGGTGCGAAAAATCTGCTTTCTCAAAATTAATTAAGAAATATCTTTTAAATAATGGCAAAACCGAGCAAACGTTACCACTTTGTCCCTTCTGGCCGGGTGGGCCAACTAGCTCCACCCCGCGCCGGACTTCCGCTAAGCCTCCATAACGAAAAGCTCTACGAGGTACTAGATCCACCCCGTGCCGGAATTCCATTAGCTCATGGATGCCAAAGAGATCTACGAGGTATCGATGCCGAAGAGCTCCACGAGGAATTACTTCTAAGCTTCCAGCAATAACTTGCGCAGGGAAGCTCTACGAGTTATTTTCCAGACAGGTAGAATTGGTAGCGTCCGAAACCCGGAGCGCAAAGAGAACACACACTGAAAAGTTTCCTGGCGGGCCCTTACACGCTCTCGTGAAGCGCTTCTAGGGCTTTTGGGGCATCCCCTGCAGCGCTTCGGAAGCACTGCCTGGCACGCTTCCACGCGAGCCTGCACGCGTGCAGGCACGCGTGGACGCAGCTCTCCCGGACCCGTTGCGACCTCAGGCGAGTTGCTGCGAGGATCGTGGAGGCGGAGATGGGCTGCTTGCAGGACCACCACCGCCCGGCGTCTAAATAACTCGTAGAGCTTCCCTTAGCAAGTTATTGCTGGAAGCTTACGAGTAATTCCGGCGCGCTGGAGAGCTAGTTCGCAAGAAAAATCTCGACTGACCTTTTGGTGACTTTTGGTCGGTTGAAAATTCTGTTCTCAAAATTCAACAATTCGTTTGAGCTCTAGTATTTATTCCCATGATTTTCGATCTTATTCCCGCTCGCCATCTTGATCTCAGCTCGATCGGGTACCTTTTACTGCCAAAAAGCGGGCAGGCGGGATCGGCCATTTCAAGTCATCTTGACACGCAATGACCGTTTTCTAAACATAACTCGAGCTTCAGGACATCTACAGAGCTGGTGAGCACGGCTAATCGACTCAGAATCATCAGGCGCGCTCGCCTGTTGAATCCAGAGATCTGAACTCGGTCTGCTAGCCGAGCTAGGTCCGCAAACCTATTCGTATTATTCGAATCATCTTGGCAGACGCTCTCGGTTTTCTATACTGAACTCGAGCTATAGGACAGCTACAGAGCTGATACTTACAGAAACCGATTCAGAATCATCAGTCATATTTGTCTGTTGAATCCAGAGCTCTACTCGGTCTGCTGCCCGATCTAGAATCGCGACACTATTCGTATTGTTCGAGTCATCTTGAGAAATCTCTCGGTTTTCTGCACTCAGCTCGGGCTGAGGGGGGCTAGAGTGCTGGTGGTCACAGAAATCGATTTGAAGACATCAGGCGCGTCCGCCTGTCGAATCCAGAGCTCCGAACTCGCTCTGCTGCCCGAATTAGGTTCGCGAAACTATTGTATTGTTCGAGTCATCCTGAGAGTGATGTCGGTTTTCTGCACTTAACTCGGGCTGCGGGGCGGCTGCAGGGCCGGTAATTGCAGAAGTCGATTCGCAGACATCAGACGCGTCCGCCTGTCGCATTCAGGTCTGAACTCGGTTTGATACTCGAGCGGGGTTGCCAAATTATTCGTTTTGTTAGAGTCATCTTGAGAGGTGCTGTTGATTTACGCACGTAACTCGGGCTGACAGAGCTCGTAAAGAAGACAATCGAGAAGCATCGGGGGCGTTCGGGTGTTGCATCAAGGTCTGAAATTGCTGGGCTGAACAACTATTCGTTCTCTGTGATTTTTTTCCTTATGATATGTTGTCAGGAAGCTCTACGAGTCCCCCGGCGGTTTGAAAGGTTGACGGTTTACCGCCGGCGCCCAGTCTAAAACCCTCCAGCTCTCAGAGAGCCCCCCGGGAATATTCTCAGCAAGCTCTGCGAGTTTCCCGGCAGTGGGGAAGGTTGACGGTTTACCGCCGGCGCCGAGTTACTCTTAAGCTTCCAGCAACTAGCTGAGGGAAGCTCTACGAGTTACCGACCCAAAGTCACCACCCTGTCCTCTCTGGTCGGATCGATCAACTGGGCGCCGGCGGTAAACCGTCAACCTTTGTTACCGCCCGGGGACTCGTAGAGCTTCCTGATCATACATAATGTTTAAAAAATGTAGAGAACGAATAGTTTTTGAGCCCCAGCGATTTCAGACCTCTCGATGCAACAGCCGAACGCCTCTCATACTTCTGGATCGTCCTCTGTGGGTACCAGCTCGTAGCTCTTACAGCCCGAGTTCAATGCAGAAGAGGGACGAAATCTGCTAAGGTAACTTGAAGAATGCGAATAGCTTTCCGGAGCTAGTCCGAGAGGCAAACCCAGTTCAGACCTCTGGATGAGTTCAGACCTCTCGATGCGACACGCGGACGCGCCTGATGTCCGAATCAATTCCTGTGATTATGCCCCCTGCAGCCCCCCCATTGACCGAGTTAAGTGCAGAAAACCGACAGCACCTTCCAAGATGACTCGACCAATACGAATAGTTTCGCGAACCTAGCTCGAGTAGCAGACCGAGTTCAGACCTCTAAATGCGACAAGCGAACGCGCCTGATGTCTCCGAATCGATTCCTGTGATTATGAGCCCTGTAGCCCCCCTACAGCCCGAGTTGAGTGCAGAAAACCAACAGCACCTCTCAAGATGACTCGAACAGTACGAATAGTTCGCGACCTAGCTCGGGCAGCAGATCAAGTTCAGAGCTCTGAATTAACAGACAAACGCGCCCGATGATTCTGAATCGGTTTCTGCAAGTATCAGCTATGTAGCTGTGCTACAGCTCGAGTTGAGTACAAAAAACCGACAACGTCTGTCAAGATGACTCGAATAATACGAATAGGTTTGCGGATCTCGAGTTGAGTCCAATACACCGACAGCGCGTCAAGATGACTCGAAACGGCCGATCCCGCCACAGTGCTTTTCGATAATGATATTCACCCGATCGAGCTGAGATCAAGATGGCCAGCGGGAATAAGATCGAATATCTTGGGAAAAAATACTAGAACTCAAACGAATGTTCAAATTTTGAGAACATAATTTTCAACTGAGCAAAAGTCAGCAAAAGTTCCGTCAAGATTTTTCGAGCCAAGTAGCCCGCCAGTGCGTCCGAACTGGCGCCAGCGGTGAACCGTCAACCTGGTCACCGCCAGGAACCTCGTAGAGCTCCTTCCACGGGTGAGAGTGCTTAGAATCGACAGAGAGAGCTTCTGGCCAGGAACCTCGTAGAGCTCCTTCCACGGGTGAGAGTGCTTAGAATCGACAGAGAGAGCTTCTGGACCCATTTTGCGAAAAAGGCAAAATTGATTTTTTTTCATGTCGATATGAAATTGGTTCCTTCAAGTGTTTTGATAGTAAATGTGCGCCTACAGAGATCATATTAAGACAGAGAGACCCTCATGATCGTTTACAGGTGCGAAAAATCTGCTTTCTCAAACTGAATTGTCAAATATCTTTCAAATCTGAGCAAAACCACCCAAAAGTTATCACTTGGTAGCGTCCAACTGGGCGCCGGCGGTAAGCCGTCAACCTTTGTTACCGCCGGGGGACTCGTAGAGCTTCCTGACTGAATTCAGACCTCTGAATGCGACAGGCGGACGCGTCTGATGTCTCCGAATCGATTCCTGTAATTACCAACCCTGCAGCCCCCCTACAGCCCGAGTTGAGTGCAGAAAACCGAGAGCAACGCTCAGGATGACTCGAACAATACGAATTGTTTTGCGGACCTAGTTCGGGCAGCAGACCGAGTTCCGAGCTCTGGATTCGACAGAGAGACGCGCCTGATGTCTGCAAACCGATTCCTGTGACCACCAGCCCTGCAGCCCCCCACAGCTCGAGTTGAGTGCAGAAAACCGAGAGCACCTCTCAGGATGACTCTAACAATAAGAATAGTTTCGCGGACCTAGATCTGGCAGCAGACCGAGTTCAGAGCTCTGGATTCAACAGACAAACGCGACTGATGATTCTGAATCGGTTTCTGCAAGTATCAGCTCTGTAGCTGTCCTATAGCTCGAGTTTAGTACAGAAAACCGAAAGCGCCTGTCAAGATGACTCGAATAATACGAATAGGTTTGCGGAGCTAGCTCGGCTAGCAGGCCGAGTTCAGACCTCTGAATGCAACAGACGAACGCGCCTGATCATTCTGAATCGATTAGCTGTGCTGCCCAGCTCTATAGGTGTCCTGAAGCCCGAGTTAAGTCCAATATACCGATAGCGCGTATCAAGATGACTCGAAACGGCCGATCCCGCCACAGTGCTTTTCGATAGTAATATTCACCCGATCGAGCTGAGATCAAGATGGCGAGCGGGACTAAGATCGAATATCACGGGAAAAAGTACTAGAGCCCAAACGAATTGTTCAATTTCGAGAACAAAATTTTCAACCGACCAATAGTCACCAAAAGTTCCGTCGAGATTTTTCTTGCCAACTAGCTCTCCAGCGGGTCCGAACTGGCGCCGGCGGTGAACGGTCAACCTGGTCACCGCCGGGAACCTCGTAGAGCTCCTAGCACGCGTAAGAGTGCTCAGCATCAAAAAACAATCTTCTCGAAGCATTTCTCGAGAAAAGAGAAACATAAATTTTTTCATGTCGACATCAAGTTAATTTCCCCAAGTGTTTTGATAGTACAAGTGCATGTAGAGAGTTCATATTAAGACGCAGAGCAGAGACCCTCAAAGTGGTCTACAGGTGCGAAAAAACTGCTTTCTCAAAATAAATAATCAAATATCTTTCAAATACTCGCAAAACCACCCAAACTGGGCGCCGGCGGTAAGCCGTCAACCTTGGTTACCGCCGGGAGACTCGTTGAGCTTCCTAGCTCGACGTAAGATGAGAAAACCGACAGCACCAACATTCCGACTCATAGTAATATTTTTCGACCTCTGAATGCGACAGGCGGACGCGTCTGATGTCTGCGAATCGACTCCTGTCATTACCAGCCCTGCAGCCCCCCGACAGCCCGAGTTAAGTGCAGAAAACCGACAGCACCTCTCAGGATGACTCGAACAATACAGTAGTTTCGCAGACCTGATTCGGGCAGCAGACCGAGTTCGGAGCTCTGGATTCGACAGGCGGACGCTTCGTCGTCGATGAGCCAGAGGAATTCCGGCGCGGGGTGGAGCTAGTTGGCCCAGCCGGCCGAGGCGGACAATGTGGCAACTTTTGGGTAGTTTTGCAAATATTTGAAAGAATTGTCACAATCCATTCTGAGAAAGCAGATTTTTCGCACCTGTAGACAACTTTGAGGGCCTCTGCGTCTTAATATGAGCGCTGAAGGCGCACTTTTAAAACACTTGGCGCAACCAACTTTCTATGGACATGGAAAAATTGAAGATTCATTTTTTCGAGAAATGCCTCGAGAAGCTCTCTCCGTCGACTCTTAGCACTCCCACGCGTGAAAAGAGCTCTACGAGGTTCCCGGCGGAGACCAGGTTGACGGTTCACCGCCGGTGTCAGTTCGGAGCTCTGGATTCGACAGGCGGACGCGCCTGATGTCTTCACATCGATTCCTGTGACAACAAGCACTGTAGCCCCTCTGAGCGCGAGTTGAGTGAAGAAAACCGAGAGCACTTCTCAAGATGACTCGACCAATACTAATAGTTTTGCGATTCTGGGCAGCAGACCGAGTTCAGAGCTCTGGATTCGACAGACAAACGCAACAGATGATTTTGAATCGGTTTCTGTAAATATCAGCTCTGTAGCTGTCCTACAGCTCGAGTTAAGTACAGAAAACCGAGTTTCTGTGAAGATGACTCGAATAATACGAACAGGTTTGCGGACCTAGCTCGGCTAACAGACCGAGTTCAGACCTCTGAATGCAACAGACGAACGCGCCTGATCATTCTGAATCGATTAGCTGTGCTGCCCAGCTCTATAGGTGTCCTGAAGATCGAGTTATCTTCAGAAAACCGTCAGCGCATATCAAGATGACTCGAAACGGCCGATCCCGCCACAGTGCTTTTCGATAGTAATATTCACCCGATCGAGCAGAGATCAAGATGGCTAGCCGGAATAAGATCGAATATCACGGGAAAAAATACTAGAGCTCAAACGAATTCTTGACGAGAAGAAAAGTTTCAACCCACCAAAAGTCACCAAAAGTTCCGTCGAGATTTCTCTTCCCAACTAGCTCTCCAGTGCGTCCGAGTTACTCTTAAGCTTCCAGCTGCTAGCTTGGGGAAGCTCTACGAGTCAAGTTGTCACATTGTCCTTTCTGGTCGGGTCGACCAACTAGCTCCATCTTGCGCCGGAATTTCTCTAGCTCATCGATAACGAAGAGATCTACGAGGTACTGGCTTCACCCCGCGCCGGAATTCCTCTTGCTCATCGATGCCAAAGAGCTCTACGAGGAAAGTTTCGTCGAGATTTTTCGAGCCAATTAGCCCGCCAGTGCATCCGAATTACTCTTGAGCTTCTTTTTAAAGGACGAAAAGACAGCACTTGGTAGCTTCCACTGGGCGCCGGCGGTAAACCGTCAACCTTTGTTACCGCCGAGGGACTCGTACAGCTTCCTGACTGAATTCAGTCCTCTAAATGCGACAGGCAGACGCGTCTGATGTCTCGGGATCGATTCCTGTAATTACCAACCCTGCAGCCCGAGTTGAGTGCAGAAAACTGAGAGCAACGCTGAGGATGACTCGAACAATACGAATAGTTTTGCGGACCTAGTTCAGGCAGCAGACCGAGTTCCGAGCTCTAGATTCGACAGAGAGACGCGCCTGCTGTCTGCAAACCAATTCCTGTGATCATCAGCCCTGCAGCCCCCCCCACAGCTCAAGCTGAGTACAGAAAACCGAAAGCACCTCTCAGGATGACTCGAACAATACGGATAGTCCGGCAGCAGACCGAGTTCAGAGCTCTCGATTCAACAGACAAACGCGGATCATGAATCGGTTTCTGCAAGTATCAGCTCTTTAGCTGTCCTATAGCTCGAGTTTAGCACAGAAACCGAGAGCGTTTGTCAATGGCTCGAAAAAAAACGAATAGCTTTGCGGAGCTAGCTCGGCTAGCAGGCCGAGTTAAGACCTCTAAATGCAATAGACGAACGATCCTGATCATTATGGATCGATTAGCTGTGCTGCCCAGCTATACAGGTGTCCTGAAGCCCAAGTTAAGTTCAATATACCGATAGCGCGTATGAAGATGACTCGAAACGGCCGATCCCCCACAGTGCTTTCGATAGAATTATTGACTCGATCGAGCTGAAGATGGCGAGCGGCAATAAGATCCAATATCACGGGCAAAAATAATAGAGCTCTAACGAATGTTTAAATTTCAAGACAAGATTTTCAATCCACCAAAAGTCATCAAAAGTTCCGTCGAGATTTTTCTTGCCGACCAGCTCTCCAGCGCGTCCGAACTCGGTAGCATCCAAAACCCGGAGAGCAAAGGGAACAGACTCCAGAAAGCCTTCCTAGCGGCCGACGCTCTCGTGACTGGGCGCCGGCGGTAAACCGTCAACCTTGGTTTTTGCGGACTTTGCGGTCGACTGTGCAGGCTTTCCAGCCTAGTCGGAAGCAAGGAGCGGGCGCATCGGGAGTAGGCGGAAGCCTCACCGATCCAAACGATCAGAGGCGAAAGCCAACTCTTATTAGGAGGATGAGAGGTCAAGCACACACGCACGACAAACGAGGGCATGGCGTGAGTGAGCACAATCAAAATCACATCATATCCTGTCCGAAATACGCTTGTACAACCCGCGGCAATATCATAATCGTATGCTCAACGGCCGAGACCTCGGCATCAGTCACTGTTGAAGTTGGATCAATCGAGAACGCCGCACTGTACACCTCTGTCCAAATGATCTCATGGCTGAGTGGCTGCCTTGAGAGTCTCGATACCCTTCCAACATCTGTCCAGCACCCGACTCCCACGCCGTCGCAAGAGACACCACCATCGAATCCAGCTCTGATGGCACAAACGCGAAACACCTGTTGTAACTGAGGGGCGTGAAGCCCTATCCTATCTCGAATCACTGGTGGCCCGACTCGGGCCGTATGAGTGAGTACATCTGCACGTGTGTTCCATTCCCTATATGTGTGGTCAATAATTTCCCTCCCGTGACAGGCGGGCCTAATTCCATATCTTTGACACATGTTGTCGAGTTGGTTTATCATTCTGTTGATCCTATCTTGATACGTACGATTTAGCACCCTCCAGACACCCTGCAGCCAAGACACCACCAGAAGACTGTCCCCAGAAATATACACAGGGATCCCAAATGAGTCGAGGTCGTACTCAACCTCCTTCATATTTTGTAACGCAATACGTTTGGCCAGTTTGTCGTTGAACGCCGCAGTGCCCTCTTGGGCCCCATAGGTGTGTAGGTCGCTTTGTGTGATAGTAAGTACCTCCTGCGGGGCCCCACCTGTTGCACCGTACCCTTTTCTTTTCTGAAAGTAACTCAGCATCGTCCGTGTACACATGTGCTCGCAGAACTGAACATACGCAGCATCTGTCGGCACAAAGGACTCCCACCATTTGAGTCCGTAGAATTCGCAGAAAGAAAATAGCCAGCATCTCTGGCCGACAGCTCGACCTGAACTAACATGTCTCCTTTTTAGCTGCGAGGCCTCTTGGAAGTGAAACATACCCCGCAAGCACTCAGACGCATCCGTCCTGAGTCTGTCCCACAATGGGCCATACGCAACCGTAGTCATGTGGTGATCTCTCCACGTACGTTGCGTCGAAGATATATCCTCATGAGAAGCAGTACACATCATAGAAATGAAATCTGCAGCATCCTTCGCGGAGTTCCACACCATACGAAGAAATCTCTGCACCAAACTCGCAAATCCATAAGATCGGAATTGCTCTCTGGCCTCGTGGTACCGTCGTCGGTTCCAGTCCGCCATAGTCTCCTCCTCTCTCCTCGGCCGTCGAAACATACGGCACAAACACCTTCCCTCGAAGGCATTGAGCATGTGTAGCGAGGAAGCATCCGCAGTACATGTCTCTAGACAATACAACGCCATACTCTGCACCTTGTCTTGATAACGGCAAAACTTATCACGGACAGCAACCGCTCTGTTACGAAAGAAATTCGATTGTCCAATGAAACAAGCTCGAACCTCCTTGATGCGATATTCAACATCAGGATGAGCAGGCACTAGGTATGTGGAGAAAATCTCATGACCCAATACTTTCATACTGCCAACACGTCGAAGTCTAAAACCCTGATATCTCGAGCACGCAGGTATACACAAATCCTCGCTGGTAAGTATATGTCCGTCACCGTCCACTCAACCTTGGTTACCGCCGGGAGACTCGTAGAGCTTCCTAGCTCGACTAAAGTTGAGAAAACCGACAGCATCTACCAACATTCCGACTCATAGTGAATATTTGTTTGACCTCTGAATGCGAGAGGCGGACGCGTCTGATGTCTGCGAATCGACTCCTGTCATTACCAGCCCTGCAGCCCCCCTACACCCCAAGTCAAGTGCAGAAAACCAACAGCACCTCTCAGGATGACTCGAACAATACAGTTGTTTCGCAGACCTAATTCGGGCAGCAGACTGAGTTCCGAGCTCTGATTCGAAGGCGGACGCGCCTGATGTCTTCAAATCGATTCCTCTGACCACCAGCACTGTCGCCCCCCTCAGCGCGAGTTAAGAAAACCGAGAGCACTTCTCAAGATGACTCGACTAATACGAATAGCTTCGCGATTCTAGATCGGGCAGCAGACCGAGTTTAGAGCTCTGGATTCGAGAGACAAACGCAACTGATGACTCTGAATCGGTTTATGTAAACTTTAGCTCTGTAGCTGTCCTGCAGCTCGAGTTAAGTACAGAAAACCCAGAGCGTCTCTCAAGATAACTCGAATAATACGAATAGATTTGCGGACCTAGCTCGGCTAACAGACTGAGCTCAGACCTCTAGATTCAACAGACGAACGCGTCTAATCATTCTGCATCGATTAGCGTGCTTACTAGCTCTGTAGCTGTCCTAAAGCTCGAGTTATGTTCAGAAAACCGTCAGCGCGTATCAAGGTGACTCGAAACGGCCGATCCCGCCACAGTGCTTTTCGATAGCAATATTCACCCGATCGAGCTGAGATCAAGATAGCGAGCGGAAATAAGATCGAATATCACGGGAAAAAATACTAGAGCTCAAACGAATTGTTGAATTTCGAGAACAAAATTTTCAACCGACCAAAAGTCATCAAAAGTTCCGTCGAGATTTTTCTTGCCAACTGGGCGCCGGCGGTAAACCGTCAACCTTGGTTACCGCCGGGAGACTCGTAGAGCTTCCTAGCTCGACTTAAGTTGAGGAAACCGACAGCACCTACCAACATTCCGACTCATAGTGAATATTCTTTTACCTCTGAATGCGACAGGCGGAGGCGTCTGATGTCTGCGAATCGACTCCTGTCATTACCAGCCCTGCAGCCCTACAGCCCGAGTTAAGTGCAGAAAACCAACAGCACCTCTCAGGATGACTCGAACAATACAGTAGTTTCGCAGACCTAATTCGGGCAGCAGACCGAGTTCCGAGCTCTGCATTCGACAGGCGGACGCGCCTGATGTCTTCAAATCGATTCCTGTGACCACCAGCACTGTAGCCCTCAGCGCGAATTGAGTGAAGAAAACCGAGAGCACTTCTGAAGATGACTCGACCAATACGAACAGTTTCGCGATTCTAGATCGGGCAGCAAACCGAGTTCAGAGCTCTGGATTTGACAGACAAACGCAACTGACGATTCTGAATCGGTTTCTGTAAAAATCAGCTCTGTGGCTGTCCTACAGCTCGAGTGAAGCACAGAAAACCGAGAGTTCCTGTCAAGATGACTCGAATAATACGAATAGGTTTGCGGACCTAGCTCGGCTAACAGACCGAGTTCAGACCTCTGGATTCAACAGGCGAACGCGCCTAATCATTCTACATCGATTAGCTGTGCTCACCAGCTCTGTAGCTGTCCTAAAGCTCGAGTTATGTTCAGAAAACCGTCAGCGCGTATCAAGATGACTCGAAACGGCCGATCCCGCCACAGTGCTTTTCGATAGTAATATTCACCCGATCGAGCTGAGATCAAGATGGCGAGCGGGAATAAGATCGAATATCACGGGAAAAAATACTAGAGCTCAAACGAATTGTTGAATTTCAAGAACGAAATTTTCAACCGACCAAAAGTCACCAAAAGTTCCGTCGAGATTTTTCGAGCCAACTAGCTCTCCAGCGCGCCAGAATTACTCTTAAGCTTCCAGCAACTAGCTTAGGGAAGCTCTACGAGTTACTAGCTCCCTGACGCGCCGGAATTACTCTTAGCTTCCAGCAATAACTTGCTAAGGGAAGCTCTACGAGTCATGCTCTTCTGGGGCTCTAGGCTCACTGGGCGCCGGCGGTAAACCGTAAACCTTGGTTACCGCCGGGGAAGTTGTAGAGCTTCCTACCTCGACTTAAGTTGAGAAAACCGACAGCATCCAACATTCCGACTTATAGTGAATATTTGTTGACCTCTGAATGCGACAGGCGGACGCGTCTGATGTCTGCGAATCGACTTCTGTCATTACCAGCCCTGCAGCCCCCCAACAGGCCCGAGTTAGGTGCAGAAAACCGACAGCACTTCTGAGAATGACTCGAACAATATAGAAGTTTTGCAGATCTGATTTGGGCAGCAGACCGAGTTCCGAGCTCTAGATTCAACAGACGGACGCGCCTGATGTCTTGAAATCGATTCCTGTGACCACCAGCACTGTAGCCCCCTCAGCGCGAGTTGAAGAAAACCGAGAGCACTTCTCAAGATGACTCGACCAATACAAATTCTAGATCGGGCAGCAGACCGAGTTCAGAGCTCTGGATTCGACAGAAAAACGCAACTGAGGATTTGAATCAGTTTCTGTAAATATCAGCTCTGTGGCAGTCCTACAGCTCGAGTTAAAACCGAGAGTTTCTGTCAAGATGACTCGAATAATACGAACAGGTTTGCGGACCTAGCTCGGCTGACAGACCGAGTTCAGACCTCTCGATTGAAGAGCCGACCGCGCCTAATCATTCTACATCGATTAGCTGTGTTTACGAGCTCTGTAGCTGTCCTAAAGCTCGAGTTATGTTCAGAAAACCGTCAGCACGTATCAAGATGACTCGAAACAGCCGATCCCGTCATGACGCTTTTCGATAATACTATTCACCCGATCGAGCTGAGATCAAGATGGCGAGCGGGAATAAGATCGAATATCACGGAAAAAAATACTAGAGCTCAAACGAATTGTCAAATTTCGAAAACAAAATGTTCAACCGAGCAGAAGTTGTCAAAAGTTCAGTCGAGATTTTTCGAGCCAACTAGCCTGCCAGCGTTTTCGAATTACTCTTAAGCTTCGCCGCTACGCTCCCAGGTAAGCTCTACTGGGCGCCGGCGGTAAACCGTCAACCTTGGTTACCGCCGGGACACTCGTAGAGCTTCCTAGCTCGACTGAAGTTGAGGATACCGACAGCATCTACCAACATTCCAACTCATAGTGAATATTTTTTGACCTCTGAATGCGACAGGCGGACGCGTCTGATGTCTGCGAATCGACTCCTGTCATTACCAGCCCTGCAGCCCCCCTACAGCCCGAGTTAAGTGCAGAAAACCGACAGCACCTCTCAGGATCAGTTAAACAATACTGTAGTTTCGCAGACCTAATTCGGCAGCAGAAAGAGTTCCGAGCTCTGGATTCGACAGGCGGACGCCCCTGATGTCGTCGAATAGATTCCTGTGACAACGAGCACTGTGGCCCCCCTCAGCGCGAGTTGAGTAAAGAAAACCGAGAACATCTCTCAAGATGACTCGCAGAATACGAAAAATTTCGCGATTCTAGATCGGGCAGGACACCGAGTTTAGAGATCTGGATTGAACAGACAACAGCCACTGATGATTCTGAATCAGATTCTGTACGTATTAGCTCTTTAGTTGTCCTGTAGCTCGAGTTGAGTACACAAAACCGAGAGTTGCTGTCAAGATGACTCGCATAATACGAATAGGTTTGCGGACCTAGCTCGGCTAACAGACCGAGTTCAGACCTCTGGATTCAACAGGCGAACGCGCCTAATCATTCTACATCGATTAGCTGTGCTTACCAGCTCTGTAGCTGTTCTAAAGCTCGAGTTAAGTTCAGAAAACCGTCATCGCGTATCAAGATGATTCGAAACGGCCGATCCCGCCAGAGTGCTTTTCGATAGTAATATTTCACCCGATCGAGCTGAGATCAAGATGGCGAGCGGGAATAAGATCGAATATCACGGGAAAAAATACTAGAGCTCTAACGAATGGTTGAATTTCGAGAACAAAATTTCAACCGACCAAAAATCACCAAAAGTTCCGTCGAGATTTTTCTTGCCAACTAGCTCTCCAGCGCGCCGGAATTACTCTCTAGCTTCCAGCAACTAGCTTAGGGAAGCTCTACGAGTTACGAGTCACTTGCTAGCGTCCACTGGGCGCCGGCGGTAAACCGTCAACCTTGGTTACCGCCGGGAGACTCGTAGAGCTTCCTAACTCGACTTAAGTTGAGAAAACAGACAGCACTTACCAACAATCTGACTTATAGTGAATAGTTGTTGACCTCTGAATGCGACAGACGGACGCGTCTGATGTCTGCGAATCGACTCCTGTCATTACCAGCCCTGCAGCCCCCCTACAGCCCGAGTTAAGTGCAGAAAACCGACAGCATCTCTCAGGATGACTCGAACAATAGGAATAGTTTCGCGGACCTTGTTCGGGCAGCAGACAGATTTCAGAGCTCTGCATTCGACAGGCGGACGCGCCTGATGTCTTCAAATCGAACACAATGATTACCAGCCATGCAGCCACCCGAGTTAAGTCCAGATAACCGACAGCATCTCGCAAGCGACTCGAACGATACGAATAGTGTCGCGATTCTAGATCGGGCAGCAGACCGAGTTCAGAGCTCTGGATTCGACAGACAAACGCAACTGATGATTCTGAATTCGTGCCTGTGAATATCAGCTCTGTAGCTGTCCTACAGCTCGAGTTAAGTGCAGAAAACCGAAAGTTTCTGTCAAGATGACTCGAATAATACGAACAGGTTTGCGGACCTCGCCTAGCAGACCGAGTTCAGACCTCTGGGTTCAACAGGCGAACGCGCCTGATCATTCTGCATGTATTAACTGTGCTTACCAGCTCTGTAGCTGCCCTAAAGCTCGAGTTATGTTCAGAAAACCGTCAGCGCAAATCAAGATGACTCAAAACTGCCGATCCCGCCAGAGTGCTTTTCGATAGTAATATTCACCCGATCGAGCTGAGATCAAGATGGCGAGATCAAGATGGCGAATATCACGGGCAAAAAAAAACTAGAGCTCTAACGAATGGTCAAATTTCGAGAACAAAATTTTTCAACCGACCAAAAGTCACCGAAAGTTCCGTCGAGATTTTTCTTGCCAACTAGCTCTCCAGCGCTCCGGAACTGGGCGCCGGCGGTAAACCGTCAACCTTTCTTACCGCCGGGGGACTCGTAGAGCTTCCTGACAGTATATAGTGTGGAAAAAAAACTCCAAGGAACGACTAGTTCTTCAGCCCAAGCGAATTCAAACCTCTCAAGATGACTCTAACAAAAAACAAACAGTTTCACAACCCAGTTCGAGTATCAAACCGAGTTCAGACCTCTGAATGCGAGAGGCGGGCGCGTCTGATGTCTGCGAACACTCATGTGATTCCCAGCCCTGCAGCCCCCCCTACAGCCAGAGTTTCTGTGCAGAAAACCGGCGGTATCGACTCGAATACTAGAATAGTTTCGCGGACCTAGTTCGAGCAGCAGACCGAGTTCGGAGCTCTGGAATCGACCGACAGACGCGCCTGATTTGTGAAAATCGATATCTGTGAACCGCAGCACTGTAGCCCTTCCCCAGCACGAGTTTAGTGCAGAAAAATTGAGAGCACTTCTTAAGATGATACGCACAATACGAATAGTTTCGCGAACCTAGCTCGGACAACAGGCCGAGTTCAGAGCTCTCGGTTCAATGGACGAACGCGACTGATGATTTCCCATCGATGTCTGTGACGATGAGCCCTGTAGCTGCCCTACAGCTCGAGTTAAGTACAGAAAACCGAGAGCGTCTGTCAAGATGACTCGAATAATACGAATAGGTTTGTGGACCTAGCTCGGCTAGCAGACCGAGTTCAGACCTCTGGATTTGACAGGCGAACGCGGCTGATAAGCTCTGTGGCCGCCCTACAGCTCGAGTTAAGTACAAAATACCGAGAACGCGTGACAAGATGACTCGAAACGGCCGTTCCCGCCGGGACGCTTTTTGGCAGTAAAAGGTACCCGATCGAGCTGAGATCAAGATGACGAGCGGGAATAAGATCGAATATGACGGGAAAAAATACTAGAGCTCAAACGAGTTGTTGAATGGGAGCCGGCGGTAAACCGTCAACCAGGTTACCACCGGGAGCCTCGTAGAGCTTTCTTGCGCGGCGCTGCCACTACACATTGAGATTTTTGTTCAAGATATCGCGAGTTGAGTACAGAAAACGGACAACACTCGTCAAAATGACTCGAAGAATACAAATAAGTTTGCGGACCCCGCTCGAGCAGCAGACCGAGTTCAGAGCTCTAGATCGAACAGATCGCGCCTCATGATTCCCAAATGGTTTCTGTAAGCATCAGCTCTGCAGCAGATCGTTCTCCCGAGATGAGTACAGAAACTGTTAATGCGCGTCAAGATGACTCGAAACGGCCGTCGGTTCCAGCAAGTGTTTTGATAGTAATATTGCGGCTACGGACCTGAGAATTTAACTGGCAGTCGCGGCATAACCTACTACACGTGAGAAAAATACCCGTTCTCAAAACAAATTTTCAAATTTTCCATAAACATTAGAAACTCGACCCAAAGTTACCACATTGTCTCTTAATGCGCGGTCGGCCAACTAGCTCCACCCTGCGCCCGGATTCCTCGAAGCTCAGCTTCGATACGAGGGATTTTGAGAACAAAATGTTCAACCGACCAAAAGTCACCAAAAGGTCCGTCGAGATTTTTCTTGCCAACTAGCTCTCCAGCAATAACTGGCGCCGGCGGTAAACCGTCAACCCGGTCACCGCCGGGAACCTCGTAGAGCTCATTTCACGCGTAAGAGTGCTCGCAGTTGAAAGAGAGAGCTTCTGGAAGCAGTTCTCAAAAAAGAGAAAAATTGATTTTTTTCGTGTCGACATGAAGATGGTTCCTCCAAGTGTTTGGATAGTACAAGTGCGCCTACAGAGCTCATACTAAGACAGAGAGGCCCTCATAGTCGTTCACAGGTGCGAAAAATCTGCTTTCTCAAAATGAATGGTCAAATATCTTTCAAAAAATTGCAAAACGACCAAAAGTTAACACTTTGTCCGTTCTGGCCGGGTGGGCCAACTGGGCGCCGGCGGTAAACCGTCAACCTTGGTTACCGCCGGGAGACTCGTAGAGGTTCCTAACTCGACTTAAGTTGAGAAAACAGACAGCAATTACCAAGAATCTGACTTATAGTGAATAGTTTTTGACCTCTGAATGCGACAGACGGACGCGTCTGATGTCTGCGAATCGACTCCTGCCATTACCAGCCCTGCAGCCCCCCTACAGCCCGAGTTAAGTGCAGAAAACCGACAGCACCTCTCAGGATGACTCGAACAATATGAATAGTTTCGCGGACCTAGTTCGGGCAGCAGACAGAGTTCAGAGTTCTGTATTCGACAGGCGGGCGCCTGATGTCTTCAAATCGATTCCAGTGATTACCAGCCATGCAGCCCCCCTACAGCCCGAGTTAAGTCCAGATAACCGACAGCATCTCGCAAGCGACTCGAACGATACGAATAGTTTCGCGATTCTAGATCGGGCAGCAGACCGAGTTCAGAGCTATCGATTCGACAGACAAACGCAACGGATGATTCTGAATTGGTGTAATATCAGCTCTGTAGCTGTCCTACAGCTCGAGTTGAGTGCAGAAACCCGAGAGTTTCTGTCAAGAAGACTCGAATAATACGAACAGGTTTGCAGACCTAGCTCGGCTAGCAGACCGAGTTCAGACCTCTGGATTCAACAGGCGAACGCGCCTGATGATTCTGCATGCATTAGCTGTGCTTACCAGCTCTGTAGCTGCCCTAGAGCTCGAGTTATGTTCAGAAAATCGTTAGCGCATATCAAGATGACTCAAAACGGCCGATCCCGCCAGAGTGCTTTCCGATAGTAATATTCACCCTATCGAGCTGAGATCGAGATGGCGAGCGGGAATAAGATCGAATATCACGGGAAAAAAATACTAGAGCTCTAACGAATGGTCATATTTCGAGAACAAAATTTTCAACCGAGCAAAAGTCAGCAAAAGTTCCGTCGAGATTTTTCTTGCCAACTAGCTCTCCAGCGCGCCGGAATTACTCTTAGGTTCCAGCAATTACTTGTTAAGGGAAGCTCTACGAGTTATTAGCTCCACCTCGCGCCGGAATTCCTCTAGCTCATCGATAACGATAAGCTCTACGAGGTATTTGCTGAGGGAAGCTCTACGAGTTATTACTGGGCGCCGGCGGTAAACCGTCAACCTGTGTTACCGCCGGGGGACTCGTAGAGCTTCCTGACAACATATAATGTCGGAAAAAATGCAGAGAACGAATAGGTTTTCAGCCCAACTCGAGTATCAGACCGAGTTCAGACCTCTGAATGCGACAGGCGGACGCGTCTGATGTCTCGAATCGATTCCTGTGATTACCCGCCCTGCAGCCTCCCTACAGCCCGAGTTAAGTGCAGAAAGCCGACAGCAGCTCTCAAGATGACTGGAAGAATACGAACAGTTTTGCGATTCTCGATCAGGCAGCAGACCGAGTTCAGAGCTCTGGATTCGACAGACAAACGCGACTGATGATTCTGAATCGGTTTTTGTAACCATCAGCCCTGTAGCTGTCCTATAGCTCGAGTGAAGTACAGGAAACCGAGAGCGCCTATCAAGATGATTCGAATAATACAATAGGTTTGCGGACCTGGCTCGGCTAACAGACCGAGTTCAGACCTCTGGTTCGAACAGCCGAACGCGCCTGATCATTCTGAGTCGATGAGGCGTGCTTACCAGCTCTGTAGCTGTCCTATATCTCGAGTTAAGTTCAGAATACCGACAGTGCGAATCAAGATGACTCGAATAATACGAATAGGTTTGCGAATCTAGCTCGGCTGGAAGACCGAATTCAGACCTCTGGCTTCAACATACGAACGCGCCTGATCATTCTGAATCGATTAGCTGTGCTTACCAGCTCTGTAGCTGTCCTACAGCTCGAGTTAAGTACACAATACCGACAACGCGTATCAAGATGACTCGAAACGGCCGATCCCGCCAGTATGCTTTTTCGCAGTAAAAGGTACCCGATCTAGCTGGGATCAAGATGGCGAGCGGGAATAAGATCGAATATCACGGTAAAAAATACTAGAGCACAAACGAATTGTTGAATTTCGAGAACAAAATTTTCAACCGATCAAAAGTTGTGAAAAGTTCAGTGTTTTTTTTCGAGCCAACTAGCTTTCCAGCGCGCCGGAATTATGGCGCCGGCGGTAAACCGTCAACCTGGTCACCGCCGGGAACCTCGTAGAGCTCATTTCACGCGTAAGAGTGCTCGGAGTCGAAAGAGAGAGCTTCTGGAAGCATTTCTCAAAAAAAAGAAAAATTGATTTTTTCGTGTCGAAATGAAGGCGGTTCCCCCAAGTGTTTTGATAGTAAAAATGCGCCCACGGAGCTCATACTAAGACAGAGAGACCCTCATAGTCGTTTACAGGTGCGAAAAATCTGCTTTCTCAAAATGAATTGTCAAATATCTTTGAAAAAATTGCAAAACCACCCAAAAGTTGTCACATTGTCCGCCTCGGCCGGGTGGGCCAACTGGGCGCCGGCGGTAAACCATCAACCTTTCTTACCGCCGGGGGACTCGTAGAGCTTCCTGACAATATATAATGTGACAAGAATTTTAGAGAAGGACTAGTTTTTCAGCCCAAGCGATTATATACCTCCCAAGATGACTCTAACAAAACAAACGAACAGTTTTCCAATCGGGGTCGACGGCACGGGCCGCGCGCGCGGTTAGGAATTGCTCCACCCGCCCGTCAGGCCGTCCCCCGCGCGCTGCGCCCAGACGAGACCAGCTCTGGCGTCGCGCAGCAGGGAGCGGGGCAGGACGGGGAGCAGCACACGGCGTGCAAGCTCTTCGTTCCGCTCGGCCGTCGCCTCCGTCCGCCGCGCCCAGTCCGCGTCCCGCCGCGCAAGCCGAGACCGCCGGCACGACGCGCGGCCCGCTTTCCGGAGCGATTTCTGCTCGCGCTCCAGCGCCTCCAACGCGGAATCATCGACGACGTCCTCATGGATCACGTCGTGCTCTGCCAGCAATGCACCCGGTCGTCCCATGCACTCGAATCCCGGGCCGGCGCCGCGCGCTCCGCGCACCGTTTCCCCCTCCGAGCGCGCGTTTCCAGGGAGCTCGTCTCGCCCAGAAAACTGCGCGCCGGGCGGGAAAACGTCGCGAAAAATTCGCGAGCGTTTCCCCCTCCCAGTGCGCATTGGCAGAGGAACCAATTCTGCCCCGGGAGCCGCGCGCTGGACGGGAAACCGGCGAAAAATTCGCGAGCGTTTCCCCCTCCCAGAGCGCACCCCCCTGCGTCCTGGGCCCCGCCTCTGCCCCTGGCCCCGGCCCCTGGTCCCCCAGGCCCGGCCCCTGGGTCCCTGGCCCCGGCCTGGCCCCGGCCCCGGCCCCGCCCCCGGACCCGCCCCCGGCCCCGCCCCCAACCCCAAACTACCTAGGCTGAAATGAAACTGGGGGATACCCAGTCTCACCGGCAGTTCACCAAGTACTACCTCATTCCCCGTCACACCCCCGGGCCGGCTGCGGGGAAACCCAGCCGTCGGGGAGGGAAGTGTGCTCCTAGAGCCTGCGCCTAGCGCCACCCTGCCAAGGGGATGGCAGGGCTGAGGACGACGGTCTCCCATGGGATTGGGAAGGACCGCCGTCCCCGAGGGGAAAGGACGACCGCCTTGGGGGCGACCGTCCAATCCGGTGTGTGCGCGTGCGTGCGTGCGCGCGTGTGTGTGTGTGTGCGCGTGCGCGCGCGTCTGTGCGCGCGCCGCGGCCGCCCAAGCGCCCGCGCCCGGGCGCCCCCGTCCCCGCGCGCGCGCGGGGGTCCCAGGGGCGGTCGCGCGTGGCGGGGCGCAGCGCTGGCGAGCCGGCGGCGCGGGGCGTTCGTCGTCGTCGTCGTCGCCGCCGCCTCTTTCCCCCCCCCCCCCGTTTTCTGTCTCCTCTGCTCTTCCTCTCGCTCCCGCTTTCTCCTCTTGCTTCCCTCCTCCCGTGTTCTGCTTTCTTGCCCCTCTGCTCTCTGCTGCTTTCTCTTCTCCCTCTTCCAAACGCGCGCGCCCGGGGTCTCGCCCCATCTACCAATATTCTGACTTATAGTAAATATTTTTTGACCTCTGGATGCGACAAGCGGACGCGTCTGATGTCTGCGAATTGACTTACCAGCCGCGCAGCCCCGCTACAGACCGAAGTCAGTGCAGAAACCGACAGCATCTCTCAGGAACTCGAACAATACAGTGGTTTCACGAACCTAGTTCGGGCAGCAGACCGAGTTAAGACCTCTGAATGCGACAGATGGACGCGTCTAATCTCCTTTAATTGATTCATGTAACAGCCAGCACTATATATAACCCCTCTCAGCCCAAGTTGAGTGAAGGGAACCGCGAGCACTTCTCAAGATGAATCGACCAATACGAATAATTTCGCGACTCTAGATCGGGCAGGAGACCCATTTCAGAGCTCTCGATTCGAGAGACAAACGCAACTGACAATTATGAATCAGTTTCTGTAATATCAGCTTTGTAGCTGTCTTACAGCTCGGATTGAGTACAGAAAACCGAGAGCTTCTGTCAAGATCACTGCTACTGCGAATAAACTGGGCGCCGGCGGTAAACCGTCAACCTTTGTTACCGCCGGGGGACTCGTAGAGCTTCCTGATAACATATAATGTCGAAGAGAATTGCAGAGAACGAATAGTTTTTGAGCCCAACTCGAGTATCAGACCGAGTTCGGACCTCTGAATGCAGCAGACAGAGGCGTCTGATGTCTCCGAATCGATCCCTGTGATTACCCGCCCTGCAGCCCCCCTACAGCCCGAGCTAAGTGCAGAACGCCGACAGTAGATCTCAAGATGACTGGAAGAATACGAAGAGTTTCGTGATTCTAGATCGCGCAGCGGACCGAGTTCAGAGCTCTGGATTCAACAGGCGAACGCGCCTGATTATTCTGAGTGCGATAGGTGAGCTTACCAGCACTGTAGCTGCCCTACAGCTCGAGTGAAGTAGAGAATAGCGACAACGCGTATCAAGTTAACCCGAAGAATACGAATAGGTTTGCAGACCTAGCTCGGCTAGCAGACCGAGTTCAGAGCTCTGGATTCAACAGACGAACGCGCCTGATTATTCTGAGTGCGATAGACGCGCTTGCCAGCACTGGAGCTGCCCTACAGCTCGAGTTAAATAAAATACCGACAACGCGTATCAAGTGGACTTGAATAATACGAATAGGTTTGCGGACCTAGCTCGGCTAGCAGACCGAGTTCAGACCTCTGGTTCGAACAGCCGAACGCGTCTGATCATTCTGAGTGCGATACGAGTGCTTACCAGCACTGTAGCTGCCCTACAGCTCGAGTTAAGTAGAAAATACCGACAACGCGTATCAAGTTGACTCGAATAATACAAACAGGTTTGCGGACCTAGCTCGGCTGACAGACCGAGTTCAGACCTCTAGGTTCAACAGGCGAACGTGCCTGATCATTCTGCATGCATTAGCTGTGCTTACCAGCTCTGTAGCTGCCCTAGAGCTCTAGTTATGTTGAGAAAACCGACAGCGCGTATCAAGATTACTCGAAACGGCCGTTCCCGCCACAGTGCTTTTTGGCCTTCAAAGTTACCCGATCGAGCTGAGATCAAGATGACGAGCGGGAATAAGATCGAATATCACGGGAAAAAATACTAGAGCTCAAACGAATTGTTGAATTTCGAGAACGAAATTTTCAACCGAGCAAAAGTCAGCAAAAGTTCCGTCGAGATTTTTCTTGCCAACTAGCTCCCCAGCGCGCCGGAATTACTCTTAGCTTCCAGCTATAACTGGGCGCCGGCGGTAAACCGTCAACCTTTGTTACCGCCGGGGGACTCGTAGAGCTTCCTGACAACATATACTGTCGGAAAAATAGAGAACAAATAGTTTTTCAGGCCAACTCGAGTATCAGACCAAATTCAGACCTCTGAATGCGACAGACGGACGCGTCTGATGTCTCAGAATCGATTTCCTGTGATTACCCGCCCTGCAGCCTTCCTACGGCCCGAATTAAGTGCAGAATGCCGACAATAGCTCTCAAGATGACTGGAAGAATACGAACAGTTTCGTGATTCTGGATCGCGCGACAGACCGAGTTCAGAGCTCTGTATTCAACAGGCGAACGCGCCTGATGATTCTGAGTGCGGAAGTAGTGCTTACCAGCACTGTAGCTGCCCTACAGCTCGAGTTGAGTAGAAAATACCGACAACGCGTTGACTCGAATAATACACACAAGTTTGCGGACCTAGCTCGGCTAACAGACCGAGTAAAGACCTCTGGATTCAATAGGCAAACGCGTCTGATCACTGGCGCCGGCGGTGAACCGTCAACCTGGTCACCGCCGGGAACCTCGTAGAGCTCATTGCATCCGCGAGGCAGCTCAGGATGAAAGCGAAGAGCTTCTTTGGGTGTTTCTATAAAACTTCAACTTGAGATTTTTTCGAATTCAACATGTGGTCGGTTGCTCCAAGTGAAAACGTCAAATTGAGATTTTTTGAGCAAAGATGAAGTCGGTTCCCGGGAGTCAACTAATACCAAAACTGGCTCTAGAGAGCTAAGCTGCTCAGAGAACAACGTTTATATGCCAATGCTCGGCGTAAAAATCTGATTTCTCAAAATAAATTGTCAAATATCTTTCAAATATTCGCAAAACTACCCAAAAGTTGTCACATTGTCCTTTCTGGTCGGGTCGACGCGCGAGACCATTCTGCGTCGACAAACATGCACCAGAACTCTCTAGGTCACCCATAGATCGATATAAATTAGAAAAAAAATCATCCGACACAAAAAATACAAAATTGTACAAATCGATATTTTTCATTGATTTTGAAAATTCTAATCAATTTGGGCACTCTTGAGGCTCCCATTCGATGTCTCGCATGTCGCTACTTCGATTGGAATGTACCTGGCATGCATAGCATGCACTCAGCTCGAGTTATCATCGAAACACCGTTCGCAACACGCATACATAGAGACAGTATTTCGAGCATAACTCCTGACTCAGCCATTTCTAGGAACTCTCGAGCTTCCAGTGTGACGCGCCAGATCATTCTGCATCGACTGGTGTGCGTGAGAGGTCTGTAGCTTGCTGACAGCTCGAGTTAAGTAAAGCCAACCACCGTCACCAGCCAAACTGCACTGCAGGCAAAGTCGGTTCCTGCAAGTCTTTTGACAGTAATATTGCCCCTAGAGCCCTAAAAATTTTACCAGCAGATGCGCCATAGCTTATTGTAGGTAGGAAAAATCCAATTTATGAAAACGAATTGTCAAATCTTGCACAATGTTCCAAAAACCGATCCCAGGTTAACACATTGTCTCTTTTGGTCGGGTCGGCCAACTAGCTCCACCCTGCGCCCGAATTCCTCTTAGCTCATCTCGTCGAAGAGCTCTAAATTTCGAGAACGAAACTGGCGCCGGCGGTGAACCGTCAACCTGGTCACCGCCGGGAACCTCGTAGAGCTCCTTTCACGCGTAAGAGTGCTCAGAATCAAAAGATAAAGCTTCTGGAGCATTTCTCGAAAAAGGGAAAACATGATTTTTTTTGTGTCGACGAAGATGGTTCCCCCAAGTGTTTTGATAGTAAACTGGGCGCCGGCGGTAAACCGTGTCAACCTGGTTACCGCCGGGGACCTCGTAGAGCTCCTAGCCACGTGTCATAAGTCCATGCATATCTCTGGAATGCGCACGGTGAATATATTTCCAATAATAGAATGAACACATACATGTATGAGTTTCAGTGCGTCTTCCAGCGCGCGAGAGCGATGCTGCCGTGGCAGCGCACATGTATGTAGACATGTACAGATGGACAAGCATGCGAAAATAGGATCGACGTCAGCAGGCGCGGCAACGCACCGGGCACGAGCGCGCGCACGCACATAC
>CAUYUJ010020650.1:0-20000 GCA_963575745.1 Prorocentrum cordatum | reverse complement strand
CCGCGTCGGCGCTCTGCCCCTGACTGCGCCCCATGCGACAGTACACCGCCATGTACGCCTCCTTCGGCTTCACGTGCGCCGGCTCGCCTCGCATCCTGCGCGGCGCCTTCTCGTCGTCAAACAAAACGTACCCCCCGTCAGGGACGCGGCACAACGTCGTATAGTGACCGGTATGCACTGTTTGCCCATTGTGGTACACAACGCCAACCAGCTGCATCTGGGGAAGCCCATGCAGCCTCAGTTGCTCTTCGACCCACACGGGCTGCCGCGCCTCATGGCCCCTCCTCAATTGAACCACCAAAACGCGCGGCACGCCCGTGAGTCGCGTCTGCTGGTCGTGCCAAACCCGGTCGGCATCCGCGCGGCAACACGCTGGGCAGCTCTTCTCAACTTGTTCAGGCGCGCAAAAGTCGGAGTACATTTCCGACAACATCATCGGCCCGCCGGGCCGCGCGTGGACCCGCAGCTTCAGAACATCCTCCGCCTCGTACGAGACGGACAAGTGCCCGCACTGACGGCATTTCTGCCGCTTCTCCATCACAAACCCGAACATCCGATCCACGTGCGTCACGCGCATGTTCGTCGCACGAATGCTCTCGGGGTCCCACGACGCAAAGCGTCCGGCCAACTCCTCTCCGCGGCGCGCAGCCGACATCAGCTTACCCCAATACGCAAACACATCATGCTGCTGCCACTCGTTGTCGAACTCACTGGGCTGCCCGAGGAAAACGTCCTCGCTATCAACATTCGTTCGCCGCCGCACGCTCACGGGTCCGCCCTGCCAGCGTCGCGACACCAACTGATTGTGCGTGTCCCACATCCCGCAGACGCAGCAACGCCCACTGGCCCTCTCCTCGCAATCGCCCTCCGCGTGCCATCGAAGCCACTCCCAGACGGCAGGCGTCCGCAGCATCAGCTGCGTCACGCTGACCACGTAGCAAGAATGCCCAGGCCGCGGCATCCCACGGACGGGCACGCTACTCACGCTGTCCCACGAAGCCGCGCGAATACCATCCACGCGAGGCACGTCCATCTCTCCAGGGCTCGGCGGAGGCTGAGCCGGGCGCTCCGACGCGAACAAACTCTGCGGCCCGAACGCCGCGGACACCAGCTCTTCCCGACGGCGCTGTCTTCGGGCTGCCTCGCGTTGCTGCGTTCGCAAGTACGCCTCCCGGTTTCGGTCCTGCGCCTGCTGCCTCGCCAAGGCCGCAGCCTCCCGCCCCTGCTGCAACCGATTCTGGACATCGGCACCCTCCAGCCGGTGCGACCGATCGCGCGTCGCCTGGAGCGCGAGCCGGCAGCGTTGCGCCAGGGCCCTCATTTTATGCTCGCGAGAACCGAAGCACGCATGGGCACGCACATACCCGAACAGCCCAAAGTGGTCTGACACATGGAATTCGCAGCCCTCGAAGAACACTTTCCCCTTCCCTACCAAATGCACCTCCGCCCAAAGCTCCGCCCCGAACATGACCCGGTCCCGTCTCTGGCCGACAGCCCCCCTCTCGCCGAGACCCGAGTAAAACTTGTTCCCGGGGCAGCCCCAAGAACGACCCTCGTACCAGGTGTCCTTCAAACGCAGCTGCTCCACAGCGGCCTGCACCTGGGAGTCCGTGCTGTTCATGTCGCCCACAATGAGCAGCCGGTCGCAACCTTCCGCGCAAGTCCTCGTAATCTTCCGAAGTATCGCGTGACGCCGCTCCCATGCCGCACCCGCGGGCAAGTGGACCGCGGCCACGTTCACCCACCCCGCGCCGCCCGCGCCCCCGCCTACGGGAACTTCGACCCGGCACAGCACGCACGGGTCCTCCCCTGACAAAGCCTTGCCTTCCGCGCGCAGACCGCGCCTCACGTACAGGTGCACGTACCCCCTGGACTCGTGCGCATGGGCCACGCCAACCAATTGGAATTCCGCCTCCAGCTCCTTGTACGCCTCCTCGCCCTCGCATTCCTGCAGAGCAACGACATCAACCCCGCGCGCCTGCCTCCAACGGAGCACTTCGCCCAGGACCGCCGCGCGCTGGTCGCGGTCGCTCCAGGAGGGCGGCGCCACGGCCGAGCGATGCCCACCAGCGATATTCCACGTGGCAAACGACAACGTCGACGCGCCCTCCAGGCCCTCCTCTTCGCCAGCCTCACCCGCCGCTTCCCCTGGCACAGCCGCCCTCGGCAAGCTCGCGCCCGTCGCGCTGGGCGCCGAAGCACCCGCGCGAGGCACGACGCCGAACGCGCCCAGAACGTCGCGGCATTCCTGCTCCGAAAGCAACAACTCCATGACATCCCGCGCCCCCCGCGCGCCGACGCCCGCCCGGAACGACGCGAACGCGCCCCGCAGCACGCGACACACGTCAGGCACGAAGGACTCCGCCGACGCATCCAGCACGCCCGCATTCGCCAGGCGCCCGACACGGCCCAGCAGAAGCCCGAGCGCGCAGGCGATCCTCTGCGAGGGAACACGAACGCGCGGCGCGTCCCCGAACTCCACCGCCGGCGGGCGCCGCCCAGCACTGGCACCGAGCGGCCGCAGCAGTGCGTCGATATTCCGGGCGATTCGCCCTGCCACGTCCTCCCTGCGGGCCCGATCGTGCACGCGCACTGCGAGAGACTCGGCTCGCCCGAGCGCCTCCCCCGGCCGACCAGACGTAACACTCACAAACATCCAGTCCTGCGCGACACCAGATCCGCTCAGTGGGTCCACGGCGACGACCATTAGCAACTCCTGCTTGTCACTCACGGAGTTTGCATCCCACACGCTCGTCCAATTGTGCGCAATCCGGGCAAAATGCTCCGGGGTCTCCTCCGCACCAACGTGCCGGCCTACCTTTGCCGAAGCCACAGTCATCGGCAGCTCCAACCCCGCGCACAACTGCCTCGCCACCTTCAAGAAAAACTCCAGCGCCTGGCCCTCCAGCCTGCCCTCTGCCAGCGCGCTCTCCGCTCGCACGTTCACGACCCACTTGTCCATGCGCAGCGCGCAGCCACCACGGACGTCCCCGAACGCGTCCTTCATCCTCTTCGCCGCCTTATCCAAACTCTTATGCAGGCGCGGGGGCACCAGCGCGCCCATGGCCTCCTTCACGGCGCTCATATGCAGCGGGCCCATGCTCGGAGCCACGGAATCGAACACTCGCTCATCCCACGCCCCAGACGCCTCCCACCGCTCCACAATCAAGTCGACCACGCCGCGCAGGAACCCCTCCCTGTCACCCGAACCCGAAGACTCATGCGTCAGGCGCCCGGCAGCAGCCGTCAGACGTTCGCGCAAATCCTCCCGGGACGCACAAGCAGCGAGGGCACCGACATCAACAAGCAGATCCCGCGCGGCGCCCTTCTCCTCCCGCGTCGCGAAGCGCACCCGCCTCCGGTCCAGAAGCCTTTCGGCCACGGCACGGAGGCGCCGCGCCGCGACGTCGTCCTCTCCAGCCTCGGCAGCAACGGCGCTGTCGAGCTCGGACGCGAAAGGCGGCCCCTCCTCACCCCACAGCCAAGTGTCCTCATCCACCACTCTGCCCGCCCCTCTCAACCTCTCCGCCTGAGCCGCGGCAACGGTCTTCAAACGACCCAGCAATGTCTCCGCCGCGCGTTTCTCCTCCTCAGTCCAGCAGTCCGCCTCGCAGTACCCGTATTTCCGCAACGTGCGGGAAGCGCGAGCCTCCAGTCGCAACTCGAAGCGTCGCCGCTCCCGGAACGCCGTCGTATGCCTGGCCCTCATGAAGTCCGCATACTCCGGCAGGTCCTCCTCGAACACCAAGTCCCAGGGATGCTTCACGCGCGTCGTGGCGACGAAACCGATCCCTGCAACGGCCGCGGTCTTCGCTGACAGGTGCACGCGGACTTTCGCCAACGTCATCCCCTGCGCCTTCCAGTGCGTCAACGCCCATGCCAGCTGCAACGGGTAGTTCTCGCGCCACACGCCCTCCTCCATGGTGGAAGACACTCTCTGCCTCCAAATGGGCACCCAGTTCCGCCGCTCCTCGTCTCCCGGGAAAAACGACCGCGGCCGACCCTGCCCGTCTGTCCCTAGATCGATATCATCGAACTCGACGAACACGCAAAGGGGCGCCTGCAAATCCGGCCGAGCGCCATTGTGCGGGTCGGCGCCCTCGGGCCACATGTAGCCGCGCAGCGTACCCATCGCCCCGTTCATGAGCCCCGCCTCAACCCAGAGGTTCTGAGTCAACAGCACGCGGGCCCCTTCGCAGACGTACAGCTCGTTCTCGAGTCCGCGGAAGTCCTCGGACGCCATCTGGTCTGGCCTAGACTTCTGCTTTTTCTCCTTTTTGTCGTGGTAGGCACGCAACGCCGCGATGGGCTTACCACTCGCAGCGGCTACCTGGTACAACCTCTCCATGTTCACTCTATCGGCGCCACATGCACCCGAGGCCCGATCCTTCCTGCCGTCCATCAGCAGCGGGGCCGTCTCGAAGGCCGCCAGCTCCTCCCTCCCCTCCTTGGTCATTTGCAGCACCGACCTGTTCCGGCGCTTCAACCACGCATGATCCCGCTGCTCCCAAGTGCACTGCGCCATGCCTTTCGTGACCTCCAAAAAGCGATCAGCATCCTGCCTGTACTCCGCCTGCCGCTCCTTCGACAGCCCCTCTTTCTCACCGCGCCACCGGTGCACGCGCCGGAGCACGGCCACGTCCTGGAACGTATCGCGCACGAAACTCCCATTATTCACTAACCTGTCCGTGCTCCAGGCGTCGTCGGGGGTCCGCTCCGCCCCCCTGGGCTTGTTCTTCGCAGACCCCCCATACGCGCCCATCCGGTACAGGGGGTCATCGCCGATTGGCGGCGCCTGCTGCGGATCCCCGGCGAGCACGGCATCCTTCCCGCCGAGATACACTGGCCTCGCACCCTGCGCCGCACGCTTCGCCGCAACACCAAGAGTATCCTGCACCTTGAACTCGATCTTGCCCAGCATCTGCCGCCCGATCATGCTCATCTCATCCAACACAAACAACCTCGCCTGACGCAGTCGAGTCTGCGTCTTTTGAAACCGGTCCCCGTCCTTGCGTACCCAAGGGCCGCAATATCCCACCGGCACACCGAACGCCCTGTGCAGGGTGGTCGCGCCATATTTCAACTGGAACGAGGCGCACCCGGTGGGAGCGGCGAGCAAGCAGCAATTCCGCTCCTCCTCATCAATCTCTTCAGGCCCTCGTCGGATTTCGCGCACGCCGCGGCGATCTTGATCCAGCCTCGTCCTCGGGGCAAACTGCCGCACCCGCTTTCGCCTCGCGGCTACGAAACTGCGCACGGTGCGCGATTTCCCCGTGCCGGCCACGCCCGTGACCATCAATCTCAACGGGTCGGCCTCCGAATGGCGGTCGTCCATGACGATGTCGTGGGCGAACTTCTGCCAGGGGTCGAGATCGGCGCGCTCGACGACCTCGGCCCCGTCGCCTACCTTGGCCTTTCCGTACCACTCATCCCGGAGCTTCTCCAGACGCCCTCTCTCGCTCGTCGACACATTGCACGCCTCGTTCAACCAATTGAAGTCCTTGGGGTTCACCCGGACCCTGCCGCGCACCTCATCGCCCGCAACATCCCCGACGCGCACGTCCGCCGCCTGCACAGCAGGGCCTGCCGCGCTGACGCGCTCATCGGCTGGGCGGCGCTCCCACTCGGACGCCTCCCCCGCGGCCGCAGCAGACTCAGCGCCCTCCCCCGGCCGCGCCTCGCGTAAGACAGCATCCCGAGCCTCCTCGTTCGGGTCCTCGTCCCCGCGCAGCACGAGTCTGTCCACCAAGTCCTCCACTTCCTCCCCCGACTCCGCCTTCTCGCTGTCTCTGTCATCGTCGCCGCGCCCAGAGCCATCATCGGACGCCTGCCCCCCGGCGCCGCCCGCCGCCTCCTCTGCCCCCGCGCCCCGCCCCTGCTGTCGCGCCTCATGCCGCCTCACCATTTCGCGTCGCGTCCGGCGCAGCAGCTCCCGGTTGCTAGCGACCCCGTCTTCCAGGATGGCGCCGAGCACTTCCTTGTAGAACGGGTTCGCGCGCTCGTACTGCTCCACGACCCACGCCGGAACCCACTGGCGGAGCATGGGGTCAGTGAGCATCTCCATCATCATATGCCCCCAATACTGATCGCTCTGCCCCCCCCAGGCCCTTCCCCCCGACTTGAGCCAGAGATCTTGCACGCCCAGGAACCGCTCGCTTCCAGCATCCTGGCCAGCACCGCCCGCCAAAGGCTGAACGAACTCCGTGGCCCCAATGCAAGCCGCCGGCACCGGCCGGACGTCCCTCAGCATCTCCTGTTCGATCATGGCCTTGCGGTCCGCGGTCGCCATGTGCCGCCAGTGCGCGATGACGTTCGCCCGCGCGTACGCCTCGTGGCAGGCGTGCTGCACGTTCGCGCACTCCGCGCTATAGCCAGGGGTCACCTGCAGACACACCGCAGGGTTCCCGCGCCTCAGCTTCCCGCGGTACACAGCGTACTTCCAATAGAATTCGAACAACGACACATCGCGCACCTCTTCCACCGAGATGGACTCGTCCCCCCTGGCACGCTGCCGACGCACAAACTCCAGGCGCTTGTCGAACTTGTCCACTTTGCTATCCCAGTGCACAGGCTCGTCATCTGCCTTGTCCCGCAGCGCAGACGCAGGCTTCAGCGCGCGGGCCCCCGTCGTGTTGAGGGTCACGACGGGCAGCATGGACAAAACCATGGGCAGGCGCAACCCCAGCAGCGCCACCTCGTAACAGTGGTAGTCCCGCTCCCCGAGCATCCGAGCAAAGAACTTCTGAATGGAGCGCCGAAGGAAATCAGTCCCTTCGCCCTCTGGGACGTAAGCGCAGACCTCGTTGACGGCGTCGTCGAGCACCTCCTTGATCTTCCGCGAGCCCTTGGGCGCCTTCGTCGCGTACTTCGTGACGTACTCCACGACCGCCCACAAGTTCAGAACGGGACGCCAGTCAATGTTCCCCATGTTGGCCAACAGCACGTGCTCCTCGTAACTATTGCAGAGCCTGTCGTTCCGCGGAAACACCGCCTGCCAGTGGCCCTCCCGGCGGCCCTTCTCCATGCGGAACGGCCGGGGCCCGACGCGGCCCCACCTGTCGCGCGGGAAATCATATCGGCAGAACACGCACCCCTCCTTTCCGCGAGCACACGCGTGAACCCCGAGCCGCGGCGGCCCCATGCCATGCTTCGTGTGCCGCGCCACCCTGTTCACCAGCGCAGCCACCAGTCGCCGAACGGGTTGCACGTCCAACTTCCCCGACGCCTCGGACGCAAAGGCCTCGTCCAGAACCTTCCGCAAGTTCAAGCACTCCGGCGCAGAAGCGGGCACGCTACGCACCGCCCGGCCCTCCGACGTCTCGCGCACAGCCTCGCCCTCCATCTCCACGTCCAGGTCGAAGGCGCCAACCTCGTCGTCCCACGTGTACCTGCACGCGCCCGCGTCGTCGTAGCACGGGTTCCACTCCGAGACAACGTGCCCGAAGAACTCATAGAACCGCTTCTCCAAAACGCTCTGCAGCGCGACGTCCTCATGCTCCGGCTTCAGCACGCCGAAGTCGAGACCAGCACCCCCTAGTCGCTGCCCGCGGGCCCCGTGGGGGACCCCAGCAGGTCTCGACCCCCGAGCAGCACCGCGGCCCTCAACGCCATCACCATCCTGAACGTCCTCCACGGGATCACCCCCCGCCTCGTCCTCCGGCGCTGGATCCTCTGGCCCGACGCGCTCGAAAGCAACGTCGGCCTCCGCCCCCTGGCCGCGGACGCCCTCCTCCCCTTGCACGAGCACCAGCCACCCTCGATCCACCAGGGCGTCGAGGAGCGCAGAAGCCCTGCCCACGAACTCATCCTCGTCGTCGCCTGCGCCATCTTCACTACATGATCCCGAAGCCGCAGAGCCCTCACCCGCAGGAGCCCGCGGCGCACGCTGGCCAGGCCGGCCGGCAACGGCGCGCAGGACCTGCTCCAGGGCAGCGAGGGCAGCACCACGACGCCTCCGCTCCTGCAGGGGCCAGGCCAGCGGTCCTGCCTCAAGCGAGGGCAGGCACGCCGCCACGTCGCTCGCCACGCTCGGCGGAAGCATGTCCCCCTCCCCGTCCACGTCCGCGCGAACCCGCGCAACCGCCGGCCCAGGCAGCCCCACGCTGAACCCGTGGTAATGCAGATTGCCACCCGCGCCACACTCGGCCCTGGCCATGGCCATGTACTTGAACTGCTCCGAGTGGGGCAGTACGGCGGGCATCACCATCCGCATGTTCAGCTCCACCCGCAAGGCCATCATGTAGGCCACCAGGTCCGGGTTGTCCCGCGCGAAACGGAAGCGCTCCTCTCGCCCGTCACCAACCCAATCCCCCAGAGCACGGTCTCCCGCCGCCCGCGCCCCTGGACCTCCCCCCATGCGCTGAATGTCATACGCGGCGTTGTAAAACGGATTCTGCGTCCACCAAATGGACGGGTGACGGCCGAGCCCGACGACATCCGGCACAAGCGCACGCCCGCGCTGAGTCCGCCCCTTCCCCGCCGGCAGGTCCAGCTCGCGGAGGAACCGCCTGCCGACCGGCTCGGCGCCGTCCGCCTGAGTGCCCTCGACCCAGGGCGGGTGCCAGGACAGGTGCTTCACGGTGCTCTGCAACTTCTTCGACTCATACGACCAGTGCATGGTGGTCGAGGGCACATCGCGGCCCACGTTCGCGAGCTGGCCCACCAGGATCCGCACGCGGTCCTCGCTCTCCAGGATTTGCCTGAGCCCGCCCTTCGTCATCACACTTGGGCCCTGGACGCCGAGGCCCGCGCGCCTGTACATGGTCCGATACACCCCAAAACCCTTGCCCCGCGCCTCGTTCAGGAGCAGCACGTTCACCATGGCCCACATCACGCGCTGGCCACGCGGGCCGCCGACGAACTGCCCGGTGCGGTAGCGCATCAGGTGCTGCACCCAGTCCTGCACGGACACCCGCCGGGGACGGTCGTCGAAGAGGTCGCCGATGCCCATGGGAAACTCCAACGGGAACGCCCTCGCGAAACGCCCGATGGCGCGCGCCGGGACCGGGTCCTCGCTCTGTCCGGGCCAGCCGTAAATCAAGCGCTCACCCGTCCGCGCGACTGCCTCGTCCTCGTCAAACTCCGGCAAGTTCTCCTCGACGCACCCCGTGTCCCTATCGCGCGCAGCTGCCACGAACGTTCCCGCCATGGCCAGCTCGAGCATCACCTCGTCCAAAACCGACTCGCGAGAGACGCCGCCCTCCGCACCGGCAAACCGGCCCTGCACACGGGGTCGCATCCAATCGACGAGGAACTCGACGCGCACGCAGTCCACGGCCACGCGGTCCCTCTGCACGGACTTCACGGCGTTCTCCTCCCGCGCCGCAGCCAGCAGGCGGCCGAACAGGTCCTCCGTCGTCTCGTCGTCACCAAACTTCAACCCCTCCAACTGGCCCTCCGCCTCCGGCTGCAACCCCGTCCACCATCGCTGCACTGCCCCACCATACTCAAACTGCGCCTTGTCGAGCCACGCACTGAACACGTCGTGATCGACGGCCATGGCTTCATCTTCCACGCCGACGTCGAACTCCCCGTCAGCCGCCGCATCGGCATCACCCTCGGCCGCGGCCTCCGCGCCGCCCTCGTCGCCTCCCCGCGCATCGTCGCCCTCGCGGCCAGCAGGCTCGCGCCCGGCGTCGTCGCGGGGCCCGACGAAGTGCACGTCGAAGCCCGCGGCAATGAACTGGCGCGGCGTGACGACGTCGACGCCACAGGGGACGCAATCCCGAGCAATGGCCTCCGCTTCCGTCACGGGCCCAAGCTCCTCCGGCTCCCCGGCCTCGCCCCCCGACGGCAGGACGCCGTCTTCGCTCTCTCTCGGCGCGTAGGACGCGAGGATCTCGTCGTCCGGGAGCACGTCAAACAGGCGCGGGTCGTAGTACTTGTGCATGGGCTCGTCCGCAGTACCCCCCAGGCGCCAGGGCCCATACGTGCCCGCAAACGCACACAACGCCCGGAGCACGTGCCCGCAGTAGCGCCAGCGCACGTGCAGGCCCTCCACGACCTCCTTCCCGAACCCTACATTCCGCCGCAACATCAAGCTGAAGGGCACTTTCCGAGGGTGCCAGGGCAGCACCACCCGCGGCTCCACGTGCTCCTGCAGCTCCCTCCCCCTGCCTCCATGATCGTACTCGATGATCACGTCCCCGCTGAGCAGCACCTCCACGACGCGCCCTGGAAAGACCAGGCGCCCGTGCAGGTCCACGCCGAAGCGCTGCCGCTCCTCGTCCGTGCAGCCCGCGGCCATGCGCTCGGGGCGGCGCGGGTCGTCGGGGCGCTCGCCGGGCCCACGCGCCGAGTTCACGCGGTCCCCGACACGGAACCCCTTCATGAGGTCGTGGCGCCGCGAGAACCCTGCCACGTCCTGCGGGAACGAGATGATGTTCTTGCGGAACTTGCGCAGCCCCGTGCGGGACACCGTGGCCAGGTGCACCTGCATGTGGTCCAGGGCAATGAGCAGGCTCTCCGTGAGCGTAGCCTGGTCGAAAAGCTCGCGCAGGTCATCGGACGGGAAGCGGAAGCACGGGTCCATGTGGTTCTGCGCGGTGCGGAGCCCCACCACCTGATACAGGTCGTCCTCCGTGGCCGCGGCCGCCGCCTGCTTGTCCAGGTCCTGCCTGCACCGCATACACACGCCCCTGCACTCCAGAGCGAAGCCGTCCGGCGGGTCGCGCGGCGGCACCTCGTCCCACTCGGCCACCTCCGTGCTGCACGCGGCCAGCCCGTCCCCGCCGCGCCGCAGCAGCAGCATCTCCTCCGCGAGCTGCTCCGGCGGCTCGAAAGCTGGGTGGAACGCCGGGAACCGCTCCTGGCACTCGTGGCACGTGAACTTCACCATCCGCGTCAGGATCGCCTGCGCCGCCTGCACCGCCCGCACGGACGCGTCGCGCAGCTGCACGTCGTACTTCGCCACGCGCAGCGGCACCGTCTTCAGCGCCAGCAGCATGCACTTCTGGTGCACATCTCCCGCGGCCAGGCGCGCGCGGTGGTCCAGCCGAACATCCCTTGCGAACGACCCCGCGCGATTGCGAAGGCGCCCTTGCGCTTGAAACCCCCACTCCTGCGCCTCGGGCATGGCCCCGAACACGAACACTTCCCTAGCGGCAGGCCCCTCCTTCGCAGGGACCCCCCCTGGAGCCCATCTCGTCCGAATCTCCACACGCAGAGCATCGTCGCACCGGCCGCGCTTCTTCGCTCGGCGCCCTCTCCCCCGACCTCCGCGACCCGCCCCCGTGGCGCCCTGGGCGGCGGCCTGCCGCAGCGCAGCGAGGCCCTCTATTGCAGTGCGCTCGCCCGCGCCGCCCTCGGCCAGCAGCCCCGCCACTCCCGCGTCCTCCTGGAGCTGGCCCACCCAGACGCGGCCCGGGTCCTCGCCCTCCTCCGCCCTGCGCTCGCGCGGGCCCTGGCCCCGCCACCACGCGCCCGCCATATCCGCGGGCTCCCGCCACCCTGCAGGCCGCTCCACGGGCAAGACGACCACGTCGTCGCCCGGGACCACGTTCGCCGCGAAGCCCACCGCAACGCGAGACTCGCGCTGCCACAGAGCCTGGAAGTCGTCCGCGTCTCCCCCACCCGGCTCATCGCAGCACCGCACCGCCCGCCACTGCGTCGCGCCACCCTCGCCCACGACTGGCGTCTGCAGCATGCTACACTCGAAGCGCACCCGAGGCCACTGGGAGCGCCAACGGAAGTCTTCCTCCACGGATACCTCCTCCCACCCCGTGCGCGCCTCGCCGGGGTCGCGACCCTGCGCGCGACCCTCCAGCTGCAGCAACGCGCGCCCGAAGCGGCCCGGTTGCCCCGGCTCCATCAGCGCACCCCACAGCGCGTCCCCGTCGGACCCCTGGAAGCGCACGGCTGCCCGATCGCACCCTCGCCGCGACACCAAATACTCGCGCGCGGCATCGACCAGCTGCCGCAGCCGCTTCTCCTTCAAGTGCGGCACGGACGCCACTGCCCACGCGCGCGCAGGCGCCACCCCCGCTTCGAGGCAAGGCAGCGCGGCGCGGCGCGCGCCCCTCCGCGCCCTCCGCCGCTCGCGACGCCGCCAAGTCTGCCTCCGCCGGCGGCCCGGCACCATCGAGGCGCACGAGCTCCGCGTCGAGCGCCGCGCGCACCTCGCCCGGCAGCGCCACGTCGTCCTCCGAGGCGACCTCGCGGTCCGACGCGGACCGCTCGTCGTCATGCTCCGACGCCGAGAGCTCCGCCATCCCGGCGAACAGCTCGCCGCCGCGTGCCTTTCCCGCGGCCCCGCGCCCCGCACCGCTCGCCTCGGCCCGTTCTTCGGCGGACGTCTTGCGCCCGAGCCTCCTGCGCTTCGCTGGCCTCGCCGCCTCCGCCGCATCCTCGCCAGCACGCCCGCAATCGTCAGCCCCGCTCGCAGCACTGGCACCGGCCGCCTCTGCCTCAGACATCTTGCGCCCCAACCGCCGCCTCCCCGCGCCGCGCCCCGCGCCGCCCCCGGCAGCCTCCGCCTCGGACGTCTTACGGCCCAGCCGCCGCTTCCCACGGCCCCCGCGCGGCCCCCCGTTGGCCTCCACCTCCGACGTCTTGCGCCCCAACCGCCGCTTCCCGCGCCCCCCGCGCGCCCCCCCCGCACCGCCGCCCTCGCACACCGCGCCGCCCGCCGCGTCGTCGCCCTCGCCGCCGCGCGCAGCGCCTTGATCCTCCGACGCAAGACTCGCCTCAGCGCCCTCCGCCCGGTCGCGCTCCTCCTGCGACGTCTTGCGCCCCAAGCGCCGCTTCCGACCACGCCGGCGCACGCCCCCAGCGACGCCGTCCTCCTGCGGCCCTTCCCCCGCGGCGTCGCCGCCCTCTCCCCCGAGCGCAGCGCCCTGGTCCCCCGACGCAGCAGCCGCCGCCCCCGCGCACCGCGCCGCCGCGCCCCTCAACCACTCCTCCCAGTCCAGGTCGGTGTCGCGAACCTTATAGTACTCATCCCCACGCGCACGCGCAGCGCAGGCAGGCAAGAGCAGGCGCCAGCAATGGCACCGATCGCACTGCGCCCAGTTCCGCATGCAAAACAGGTGCGACGCCCCGTCGTCGGCGCCCGCGCACACCCCGGCCCCGCCGCCGCCGTCGGCCCCCTGATCCTCGCCGGGCACTTGCCCCGCACTCTCGTTCGCGTGCAGCCTGTTCCCCTTGGACCGCGGATCGACGTGCGGATAGCACTGCGGCCCTGCAAACTGCTTGAGGTACTGCTGCTTCATCGGGTACCTTCGAATCTCGTCGCTGGTCAAGCGCAGCGCCTCCATGCAGTCCTTCTCGCTGCAGTCCACCTCGCTGGTCTGCAACTGCGCCAAGTACTTGTTGAAGACTGGCCTGCTGTACCACATGAACACCGTACCCCCCTCCCGCCCATTGTACGACTCCCTCTCGGACCCGAACCGAGTTTCGCCCTCTCCGCAGCGATCTTGCGCGGTCCGCACCCCTGCGCCCTGCTCATACACGAAGCCCGATCGCTTATAGTTTTTGGTAATTCTGAAATTATCATGCACCTGCTTCAGGCACTGCTCATACTCACTGTTCGACAGCACGAACCGCCCGTGCTCGTCCACCTCACACAGCGACTTCAACTCAGGCTTCATCTTCGCCGCCGCTTCCCACATCGCGTGCCGCGCGTACCACTGCTTCGACGGCTTGTTCGCCTTCAAAGCAAACTCCTTGAACTTGTCCAACGCGAGCGCAGGAAGTGGACCCCTGACGCGCCCGTGCGGACACCCATGCCTGGCACACTTCCCGCACACGTCGCTCCCTTTCTGCGGCCGAAACCGACACTGCTCCCGCCCCCAGCCGCCTCCCCACGTCATCCCTTTGCAGCGGTCCTCGTCCACGTAATCCGGCTGGAACTGCCTGGACTCCGCCTCCGTCGCGAGCGACCCATCCGCAGCCCCGCGCGACCGACGCGCTCTCCTGCCCTTTCGCGAGACCCCAACGAACTCCGCCCCGCTCGCACCTCCTCCATCATCGTCGCTACTGAAATCCGTCATGCCACGGATACGCGGCAACGCACTGCCCGAAGCCCGCCCTCCACCACGTCCCCCAACGCGCCCCCGCCCCCCACGCGGGCCGCGGCCGCCGCGGCCGCTCTGACCTCCGCCTGCAGCAGGCCCCGCGACAATACCCGCGTCGTCGTCGTCGCTGCTGAAATCGGTCATACCTCGAATGCGCGGCATCTGCGCGCGCGCGGCTGGCGCGGCACCACCCCCGCGCCCGGGCGCGCCCTCCATCCCACCGCGATTGCCCTCGGCCTCCGCTGAACCCTCGTCGTCGTCACTGAAATCAGTCATCCCCGGAATCCTAGGGAGCGCCGCGGCCCTGCCAACGCTATCGCTCCCACGGCTCTCGGACGCACGTCGCGTCGCCCCCCCTTCCGCCGGGTCGGCCCCGCGCGGACCCTCGACACCTGCAGCAACACCCGCCGCCTCCTCGCCGCGCCGCGTCCTCGCAACAACGCCGGCCATGACGTTCGGGTTCTGCGCGCCGCGCAGATGCGCACCTCGCTGAGTCTTCGCGGCCGCTTTCTTCTTCGGCGCATTCTTCTTCGGCGCCCCCGCCACCGACCGCTCCCACGGCGCGACGCCGCCATCTCCGAGGGGCACGCCGTCGGCCAGGCGGCCGTCCACATCGACGACCGCGGCGACGTGCCCCTCTGGATACCACACAACACTACCCATGTCCTGCCCCTCCGCGCAACCCAAAGGCCACGCGCCGGAACACTCCCCACGCAGTACATGGCCTGCGCTGTCAGCCTCATACACGCGCACCCTCGCCCGCCGCGCCTCCAGCCATGCCTGAACCGTCGCAAAATTCATTCTCTCCGCAGCGTCACCGCACGCCCCAGCCCCGGAATCATTGGCGCACTGCAACTCGAAGAAACACTCCGCGTGCGCGCGCGTGCCGGCACCCCCACACCGAGACACACTCAATTGCAAGCACTTATTCCGCCACGGCCCCAGGCAATCCCCCGCATCGACGACTCCGAATCGCCCCGACGCGACGCCTCGTCGCAGGCGCCGACGCCACGCGCGGGACGCGCCAGACGCCCCGGCAGCACCGAGCCCCACGCGCGAAAGCTTGTCCCAAGGCACCCCGCCCAGAGCGACGAAAAGACAAACCACGCGAAGCGCGGCAACACCGACGCACTGCCCCGCACCCTGCGACGCCCTCCAGGCAGCATCCCCCACGCACTCGTCCGCGCCCTGGCCCGCCCTGCCCTTGGCACCGCCGATCCCAATGCCGGGGGAGAACCTGCGCGCGCACACGCGCCGCCCCCCGCACCTCCGCGCGAAGAGCCCACGCAAGCCACAATAAAACCACTTGGCGACTCGAACATTCGCGGCAGACGGCACACCGTCCGGCAAAGCTTCCGCGTCGCGACAGAAGGTCTCTCTCTCCTTCCACAGGCGCGCCACAGCGGCCCGCCGCGCCGTGACCACCTTATCGTCCACCTGCGGCGGGCACGCCCCGAGGGCGACGAGGACACACGCGGCGCGCAGGGCCGTGTCGCCCACGGTCCACGCAGCATCGTCCGGCACCACGGCAGCGCGCGAAGCGGCGCGCGCACGCGGCTCCGCGTCGACTGCACGCGCCGCGCGGGCGTTCAGAAACTGCTCCAATCGCTCGTCCTTGTGCGCTCCCCCATGCGCCCGGCGGCCATGCAGGACGCGCTCCGGGGACGCATCACGCTCCAACGAACGCGGCACGACGGGAGCCAGCACACTCCCCGCGATCTGCTCGTTCCGCTCGGCCGCCAGCTCCGTCCACCGCGCCCACTCCGCCTCCCGCCGCGCACACCGAGACCACCGGCGCGACGCGCGGCACGCTTTCCGGAGCGATTTCTGCTCGCGCTCCGCCGCCTCCAACGCGGAATCATCGACGACCTCCTCGTGGATCACGGCGTGCTCTGCGAGCAAAGACTCCCGCAGCCGATCGCCCGATGCGCGTGACTCCGACCCGTAGACTCGGGCCGGGAGCGGGCCCACGGCCGCGACAGGAGCCGAGGCCAACGCCAGAGCCAAGGCGGAAGCCGGGACCGTTGCTGGACAGACGTTGTCGTCAGCTCGAAACCAATCGTCGTCCGCGTCGTTCTCGTCGTCGTCGTCGCAGTCGCTGGCGGCGAAAGCACCAATTTCCCCCGCGTCAAAACGTTCAATAAATTCGGGGTGGTCACGATCTTCCATCGGCGAATTCTCTGAGTGACGCACTGGGACTGGCACGGCGACCGTGACCGGGTCTTCTCCCTCTTCCATTTCAACCTCCAAATACCCCCGGAGCCCCGAAACGGACCCCCAGAAGCCCAACACGCCTCCGGAACCGACCGGCGCCTCCAGCGCATACCCCTCCCCATGTTTTGCCACTCCTCCCGCCCCCGGAAGCTCCGGAGGCACCGGAAACTCCAAAACCTCCGTTTTTTCCTCCTCCTCCTCCTCCTCCTCCTCCTCCTCCTCCTCCGCCATTTCGACCTCCGGATGCCCCCAGACGCCCGAAACGCCTCCGGAACCGTCCCGCGCCTCCAGCGCGCACTCCTCCCTATAATCTGCCACTCCTCCCGCTCCCGAGAACTCCGGAGGCTCCGGACGCTCCGGAGCCACCGTTTTCTCCTCCTCCTCCTCCTCCTCCTCCTCCTCCTCCTCCTCCTCCTCCTCCTCCGCCTCAATTTCGACCTCCGAATGCCCCCAGGAGCCCGAAACGCGTCCGAGACCGTCCGACGCCTCCGGCGCGCACCCCTCCCTATGATTTGCCAATCCCCCCGCTCCCGAGAGCTCCGGAAGCTCCGAATGCTCCGGAAGCTCCGGACGCTCCGGAAGCTCCGGAAACGCCGGACAAGAAAATGCCCGCGAGAATTTCGCGAGCGTTTCCCCCTCCGAGCATCCGTTTCCAAGGAGCTCCGTCTCGCCTAGGAAGCCGCGCGCCGGGCAGAGAGACGCCCGCGAAAAAATCGCGAGCGTTTCCCCCTCCGAGCGCGCGCCCCCAGAGGAATCAACGCGGCCCCGGGGACCGCGCGCCGGGCAGGAAAACGCACGCGAAAAATTCGCGAGCGTTTCCCCCTCCCAGCGCGCGTTCCCAGAGGAATCAACGCTGCTCCGGGGACCGCGCGCCGGGCGGGAAAACGCCCGCGAAAAATTCGCGAGCGTTTCCCCTTCCCAGCGCGCGTTCCCAGAGGACTCAACGCCGCCCCGGAGACCGCGCGCCGGGCAGGAAAACGCCCGCGAAAAATTCGCGAGCGTTTCCCCCTCCCAGCGCGCGTTCCCAGAGGAATCAACGCTGCTCCGGGGACCGCGCGCCGGGCAGGAAAACGCCCGCGAAAAATTCGCAAGCGTTTCCCCCTCCCAGCGCGCGTTCCCAGAGGAATCAACGCTGCTCCGGGGACCGCGCGCCGGGCAGGAAAACGCCCGCGAAAAATTCGCGAGCGTTTCCCCCTCCCAGCGCGCGTTCCCAGAGGAATCAACGCCGCCCCGGGAACCGCGCGCCGGGCAGGAAAACGCCCGCGAAAAATTCGCGAGCGTTTCCCCCTCCCAGCGCGCGGTCCCAGAGGAATCCACGCCGCCCCGGGAACCGCGCGCCGGACAGGGAAACGCCCGCGAAAAATTCGCGAGCGTTTCCCCCTCCCAGCGCGCGGTCCCGTGCGTCGTGCCCCCCGCCCCCGCGCCCACTCCCTGGGTCCCCGGCCCCGACCCCGGCCCCGGCCCCTGGGTCTCCGCCCCCGGCCCCCGCCCCGGCCCCGGCCCCGGCCCCGCCCTCGACCTCGGCCCCGCCCCCGCCCCAAACGCACAAGCAGCCTTTCCCAACAAATCAGTCGTGGCACTTAGCCCTGAATATCCGACGCATTGGGGGGTTACCCCGGGAGGTTCGGGCCGCGGAAGCGCGCCCGGGACGAGAGACACCGGCCAGCCCACATAGGCGCGTGACCAATGCCCCTCGCCCCCGCCCGAGAGATAGTGACCACCCACATAGGCGAAGTCACTATCTCCCTCCATCCCCAGCCCACTTAGGCGCCAGGGGATGGAGTTCCCCTTCCCAGCCCACTTAGGCGCCAGGGAAGGGGGCGGCGAAGGTTGGAGGAAAGAGAGAGGAGGTTTTTTTTTTGTTTGTTTTGTTTGTTGCCCCGCCCCCCCGCCCCGCGCCCCCGCGCGCGCGCCCCTCGCGCGCGCCCGGGGAGGGAGAGGGAGCCGGGGGGAGCCTGTTTGAGCCAAAACGGCCGCGGCGACGGCAGCTCCGGCGGCGGTCCTGCTGCCCCTCCTGCTCCCTCTGCTCTTCCTTCTGCTCTTGCCGTCTCTCTTCCTGCTCCCTCTTGCTCTTCTGTTCCTTCGTCCCCTCCCCTCGCCTCTCCGCCCTTCTCTCGCTCTCCCGCTCCCTGCCTCCCCTGCGTCCCTCCTGCCGCTCCGTGCCCCTCCTGCTGCCCCCCCCTGCTCCCTCCTGTTCCCGCCCGCCGCCTCCCCACCGTGTTCGCTTCCTCCCTCCTCCTTCTTGCGTCCCGTCGTCGTCGTCGTCGTCGTCGTCGTCGTCGCCGCCGCCGCCGCCGTTTCCTGCTGCTCGCCCCCCCACCTCCTCCTCTTCTCTGCTGCTCGTTCTCTGCTCCTCTTTCCCTCTTCCTTCTGTTTTCTCTCCCCTCGTCTCCTCCTTTTGTCGTCCTCTGCTCTCTCTCCTTGCCTCCCTCCCTCCCTCCCCCCTCCCTCCCTCCCTCCCTCCCGCCCTTCCTTCACCTCTGTCCCCCCTTTCCACCATCCCCCCCTCCCCCTCCCTCGCTCGCTCGCTCGCTTCCTCCCTGCTCCCTCCCTCCCTCCCTGCTCCCTCCCTCCTTCTGCCTCCCTGCTGCCCCTCCCCGTGCTGCCCCCTGCTCCCTCCTCTGTCTCCCTCCTTGCGGCCCCCGCCCCTCCCTTCGTTCGCCCTTCTTCCTCTGCTGCTCCGGCGGCGACAGCGGCGGCAGCAGCCGCGGCGGCGGCGGCGGCGGCCCGCTCCCTCCCCCCCTCCCTCCCTCCCTCCCTCCCTCCCTCTCTGCTCCCTCCCTCCCTGCTCCCTCCCTCCCTCCCTCCCAGGCCTCGCCCCCAGGCCTCCTTCCCAGGCCTCCCTCCCGCATCGCTTCCTCCCAGGCCTCCCTCCCAGGCTCTTCCTCCAGGCCGCCCTCCCACATCCCTCCTTCCCAGGCCTCCCTCCCAGGCCTCCCTCCCAGGCCTCCCTCCCATCCCTCCCTCCGAGGCCTGCCTCCCAGGCCTCCCTTCCCTCCCTCCGAGGCCTGCCTCCCAGGCCTCCCTCCCAGGCCTCCCTTCCACATGCATTGTCCCAGGCCTCTCTTCCAGGGCTCCCTCCCACATCCCTCCCAGGCCTCCCTCATGCCTCTCCTCGCATCCCTCCCTCTGAGGCCTCCCTCCCAGGCCTCCCTCGCATCCCACATCCCCCTCCCAGGCCTCGCTCCCAGGCCTGCGTCGACAAACATGCACCAGAACTCTCTAGGTCACCCGTAATTAGAAAAAAAAATCATCCGACACAAAAAATACAAAATACAAAATTGTACAAATCGATATTTTTCATTGATTTTGAAAATTATAATCAATTTGGGCACTCTCGAGGCTCCCATTCGATGTCTCGCATGTCGCTACTTCGATTGGAATGTACCTGGCATGCATAGCATGCACTCAGCTCGAGTTATCATCGAAACACCGTTCGCAACACGCATACATAGAGACAGTATTTCGAGCATAACTCCTGACTCAGCCATTTCTAGAAACTCTCGAGCTTCCAGTGTGACGCGCCAGATCATTCTGCATCGACTGGTGAGCGTGAGAGGTCTGTAGCTTGCTCACAGCTCGAGTTCAGTAAAGCCAACCACCGTCACCTGCCAAACTGTACTGCGGGCAACGTCGGTTCCTCCACGTTTTTTGATAGTAATATTGCCCTAGAGCCCTGAAAATTTTACCAGCAGATGCGCCATAGCTTACTGTAGGTAGGAAAAAATCCAACTTATGAAAACGAATTGTCAAATCTTGCACAAAGTTTCAAAA
>CAUYUJ010020649.1:679889-741109 GCA_963575745.1 Prorocentrum cordatum | reverse complement strand
GATTTTTCAGTTCTCGGTTCCCCTCTTGAGCCCCTCTTGGGCCCGTCTTGGGGCCTCTTGGTCCGTCTTGGGCGGCACTTGGGCCGTCTTGAGGGCTCTCTTGGGTCGTTCCGGCGCCGTCTTGGGAGCTTCGTGGGCCGTCTTGGAGCGGTCTTGGGGGCCTCTTGGGCCGTCTTGGAGCGTCCGGAAGCCGAAAAAGCCAGAACACAAAAAACATAGAAAAAACCAATGAAAATCAACGATTTTGGCCTCTTGGGGCTCTCTTCGGAGGCCTCTTGGAAGGCTCTTGGGGCGTCTTGGAGGCCTCTTGGGCTGTCTTGGGGGCCTTTTGGGCCGTCTTGGGGTCATCTTCGGCGTCTTCGAGCGCTCTTTGGGCGTCTCGGGGGCCTCTTGGGCAGTCTTGGGGGCCTCTGGGGCACTCTGAGCGCGCTCTGGGGGCCTGAGAGGCCGCACCCAGAAGGAAAACCATCTCTGAGTAGACTTGGTCGGGCGGCGGTCGGGCGGCGGTCGGGCGTTGGTCGGGGTACTTTTCGCCGGGGGACCCCCAGGGGCCGCCCCGCGCGCGCGAACTAGAAATACTGTTTATACTGTTAACCAGTTACCGGAGATCTTAGCACGCCCTGGCCCGTTGGGCCGGCGAATTGTTACTATTTTTGACTATCTTCGAACAGCTTGTGCATATGTTCTTTCGTCCAAAATCCGCCTACAGGGGGACGTGCCCGACCTAGCGCTACCCCCCCCCCCCCCCCGGAGGCGGCTCCGCGCCCCGAGGCGGGCCTGCGCCCAGAGCTGCAGGCGCCCCTGCTCCCCCGTGGCCCGCTGCCGACCTCTGTCGCCGAGGAGAGAGTGAGGGGGATCCTTCTCCTCCTCCTTCTCCTCCTCCTCCTCCTCCTCCTCCTCCTCCTCCTTCCTCCTCCTCTTTCTCCTCCTCCTCCTCTCCTCCCTCCTCCTCCTCCTCATCATCTTCCCCCCCTCGTCTTCCTCTCCTCATCCAGTCCTCTTCCCTCACTCCCTCCTCCTCCTCCTCCTCCTCCTCCTCCTCGCCCTCCTCCTCCTCCTCCTCCTCCTCCTCCTCCTCCTCCTCCTCCTCACGGGGGACCCTTCGAGCAGGGGTTCGACTACACACGTTGGCGCCGACGCACGTTCCGAGGATCAGCGGCCCCGCCTGGCGCCACGCGGCCTGGACCGCACAGCCGCCCTCCTCCCCGGGAGTCGAGGGAGGAAAGTCCACCCGGGCCGGACAGGTGGCGTTTGCCAGACGGCCTTGGGCGTTTATTGAGCAGCCCTGCCCTGTTCGATCCCTTCAGTGGGGGCGTTGAGTACACGGCTTCGCGTGTCGGGGTGGTTACTAGGGGGGGGGGGGGATTTTTGTCGAGTAGGAGTTCGACTACATCTGGTGATTGTGAAGGCCTTGCGGACGGTGCCTCCGACCCTGGAGGAGGACCCCCCACGATGAAAAGGCGACAGCCGGAGGTGTTCGGGAAGGTTGGGGCCAGGCGCCCCGAAGAGTGTCCTTGAAGCCCCATGAGGTTCCCAAGAAGCATAGGACGAGGAGCACAGCTGGAGGGAGGAGGATCGTTCCAGCCATGATTCACGCCACAATCCTTGTGCCGTCGAAGAAACAATAGAATGTGTAGGATGTACGTAGATCTGCGATGATGGTAAGTATTTTGTCGTAGATCTGGCGAACATCAATTCGGGGTAAATCAACTTTGTAGTCGATCTCCGACTCGAACCCTTCGGGCCTGGAGAAAGGGATGCGGGCATGGCAAGGGATCATGAGCGGCGAACATATCAATATACCAGTACCCGCGCCCCCGCGGTCTGGATTCTGGGGAGCGGTCCATCGGATACGCGGTCCCACCAGTGCGTTCCGCGCGGGGCATCCGCGAAAAAACGCCCCGTATCCGCGGGGTCGCGGTCTAAGGGCCCAGCCCGCGAGGCTGCGGATGCGGTTGTGCGTTTCGCGGCGGCATCGGGGGCCCGTTTCTACGTCGCCGCCGCGCACGTTCCACGATGCGTGGCCGTCTCGGACACTGCATGCAGCTGATTCGATTGTCCCCGTGTTGTTATCCTCCCTGTTCGCTCGCCCCGAGCCAGAATCCCGAAGTGTAGCGTGGATCTAGAGTTGAGGCTTTCTCATCTGTGGTATATCGCTTGAGTATGGCATAATTGCCTGCCGGGGTGCCCTCTGGGCCAGGGCCAGATCCGCCTCGAAATACTAACCATAACTGCCATACTTCACCCTGAGACAAGTCCGAGGCCGATGTTTGTTGCGGGGCGCAGGGCTTCCGTCATGAGAGAGCAAGACATCATGTTTTCGCCGCGGTCACGCTTCGGGACGATGACGGCCCGTGCGAAGAAAAACACCCTCCCGCGAATGGATCGAGAGTTCCAGGGCCCGCGGATTGAACAACAGTTCGACGTCGGACTGCGTGACGTCGGAGGCTTGGGGAGAAGGATGATCGATGATCAAGGGCTGCTGTGCGTCTTCGACGCGTGTTCGCCTCCACGGGGCCATCACAGGGCCCTCTCCATCCCCCACGCTCTTCCTCGGAACCCCCCTCCCCCATCCCTGCGACGGCCCAGGTTGCATACTCTCGCCGATTGCCGCCCCCCCCTCGCCCCGGGAACCACCCTGCCCAGGGCCAAGGCAACCACATGGGCCAATGCTTCTGCTGATCCACGGCATGGAAGCAGTCCGTGTGCCGACCATGGGGTGGTGCTTTTCTCCAGAGGCACAGCGAGGACGGGGCGCACGACCCTGCCCGCCCGCCTCCGAAGCCAAGGGGGGGCCCTCGGCAGCGAGTCGCCACCCAGGGCAGATGAGGAGGAGGAGGACGAGGAGGAGGAGGAGGAGGAGGAGAAGGAGGAGGACGATGAGGAGGAGGAGGAGGAGGAGGAGGAGGAGGAGGAGGAGGAGGAGGGGGAGGACGGGAGGGGGGACCGAGGAGCGAGGGAGGGGGGCTGAAGGGTCATTGGCTCAGTGCTACCCCCCCGTGCAGTGCCGCCGATGGTGCCTCGCCCGTGTCGGCCCTCAGCACACCGCCCTGCGTCGCGCTGGAGGGCTTCGGTGGCCAGGCACACGCTGGCGCCGACAGCATCGACGGGAGGCAAAGCCCAGGGCACCCGCAAAGGCGCGCGAGGGCGGCCCCGCCTGGCGCCTCGCGGCCTCGACCGCACGGCCGCCTTCCGCTTCCCCGGGGAGGGGGGGGCGCGAGGGCACGCCTCTTCCTGCCCTGCCCGCACGACGACGACGGCGACGAAGACGGACGACGACGACGACGACGACGACGACGACGACGACGACGACGACGACGACGACGACGACGACGACGACGACGACGACGACGGCGGCGGCGGCGGCGGCGGCGGCGGCCGCAGGCGGCCGGCGGCCTGCTCCGTCCTGCCGGCCCTGGCCTCCCGCCTGCGCGTTCGCCGTCATCTGCTCGCTTCTCGTTCCCCCTCTCCCTCTCCCGTCGCCGCGCAGCACAGACTGTCGGGAGCCGGCATGTGCATTGTATGGCACAGATCGGCCCGACGTCGTGTGTCTCCGTTCTGTGTAGGGCCCGCTGGAAGTTCCGACGCCGTTGCCCCGGGCGCTCGGCAGCGGAGGTGCACTACGGCGGGGTGGGGATAGGACTGCAGGAGAGTGGACCCAAAGGGGCCCTGAACGGCCTCGGAGCTGCCACCGGTGCTGGACAGGCGAACGTGCCTTCCCCCCTCCTTGTAGCCCCCCTGCCGTCAACGAACGCCCGAGGGTGGGAGATGTTCGTTGAGTTGCCGTCCCGGGTGAGTGCATGATGCTCCCAGGGCCCTGTCACGGCTTCCCGAGGCCGAAGAGACGCTCCCTGGGACAAAACGTGCGCTGTTTCTTTCGGTGCGCCAGAGGCCCGGGGAGGGAGCGCGGTATAAGGGCGCGGGGAGCGAGGAGGGCCCCGGAGGTCCCCGGCGGCCCCCAGGGTGCCTCGGGGGCCTCAACAAGAGCCAAGAGCGTGCAAAAGGTTTGAGGGTCGAGGGGAAGGAGACGAGGTGGAAAGGTGGCGACGCATGGAAAAGCCTGCTCCCCTCGTATTGTTGCCCCTATCCCTGGCTTCTCATGCCGAGTCATCTCTTGCTTGTCCATGTGCCCTGAGCCCTGAGATCGACTGCCAAAGGAAAAAAGAAGAAACGCCGCAGCTTCTCACCTCGAGTGGAGGTCTTTTGGTAGCAAATCACGGGAGCCTGGTATATTCTGGCAATTTCATACTTATCTTCGATCAGCGTCGATGAGTATCTGGGAGTCGATGAGGTCGCGCCGATGTAGCGTCGGCTCGTGTCGATTAGCGCCGAGTTAGCGTCGATTCGCGTAGATTTAGGGTCGCTTCGCGTCGACTCGCAGGAGCCGACAAGAGGCTCCCATGAGCTGCCACTGGAGAGGTCTTGGCCCCTCCCCCGGCCACCCCCCCTCCTGCATGCTCGGGGCGCAAGGGGGCGGGGGTCCGTGCGAACGGGGGTTCAGCCAGAGCGCCGGGGCGTGCAGGATCCTGCAGGGCCAGGGGCGCCTTGGCCCAGGCTGGCGTGCAGGGTCCTGCTGGATCCTGCAGAGCCTGACTGGCCCTGGTTTGAATTGGCCTCGGGTCAGCAGACCTGGCCGGGCACAGAAACCGAAAGAGCGTTTCGGAAACAGAAACCGAAATTACTCACACCACCGTTCGTGTTGGGAGCCTTTGTGTTGAGAGCTTGTTACGTCACCCCTCGCTCTTGGGAGCCTAGGTGTTCAGAGATTGTTGCGTTGCCGCCCGTTCCTGAGCCTTGGCTGGGCCTTGGTGTCAGGAGCTTGTTACGTCACCGCTCTCTGCTGGGAGCCTTGGTCTTATCAGCTTGTTTACGTCACCGCCGTTCGCTCTTGGGAGCCTTGGTGTGAAGAGCTTTTTGCGTTACCGATCGCTCTCTATTTGGCGTCTCTGGGCCTTCTTGGGAGTCCTATTGGGGCCCTTTTGGACTCTTGGGCCGTCTTGGGGCGGTCTTGGGGACCTCAACGCCGTGAAAGCCGAAAAGCCGTATATGCTAAATAAAAATGTACGTTTCCCAGGAACATCAATGATTTTGGCCTCTTGGGGGCCTGTTGGGGCGCCTCTTGGACGCCTCTCGGGGCGTCTCGGAAGCCTCTGGGGCCGATCTTTGGGGCCTCTTGGGCCGTCTGAGGCCCTTCTGGGACGGAAAAAGGGGAGAACCCGAAAAACATACAAAAACCAAAGGAAAACCCGAAAACGGCCATTAACACTCATTCCCTCCCCCATACCCCCCCCTCTGCACTCCCCCTTAGGGGCTTCGCCCAAAACACAACGTCACCACTCGTACCTCGCTCTTTCCGTTACCTGGCCCGGCACAGAAACCGAAAGAGCGGTTCAGAAACAGAAACCGAAATTACTCACACCACCGTTCGTGTTGGGAGCCTTTGCGTTGAGAGCTTGTTACGTCACCCCTCGCTCTTGGGAGCCTAGGTGTTCAGAGATTGTTGCGTTGCCGCCCGTTCCTGAGCCTTGGTTGGGCCTTGGTGTCAGGAACTTGTTACGTCACCGCTCTCTGCTGGGAGCCTTGGTCTTATCAGCTTGTTTACGTCGCCGTTCGCTCTGCGGAGCCTTGGTGTGAAGAGCTTTTTGCGTTACCGATCGCTCTCTATTTTGCGTCTCTGGGCCTTCTTGCGAGTCCTATTGGGAGCCTTTTCGGGCCCTTCTGGAGGCCTCTTGGGAACCTCTTGGGACGCCTCTTGGGGCTTCTTGGGGGGCTCTGGGGGCCTCCTGGGAGCTTCTTGGGGCGAAAGGCTAGACTTTTCGGTTCGTGGTCCCCCTCTTAGGGCCGTCTTGGGGCCCTCTTGGGCCGTCTTGGGCGCCTCTTGGGCCGTCTTGGGGCCCTCTTGGGCCGTTTTGGGGCCTCTTGGGAGCCTCTTGGGCCGTCTTGGGGCGGTCTTCGGGGCTTCTTGGACCGTCTTCAACACCGTGAAAGCTGAAAAGTCTTGCACGCTAAAAATGTATTCTTCCCATAGGGAATCAATGATTTTGGCCTCTGGTTGCCTCTTGGGACGCCTCTTGGGGGCCTCTTGGGGCTTCTTGGGGGGCTCTGGGGGCCTCCTGGGAGCTTCTTGGGGCGAAAGGCTAGACTTTTCGGTTCGTGGTCCCCCTCTTAGGGCCGTCATGGGGCCCTCTTGGGCGCTTCTTGGGCGCCTCTTGGGCCGTCTTGGGGCCCTCTTGGGCCGTTTTGGGGGCCTCTTGGGAGCCTCTTGGGCCGTCTTGGGGCGGTCTTGGTGGCCTCTTGGGCCGTCGTCAACGCCGTGAAAGCCGAAAAGCCGGATATGCTAAACATATACGTTTCCCAAAGGAACATCAATGATGTTGGCTTCTTGAGGCCCTCTTGGGACGCCCCTTGGGCGCCTCTTGGGGACCTCGTCGGGTCCTCTTGGGCCGTCTTGGGCGGTCTTGGGCTCTCTTGGAGCGCTCTTGGGCCGTCTTGGGGGGGAACCGGAAAAACATGCAAAAACCCGAGGGAAAACCCGAAAATGGTCATTAACACTCATTCCCTCCCCCTACCACCCCCTCTGCACGCCCCTTTAGGGGCTTCGGCCTACACCAGAACGTCATCACTCGTAATCACTCGTACCTCGCTCTTTCCGTTACCTGCTTGGCATGTGGACGGAAAGCGCGTTGATTTTGTGAGGGCGCGAGGTCGTTGCCTTGGGGTCTTGGAGCCCTGTTGGTGTTAAGGCCCCGGTACGACATACAAAAATCTAGCAACCATCTTGCGAAAATCAATGATTATTGCATTTCCAGGCCTTCCTGGGGGCCCTTTGGGAGCTCTTTTGGGCCGTCTTGGAGCCCTTTTGGGCCGTCCCGGACCCTCTTGGGCTGCTTTGGGGGGATTGGGCCGTCTTGGGGCCCTCTGTGGGCCCTCCTGGGTCACTTGGGGACCTCGAGTGGCCCTCTTGGGGCTCTCTTGGGAACCTTTTGGGACCCTCAGGGGCCTCTCTTGGGCCGCCTTGGGGCTCTCTTGGGCCGTCTTGACTTCCACTTGGGCCGTCTTGGGCCGTCTTGGTGTACGTGTTCCAAATGGATTGGGACGATGTGTCCTTGGGGCTCCCCTTTGGGGGCCTCTTGGTGCTTCTTGGAGGCCTCTTGGGCTGTCTTGAAGCCATATTGGGCCCTCTTGGAGCGCTCTTGGGCTGTCCTCGGGCCCTCCTGGACCTCTCCGACGCCGTCTTGGAGATATCTTGGGCGCTTTTGGGGCTGTCTTGGGCCGTCGTGGCGGCCTCTTAGGCTCTCTTGGCACTTGGTACTGACTTGGGCCGTCTGGGGCCGCGGCTGCCAGCCCCCCTCCTTGTTACTTCTCCCGGCGAACGGATCGCGATGCTACGCGCGCTTTCCGTCATCCCCGACATGCCCCCCTCCCGCCCGCGGGGGGGGGAGGGGATGCCGGAGGCCCTGGCGCCTCCAAGTGTGCGCCCAAGACGGGCGGACGGCAACGGGGGGGGGGGAAGGCTATCAGCGCGGAGATCGAGGACTTCAGGAGGGCGGCCCTGAAGGGCTCTTGAAACTGCCGCCGAGGGCCGGGTGCTCGAAAGGGGCTCGTGACTTCACCCCAGGTTTATCACCCCCTTGTTGAACCGAACGCCCGATCGGGCCTGCGCCCTCGACTGCGCCCTGGAGGGGGGGTGGATCGAGGCTCGTTGCGCTGGCAGTCTGCCGCCTCGGGCATTCGAAGCGCCCGAGGACTACTCCAGTTTTCGTAATAAAAGGGAGGGGGTCACAGCCCTCCCAGTCGAGAAGTTTTAGACCCCCCCAGACCATCCATGCAAGGGCGGCCCTTTGCCCAGATCCCCCCGAACCCTCCAAGACAGGTCAAATCAGACCCCCCCCAAATGTGACCCCCCCACTTCTATTATGGAATCCGGAGTACTTTCCTTCCAGCCGACGAGAGGGCGACTCCGCCATGCCAGAACTCGCGAAACAAAACGGGGGAGGCGACGACGGCGCCGACGGGATTTCTCGTTTTGAATGTCTGTCGCACTGTCGGGCCTCCAGGAGGCTTCTCGCCCCCGCGGCTGGATTTCTGCTGAAGTCCTTGCCAGAACGCACCACAGGACAGGATATATCCGTAAGGGCTTCGCCCTCTCCCGCTGGCCCCCTCCGCGTCGGTGCGTGTCGGCGCTGCCTTGGCGCACCTGGGAACATCATGCGGGGGCGGATAGGAGTCTTCAGCTCATGATCAGGCCACCTTGGAGCCCTCTTGGGCCGTCTTGGGGCCCTCTTGGAGGCCCCCTCGCGCGGACTTCAACAATTTACAGTCGGAAGCAGAAAGCAGGACCAGGACCATCAAACATTGATCCTGGACGTAAACACCTTGTGTGGCCCGCGTTGAAACAACAAATCACTAGCGGTCTGGACCCCCATCCTCCGTCTCCCCACCTCGCCCCGTGGATGGATGGGACGCGTCTGCAAAAAAGAGATATCGACTTGGCCCGACCAGCCCAGTGTTTCTGCAGTCAGGTGGCCGGGTGTGTTGTGAGCAAGTCATTGCATCGGCAAAGTGGCCACGTGGAGGACGAGGAGGAGGAGGAGGAGGAGGAGGAGGAGAAGGAGGAGGACGCCAACAATGAGGCGAGGGAGGAGGGGTGGCAGACAGGAAAAAGGAGGATGAGGAGGAGGAGGAGGCAGACATGTTTGGGTCACTTCGCCACTCTCCTCAAATCAATCGCCGTCAGCATCAGCTGCTTTTTTGAATCGAGCTCTTACGGCCCAGGTCTGCAGCTCCGCGCGACGATCGGCCACCGTAGCTTTCCTGCCATCACCTGCAACCCCGCCATACGGGGCCCAAGCGTTTACACCCCTGGTGCTTCCCTCTGTTGCTTACCAGGGGGTCCCCTCCTCTCTCTCGCCTTTCTCCTGCCAGGGGAATTGGTGAGGGAGGCGCTTGTGTCGTGAGCATACTCTTGGGCCCCGCGCGTCATGCAGTACGCCTCGACAGAGCACGCGCGCGGTGCGGCCGCGCAGAATCTTGCGATCGAGGGCAATCAGCCACAGGCAGTCCAGGCGGTGGTGGTCCAAGCTCAGCCAGCGTCGTCGGCTCAGGTGATGGGGATACCCCAAGCAGGGCTGACTCAGGCGGCGCCAGCTCAGGTCGTGCCTGCGCCAGGTCAGGCAGTGATGTACGCAGCCCCGAAGCTTGTCATCGAGCATGGGTTCGGGGACAATCCCCAGCCGCACCAGTGCCAGTGGTGCAACGTCAGCATGGTCACTCGGGTGGAGAAGCAGCCCAGCTGCGGTACGCACCTAGCGGCCCTGGGTATTCAGCGGCCTCCGGCCCATCCCGCAATCGTGATTTTTTCGGCCTAGGCGCAGCGGGAACGACTGAAGTCCACAGCGGACTCCCGGCCGTGCTCTGGGATAGACCCCATGGAAGGCTCCTGCGATCACGGTTCGGGAACAAGACGGCTTCCTAATACGAGAGGGTTTTTTTTCGGAGGTGGATTGGGGGGGTGTCCCTTGGGAGCCGATTGGCCTTCTGGGGGGCCCTTGGGCTCATGGGGCCGTCTGGAGATGGCCAAGGGTATTGGGGCCATCCTGGGTGCCTCTCGGGCCTCCTTGAGTTCTCCTTCGGCCGAAAAGGCGAGAATAGATAAGAATCGGCCAGGAATCCCCAGAATCCGAGGGTCCGGGGTGTTTTTTCTACCACGGACCATCCTGTCGACCACAACGTGCCAGAGGCGTGGTCGTGGATTTGTTTTGTCGGTGGTACTTGTGGATGTTGTTTGATTCCCTACTGCGTTGACCAGTGCAAGGAGACGCTGCACTATTGCACTGCCTGCAACAGGGTGGTTGCCGTCAAGAAGTTTCTGCTGTGATGGCCCCATCGGCGTGTGTACAGATTCGTGCTGTCACGCGGTCTGCGCCAGATACAGGTTTGCTATTCGTCCCCGTTGCAGGGTGCCGCCTTCTGAATACGGAGGCGGTGCTGTGGGGAAGGCTAGCGGGGCATCCAGCGTGGAGTCCGGCATTTGCTCTGCATGCTTCCTCATAAGCAGGACGACTGTGAGAACCGTCGAGTGGTATGCTGTTCCAGTCTACTTTGGCCTTGACCACCAGGAAGAATAATTTCGAGCACCCATCGACTACATAAACTGGAGGGCTCGTACGTGTCGGGCCCTGGGAGGGGATGCTCTTTCGACACTCTTTCGATACTTTACTGGGTGTTCTGAATTATCTCTGGGATGTGGCCCTTAAGTACGATGGGAGCAGCATCAGTCGAGTGGCCCATGCTCAGGCAGCGCGTGAGAGCCCAGTGGCGAGGCGATGGAAAAGGCGCCGCGGCCAGCACGACGTACACGTGCCACGCCTCGCCTCGGAACGGCAGCGAGCTTCGCACACGCGATCGGGAGCCTCGAGACGGGGGTCAGTGCGAACGGGGGTCAGCCAGCGCGCCGGATCCTGCAGGATCCTGCAGGGCCAGGGTCGCATTGACCCGGGCTCGGGTGCAGGATCCTGCAAGACTTTGCAGGATCCTTCACACTGACCCTGGCTTGGGTGCAGGATCTTACGGGATTCTGCAAGGCCTGACTGACCCAGGTCTGGATTGACCCGGGTCAGAGGATCCCCGACGCGAGCAGGTTCCCCCTCTCCGTTTCTCTCTTCGGCGGCGAAATCCGCAGCATGCGCTCGCCGATCCACGATTCGGGCAACTCGATGGGCGGCGGGTGCACAGCCCTGGGTCCGGAATTCGTCGAACGCGTGGCGAAATCCGAACCCTAACCCCGCCTCCCATCGATTCGCGAGGGGGTAGGGTTCGGATGTCGTCACCTACTTCTGCTCACGCGAGCAGAAGAGCGGCGTTAAGAGACAGCGTCAGGCCCGAGAACTTCGCGCGGGGGCCGAGCAGGTGTACACGCGACGGGCGCGCTTGCGAGAGAGGGATCGCCGATCCATCCACTTCGCGTTAGATCGGGCGTGTCCCCCTACAGGCGGAGTTTGAACGAAAAATAACAAGTACCCCAAAAGTGCCCCGAAAACGGACAAAACATACCGCCCAAACCGTCCCTAGGCTATTTCACTTCTTCTTGAATATTCCTCCTGTAGAGGGAAGGGCCCGACTTTCCGCACACGTGACGGATGGCGGTCCAGCAGGCGGGTCCTGTGCCATGCCGTCTGCCGGGCAGGCCTCGGGGCCTCGGGTCGTGCCTCTGTGGCCGGCCCGGAGGGCCCGTCTCGGCGCCCCGGACAGGGGGGGCGCGCCACCGGAGGGGCGTGAGTTTCAAAGGAGTCCCAGCGGTGCGCGAGTGTGAGGGGTGGTTTTCCCCAGCGCGACGGGGGTGGGGGTAAAACAGGGCTAGGATCGGGATAAATCGCTCCAGAGCGTTCCGGAGCGCTCTCAGAGCGTTCCGGAACGCTCTGGAGCGGCCGCGGCGCCCAATACATCCTCCAAACCCGCCGATTCTCAGAGATTTCGAGTTATCCCGATCAGATTTTGTCCCGATCTTCGCGTCGTTTTAGGGGGGCGACAGTCGAGGGGAAGGGAGATGGTCGGAGGGGAGAGAGGTGAGACCTGAGGGAGGGGCGAGGGCTCCTCCCCGTCTGCCACCCCAGAAGCGTGCTCCTCCTCGTTCCTGAGCTTGCCGGCTCTCCATGCATCCTTCCAAGCTCCCGGTGCTCGCGTCGCGCACAGAGCTTCCCGCCGTGGTGCCTGACCTCCACCCTCGCCCCCATTCCCCCGCCGCCGCGCCCCGACGAAGAGCAAGCGGCGCAACCACGGATGTTCGGAGCTCCGCGCGGATGATCTGCGCGGGGCCCCCGCTGGCGGCGCCTCCGGCGCAGCCCCTGGCGCGCTCCGCGCGCCGGGGAGTTCGGTCCAGCGCCGATATTCAGAGCGTGAATTACTTACCCCGCTTTCGCTTCCAGGCAAAACCAAGCCGTACCACGCGCCTCCTCGTCAAGCGGCCTGACCAGTACAGGCTGCAATTTGGCATCGTTTGGTGTCTCTTGGAAGCGAGGGTGGTCAAAAGCGAGGTAGGTTTGTTTTCCCCCTAGATATAAGAAATCCGCACGGTCACCCGACAGATTTATCCGTAAGTGCTTCGCGCCCTGCCTCCGGCCCCCTCTCTTGGCAGAATGGGAAATATACTAGTCGCGTCGGTGCGTCTCGGCGCTGCCTTGGCGCATCTGGGAACATCATGCGGGGCTGGATAAGACTCATCAGCGCATATTGAGACTTTGGCGTTATCGAAGACGCCTCGGCGAACGGCGACTCACCGCCGCCCCCTGCCATCGAAGATCGCCCATGTGGCCGAGCGTTGTGGCAAGAGCTCCGCCAAGCGATCGGACCATGTGTTCCCCCAACCGTTGTGGTAACCCTTCGGGGAACACTTGGCGGAGGATGGCGGGGAAGATCAGGAGGTGGAGGAGGAGGTGGAGGAGGAGGAGGAGGGGGCATCTCGGGAGCCTATGGGGACACTCTTGGGGCCTCCTGGGAGCTTCTTGGAAGCCTCTTGGAGGCATCTTAGGGGCCTCTTGGGCCTATTGGGGGCATTTGGGGGCTTCTCGGGTGCCTCTTTGGCCGTCTTGGTGGGCTCCTGGCCCGTCTGACGCCGACGGAAGTTGTCTTGGGGGCCTCTCTCGACTTGGGGCCCTCTTGGGGTGCTCCAGGACCGTCTTGGAGGCCATCCTGGGCGTCTTGGAGGCCTCTTGGGCCGTCTTGGGACCCTGTTGGGGCCGTCATGGGGGCCTCTTGGGCCGTTCTGGGGCCATCCTGGAGGCCTTTTGGGCGATCTTGGGACGATCTTTGGGGGTTCTTGGGCCGTCTCGGACCGTCGGTAGGCCGAAAAGAAGCAAATGTCAACATCCTTCAAACACCTACGGTTAAGTCGGGCCTGTCCCTCTACAGGGGGAATCTTCAAACATAGTAGAACAATAGTTTGGGGACGATTTTTCTAGTATGTTTGATAATTGTTGAGTATTGTTTGACTATTGGTTTCCTCCACAATCTTCCTGTAGGGGACATGCCCGACCTAAACCTACGTGAAATCAATGCTGTTGGCCTCTTCGGGCCTTCTTGGAGGCCCTCTTGGAGGCCTCTTGAGCCGCCTTGGGCCATCTTCGAGCCATCTTGGGCCGCCTTGGTGGGCTCCTGGCCCGTCTGACGCAGTCGGAAGCTGTCTTGGGGGCTCTTTTGGACCAAAGAAAAGAAAGGGTCAAGCACGCCAGGCACCCCTGCGATGAATCGACAGGGGGCGGCGGATCGAAGACGCCTACGGCGAATCACCGCCGCCCCCTGCCTTTGTGGAAGCGCCTATGTGGCCGAACGTTGAGGCCAGACCTGCCAAGCCATCGGACCATGTGTTCCCCGAATCGGTTTGGAAAGCCTTCGGGGAACACGTGGGCGTCTTGATGGCCATCGTCGCCGTCTTGGAGGCCTCTTGGGCGATCTTTCGGCGATCTTTGGGGGCTCTTGGGCCGTCTCGGGCCGTCGGAAGGCCGAAAAAAGGGAAATGCCCAAATCCATCAAAAACCTTGGAAAAATCAGTGATTTTGGCATCTTTTGGCCTTCCTGGAGGCCCTCTTGGGGGCCTCTTGGGCCCTTTTGGGCCAGCTTCGAGCCAACTTCGGCCATCTTGGTGGGTTCCTGGCACGTCTGACGCCGTCGGGAGCCGTTTTGGGGGCCTTTCTGGGCCAACGGGGGACCCTCTTGGGGCGCTCCAGGGCCGTCTTGGAGGCCATCTTGGGCGTCTTGGAGGCCATCTTGGGCGTGTTGGAGGCCTCTTGGGCCGGGGCCCTCTAGGGGCCATCTTGGAGGCCACTTGGGCCATCATGGGGCTCTCTTGGGGGCCTCTTGGGCGATCTTGGGGGCTTCTTGGGCCGTCTCGAGCCGTCGGAGAGCCGAAAAGGCGCAAATGCCAGAATCCTTCAAAAACCAAGGAAAAATCAATGATTTTGGCCTCTTCGGACTCTCCTGGAGGACCTCTTGGAGGCCTCTTGGGCCGTCTGGGAGGCCTCTGGGGGGCCTCTTGGGCCGTCTTGGGCCGTCTTGGACTCTCTTGGGCCGTTTTGGAGGCCGTCTTGGACCATCTCGGGCGGACTTGGAGGCCATCTTGGGCCATCTTCGCGATTGTTTGAGGATGTCCCGAGCGAAACGGCCGTTTTTTGGAGGATTTTTTCCGGTCGTTGAGCACGTTTGGGGATTTTCCGGGTGGCCGGCGGGTTCTGCAAAACCAAAACCTAACAGCTCATCCAGCACGCCGTGCACCCCTGCAAGCAGGGGGCGGCGGATCCTAGTGGCCTTCGGCCCATCCCGCCACCGTACCTGGGTTGTGGGTCTGAGGCCTCTTGGTCATGTGTTGGGGTGTCGTGGGGAGCCTCTCGGGGGCCTCTTGGAGGCGGTTTGGGCGCCTCTTGGAGGCTTCTTCGGGCCTCGTGGGGTATCTTTTGGGCCTCTCGGAGGCCTCTTGGGCGCCTCTTGCGGACTCTTGGCGGCCTCTTGGGGCCTCCAGGAGGGCTTCTCGGGGCACAAATATTGGCTCTTCTGTTCGTGGTCCCCTGCTTGGGCCCCCATGAGGAGGAGGCGGAGGAGGAGGAGGAGGACGAGGAGGGAGGAGGGAGGAGGGAGGAGGGAGGAGGGAGGAGGGAGGAGGAAGGAGGAGGAGGAGGAGGAGGAAGAGGAGGAGGAGGAGGAGGAGGAGGAGGAGGAGGAGGAGGAGGGGCTGAACCTCCCGCCCCCAGTAGCGTTTTTCTGATTTGGGGAGGGGGCCCTGTCGCGGCTCACTGGCTGGGTGGATCGCAGCCCAGTCGGTGAGTGACAAATTCTGAGGGCCCCCCTCCGAACTTTTATATAGGGGCTCCGGAGGAGGAGGAGGAGGAGGAGGAGGAGGAGTATCGTGCGGTGACGCACCGCGCGGTGAGGTCTTGTGATTTCGAAGTTCCCACGGGGTCAGCCACACGGCTTTTGGACTCCCGAGCCCCCCCTCGAGCGCAGTGCGGATGCCGAGGATTTTGAGGAGGCCTCTGGCTTTTAGGCCTCAGCTTCGGGGCCTGACTGGGCCCTCCCGAACTGGATTCTGGCCGCTGCCTCATCTCATCACCCCTGCCTTAGCCCGCAGACCGCCAGGCCTTCCACTCCCTCGGCCCGCCGCCGCCAGCGGCAGCCGCGGGCGGCCGCGTGCAGAGGCTGCCCAGGCCGCGGGTGGGCCGGGGAGGTCCTCAGGAGGAGGGGGAGGAGGGAGGGGAGAAGGGGGGGAGAGGGAGGGGGAGGAGAGGAGGAGGAGGAGGAGGAGAGGAGGAGGAGGAGGAGGAGGAGGAGGAGGAGGAGGCGAAGGAGGCGCTGAGGCGAGGCGAGGCGCAGGCGCAGGCGCAGGGGCAGGGGCAGGGGGGCAGGCGGAGGGGGGGGCAGCGGAGGGGCAGGGGAGGGGGAGGGGAGGGGGGAAGGGGAGGGGGAGGGGAAGGGAGGGGGAGGGGGAGGGGGAGGGGGGAGGGGGGAGGGGAGGGGGAGGGAGGAGGAGGAGGAGGAGGAGAGGAGGAGGAGGAGGAGGAGGAGGAGGAGGAGGAGGAGGAGGAGGAGGAGGAGGAGGAGGAGGAGGAGGGGCCTCTTGGGGCCTCCTGGGCACCTGGGGCCCTCTTGGGCCATTTTGGAAGAGATCGATCAAAGGAGGGGCCGTAGTAGATCAGCCCTCTCAGGAGGCCAACATGTCGGCAAATCCTAAGTAACATCCGCAATTGTGGTTTCCTCGCCGAGGCCATCTTGGACGATCAAACCCCACGCGGAACGCCACGTCCAGGTCCAGGGGAAGGGTGCAGGGTGAGGGATAACGCCTCCCCGAAGGGGAACAAGGAGTAAACCCCTCCCCAAGGAAACGCTCTAAACCACTGACGATGTTCATGTCCTGTTCCCCCCTCTCGTTCTCCTCTTCCCTCCTCCTCCCCCTCCTCCCTCATTCCTTGTTCCCCCTCCCCCCCTCCTCCCGCCTCCCCCATTACGTACTTGTTTCCCTTCCCGCTTTTCCCCTCCACCCCCCCTTCAGCTGGTCTTAGCTGGGCCTGCCTGCGCTCTTGTCCGCAGTGGTGATCGATCGTTGGTTCGTTGGTTCCTCGTTTTTCCTGAAGGTCTGCGGAGGTCCTTGGGAGGCCTCTGGAGGCTCGAGGGGCAGGTTGTCGTCCACAAAGGCCTGGAGCCTCAGGAGGGAGGCCCCTTCCTCCCGTCGTGTCGTCTCCCTACTCGCTCCCCGCCCCCCCCCCCTCACAGCCATGATTACCCGTCGGTCGTCGAAAGTCGAAAGTAGGCATTTGTTGATGCCCAAGTCCCATATCTACCCTAGGCGCCTTCCCCTACTTCAACAGTCGAGTGGTATTCCCTCCGCCCTGGTCCTCAGGGGCCAGGCGGAAGCCCAATCTACTTCCAACGTCTTCCTGCTTCGTGTCTCCACCCACATCTTCCGACCGACGGAATATTACTCTCCTCTCTCCTTGGATCCTGTCGGAGCGTGGCCCGTATTCTTCCGCCGAGAGCTGTTGAGCGCGTACGATTGCACGACATGATATGTGTAATGGTTGTTTCAGTATCAGCGTTCCAGGCGTTTCGAAATGGTGTTCCCATTGCAGTGTTGGCTTCGTTTTAGGATCGACGCTTTGCCCCCGCTTTTCAACAGTGCAAGCGTTCCTGCCACAACGCAGGCCACTCTTCTGGGTCCGACTTTAAAATAGTAGTGGTTGCCCCGCTCGTTTCCCCTCCTCCGGTTTCCACTGGTCATCTTGCTCCTCCCGCTCCTCCAACCTCTGCTGTTCCTGCTGCTGCTTCTCCTCCTCGTCCTCCTCCTCCCCCTTCTCCCCTCTCTCCTCGTCCTTTTGTAGGGGCATGGTACCGCATCCTGGTGCCAGGGCACACTGTCACTTGGAGTCGACGCATGGGCGCTGGGGACAAGCAGGCGGCCGTTGTCTTGCCGTGGTGGAGGATTCAATTCCCTCGCACCATGGGTTCCATGCGCAGGTGAGGCACACGTTTGCCCTACTGGGTCCGTCTAGCTGCCCCGTAGTATTAGGGTCGGTGCAGCGCGGCCAGCAGAATCAGAACCCGTATCGTCTCCAGAGGTGGGTGTTTCGTTCACCCCAGCACCACCGGAGGCGGTACACCACCTCGGGGAAGGTGGCCGCAAGTGGGCAGGCGTCAAGCTCTTGGCCAATCCCAGCGCGCCTTTTCGTTTTGGCGCTCCCTTCTTGGGCGCTGACCACCGTCGCTTTGCACATGCCTCTACATGCTTCTTCCCTCCCTCCTCATCCTCTTCCTCCTGTTCATCCTTTGGCTCACCCGCGACCTCCAACTCCTCCTCTTCTTCCGCCTCCTCCTCCTCCTGGGCAGATGGGGTACCTCACCAGCCCCGACTGTCCCTTCTGCGAGGGCCCCTTGCCGTGCACGCGGGGCCACCAGTTCTACGAGTGCCCGACCATCCTGGCGACTGGTTCTCAGGTGGACTCCAAGGGCATCGAGCCGATTTCAGAGCAGGCTGCCAATGTGAGGGCCGGGCGCAGGGAGCGGATCCACATCGGGGCGGGCGACGAGGACTACGACAGGTTCGACGTCATCACAGGTACCCCGCAGATGCCCTACGCTGTCCCTGGTGCGGAGCGGCTCCAGGACTGTTACTGGTGGGGCGACTGGACCTCCTACGTGGGCGACAGGAGCACCATCGTATACCACGACGGGTCGGGCTACGAGACGGCCTGGCCCGAGTTGACGAGATGTGGCTGGGCCTGTGTCCGAGACTTCCTTTTGAATGCAGGGCGTGTTTGAGGTGGAAACGAATTGAAGTAGGTTAAAAGTAGCTCCTGAAGTAGGTTGGCGAAGTAGGTCCGCAATGCGCGTGGCAACAGGGGTCGGCGAGGGCAACTCCGAGGGATAGGATTGCGATCCCGACTGCCGCAAGTAGCTTTAAAGGGAAAGGATTGCGAACATAATTTTCAGAAGTAGCTGTCGAGGGAAGGTTGTCGGGAATACTATCATAACTAATTTCTCGGGAAAGGGCCATTAAACGCATTTTCCAAAGAAGCTCCCCGGGGAAGCGTTTAAATGTCGCTGGCAAGGCGCGACCTCTGCAGGCCAACCTGCCGAGGAAATAGTGAAACGCGCTGACCTGGGCTCTCTTGGGCCCTCTGGGGCTTATATTGAGGCCCCCAAAAACCATCGGAAGCTCATGGGCGACAATGCCATTGCCCAAATCATGTGTCCCCGCGTGCTTTGGACAGATTCCGGTTTCTCGGAGGTGCCCTTGGGAGCCTCCGCGGCCACTTGGGGCGGTCTTTGGGCGGTCTTGGGTCTTTTCGGATCACGCGGGATACAACGTTGGTCCATCTTGGGCAATATTGAAGGATCTCGTCGACCACGTACCACTCTGCGAGGTCATGTTGGCTCCGTATTGGGCCGTCTTGGACGCTCCAGCGCTCCGACGCCCCGCCAGTGCAGACCCAGGAGGGAGGTGGGAGGGGGGAGGGCGCACCCCTCCCCGAAGGTGGAGAAGGGGAGATTAAAAAGGAAACAGTCTAGACCACCGCCGTCCCGAGGGCTGGGGGGGCTACGTTTCCCGGATGGTCTGGCGATGGTTCCCACTGCGAATCTGCCGCCATAGGCTTGTGGCTCAAACGCCATTCGCGGGAGTCCTTTGATTTGAATGTGGGATGCTAATCACGCCCCAGAGTCCGACGCTGGCAGTCTTTCACCGCCAGAGTACCTCGCAGATGTCCCGGGCGAGGGCGGCGCCGACGCATCTGATGCCGCGGGCAGTGCTGACGTGGAAGACGAGCCCTTGATCACGACGGATATTCCGCTGCCCAGCGACAGGCCGCGCCGAGGCAGAGTTAAACATGTTATTGCCTTGGTGGACCAGAGGTTGGCCGTACATCAGTCGGAGGGCGGCTTGCCCCCCCTGCAGGAGGCGCCCGCGTCAGTCGGTGATGTGCCCGCACAGCTAGCGGCTGCGTTAACCCATCCGGAGCGCGTCGACCTCCATATTGGTTCGCATGAGAGTTTTTGTCTGTCGTCTCCGGTTCACACTGCGGTGGCGAATGCTCTCCGGGACAGCCTCGTGTCCCGCCCGACAAACGCGGGCGCCGACGTGCTCGTGTTTTGCAGGCAGCTTTACGGCGACAGTTATGCCGCGCAGACGTCGGAGTGCCGCGAGACAAACCTCAATCACAAGACAGTCGGTACTGCCAGGGAACGCACTGCGGCGATATATTGGTCGCTGGCAATGTGGGGGAAATTTCGCACCGATTCCATCTTTGCGAGAGTGCTTGCCTGCGGCCAGATCCAGTGCGCCGAATCTCAGAGGTACGACGAGACGCCGATGCCTCTCAGGACAAGGCACAACTTCCAGGTCAACATGGATGTACTATCGAAGCTCAAGACCTTAGTCGCGTCCGGCGCAGTTGCGAAACAGCTGTCCTCCTACGTCAAAGCCAAGCCGTCTACAGGCACGGCGAAGATATTTCAGCCGGAGCAGACCGTCGGCCACGCTCTGGAGCTGAACGGCGAGATCTTCATCTTCCTTGCGAGCACCCCCAGCCCGCTGTTGCTAATGGAAAACACTTCTGCGACTGTGACGAAGGAGGCGACTTATAGGGCGATGGTTACAAGCATTAGTTTCAACCAGGTGGAGCACCCGCGCAGGTGGTCCTGTTCAGACAGAGCTGGGTCCAATCTGTTAGCAGAGTGGTCGATCGATCAATCGAGGAGCGGGCGCGGGTGGGCCGAGGCCCATTTGGATTGTGAGTTTCACGCGGTGGGCGCAATCTTCAACGATTCCATTTTTAAAGTCGGTAGGGAGGCCGTGGCGGGCACGCTGCCTTCAACGCTAGCCGTGCAATTCAGCAAAGACATGGACATATTCCGGCAATGCTTGTACGATGAGATCGCGGGCGCCTTGGATATCAATCTCGGCAGGCCCAGCGCCGAAACGCTCCGTTATCGCAGTTTGATGTTCGATGTCTCTTTCACCAGGAAAGACCCGACGTCCAGCTCCAACGAGCCGTGTCTTACCTAGCCCCCCCCCCCCCTTTGGCGGCGGGGTCCAATAGCGGGGGTTGACCCTCGGGCAGCAGAGGGTTGCGCCGCGCCCAGTAGCAGGGGCTCCGTTTGCAGCTTGGGCGGCCGAGGGGTTCGCCTTCGGGGAGGAAGACCACCCCCGGGGGATTCCCGCCTTGCGGGAACAACCTGGAAGCGCCTTCGGTTGCGCCCCTTTTTGGGGGCACTTCGCAAAAAACGTTGTGGGCTCGACCCCCCCGGGGGCGGCTTCTCGGAAAAGCTCCGGCAAACATGCGCTGATGTATCACGGAAACGCGGCCCCAAAGTAGGTCGCAAAGTAGGTTCCCGGAATTATTTTTTACAAAGTAGGTCCCAAAGAAAGTTGTTTGGAATCCAGAAGTAGGTTTTGGGTGCACACAAGTAGGTTTCGAGAACCCCAGAGTAGGTTTTGGGAGCCCGAAAGTGGGTTTCGGGAGGCCCAAACCTATTTCAAACCTACTTAAAACTTACTTCAAACCTATTTCACCTACTTCAAACCTACTTCAAACCTATCTAAAACCTACTTTAAACATACTTTAAACAGATTTCAACCTACTTCAAATTTACTCCAAACCTACTTCGAACCTACTTCAAACCTACTTCAAGCCTACTTCAAACCCACTCCAAACCTTCTCTTTCACTCACGGAGGATGAGGGATGGACGTAGGAGGCGGAGGAGGGGGAGGAGGAGGAGGACGAGGACGAGGAGGAGGATGAGGGCGAGGACGTGGGTCAGGAGGAGGAGAAAAAGGAGGAGGAGGGGGGGATGATGATGAGGAGAAGGAGGAGGAAGACGAAGAGGAGGTGGAGGAGGACGACGAGGAGGAGGATCAGGAGGGGAACGGGGAGGGCCAGGACGAGGATGAGGAGGACCAGGAATAGGATGTGGAGGGGGAGGGCGAGGATCTGGAGGATCGGGAGGATCAGGAGGAGGAGGAGTCGATGATGGCGCGGAGGATGAGGGGGAGAAGGTAGGAGCACGAGAAGGGACATAATGAGGAGGACGAGCAGGAGGGAGATGATGACCGGGGGGGTCGGGGGGGAGGACGAGTTTGAGGGCATTGATGATGAGGAAGAGAATGAGGAGGCAATGCTGGACGACGCTGCGAAGCATGATGAGGATTATGACGAGGGGCTGGGGTTAGAGTGGCCAGGGGCGGGGCGAGTCACCAGTTCCCACCTCGGGACTGTCTCGGGTTTATATTGGGCCCTCTCGGAGCCATCGCGAGGCTCCCAACGCCTATCGGGTGTGAAAATACGATAATACAGACATCGCTTGTTTCCTGCAGGTTTTGGGCGGGTTTGGGCTTCACGGGGATGTCCTTGGGAGGCCCCGTGGCCACTCAGGGCCGTCTTGGGGCGGCATTGAGTTTGTTCTGGAACATCTCGGAAACAACATTGAGCCATTTTGGGCGTCATCTTGAACCATGTCCTAGACCGCGCAGCGCTCCCCGAGGCCCTTTTGGCTCTATCGTAGGTTATTCTGGCCCATCCAACCGCCGCCCTCCCAGCCCGAACCCAAAGGGGAGGGGGTAACGGGGAGCGGGCCAACCCCGCCCCGAATGATGACAAGTGGGTAAGAAACGGGAACGCACCAAACCACCTCCGCGCAGAGGGCCGGTGGGATCCATGCATCTGGTTTCTGCCGTCCTCGTTCCTTCCCTTTTGTTTTTCATCTCCTCGTCCTCGGTCTCTCCTCGCGCTCCCTCCGCCTCTTGCCGCTGCCATCCCTCGTCGCCACTGCCGCGGGGAGAGGGGGGCGGTTGGCGGCGGGAGCGGCGCCCCCGGAGAGCGCGTCGGCGAGTGGCTCCACGCGGGTGGCGGGGTTCCGGCGGCGCCCCCGCCTTCTGGGGGCGGCGGCGGGGAGAAGGGCCGCAGGGGGAGGTGGAAAGGCAGGAGTTGGCGGTCGGAGGGTTTGGAGCAGAGGGGGGATGCGGGAGGGGTGGCGGGGGAGGCGGAGGAGGAAAAAGGGGGAAGGAATGTTCTTGGGGGACCGCGACGGCAAAAGGGGAGGAAGGGGGCGGAGGAGGAGCAGGGGCGGCGGGGAACTGTTACGGAGTTGGGCGGGTGGTCGGTGGATGAACAGGAGCAGGAGGAATGTTTTTTTTGTTGCTTTAAGTTGGGGCAGCCTTTACCTCGCAAACCACAGCGGTCAGAGATCCCAGCGCTCGTCGTCGCCAGGGGTGGTCCTGGCAGCGTATATGGGATGCCTTGCTGACGTGGAAGCGGGGCCACGGCGTGCCCGAATCTCGCCGGACATCTTATGGCGTCTTTTCGGTTCGAAGGTTTTTTGTGCCGGTGGCGGTCTGGCATGACCAGGGCGCCTTGAAGAATGTCGCTCGCCGCCCCAGTTGCTGGAAATGATCTGGCCGAGTTTCTGGGTCATTCACAGCCGTGGTTGTGTTTTTGGCGGTTCTGCTTTGCGGGGGTCGCCGCCGCAGCCGCTCTGGTTCTGCCGACGGTCTACGTTTAGTGTTCGTGGGTGCATCGCGCGAGATCGGTCGCGGGCCCTGTCTGCAATGTAGCCCTGGCGATGTTTCCTTGGCTTGTTATCGGGCAGCGTTACCGCGGCCAGAAAACATCTCCAAGTGCACTTGCCAGACCTAGTCTGCCCACTGCGTTTTGCCAAGTCAGTTGGCCGCACCTTTTGCACCGATGCGCTTTGGCAAACCCAGTTGTGGGCGGCTATATATCCAATGGCGTTTTTCGGCGCGCTTGGAACCGTTTTCCTGGAACCGACTCTGCTTGCGAACGTATCTCCCGAACCTACTTTTGAACCTATTCCAAACTTGTCTCGGCATGTTTTGGCTTCGCTATAGCCCTGCATTGCCGAGGAAGTCTCGGGCCTGTGTGCAGGTCAGCTGTGATGGCCTCCCCCTTCGTGCAGTATTTGGACCTTTTCCTGGAGGCCGTCAAACGGTGGGTCGGGCTGAGCGTCACGCGCTGCTGATGGCCATGACGGGCGTGCCGTACCTGCGGTTCGTCGTGACCGACCTGGCGGCGCTGGCGAGAGAGGTCGACGCCTGGGACTACAGCCAGGCGGCTTCCGGAAGTGAGTACGCGGACATTTGGAGGTCCATCTTCGAGCTCAAGGATGGACGGTCCGATGATGGCCGAGTTCGGCCTGCTGCATGCTGGTGCCCTGCGCACCTCGACCTCGGCAAGTTCGTGGCCCAGTTGGGGAGCTGTGCTGGGGATTTCTACGGCAATCAGTGGGCCTTGACTTTTTCGCCAAGGTTGGCGGGCGATTGCACAGGCTGCCCGCCACTCTCTTGGACCTGTACAAGGTGAAGCTCAGAGACGCGAGGGAGGAGGCGAAGGCCCTCTACTGGCTGATGGTGGCGGTCGGTGGGCATGCCGACGCCGCTAGCACGCTCGTGCCGCCCCGTGTTCGCCTCGCGGCGGGGCCCCGGCCTGTACAGTTGGTCGGGTCTCGTCACGACCTGGAACGCCTCGGAGGCACCGTGCGGTGCAGGAGGTGCGGCGCGACGGCGGCCACGACTGCCAGCAGGGCCCGTCTGGCCTCTAGCACCTGCGTGCCCACCAGTTTGCAGGAAATGATGGCTCGTGCTCGAGCTGGTCTCCCCTACTCGTCCTCCGCCGCCCCGCTCCCCTCTGCGCGAGAGGAGGCCATCAGGGTCGCCCTCCGTGCCGCGGACCGCTTTCTGGCCTCCGCGGGTGATGCTGAGGATCGGCCATCGGCGGCTGCGAGACCGTGGATTCCTGGGCCCGCCGAGCCCACGGGCTGTGCGGGCGGGGGCCCCCCTGTGGTGGACAAGTGGTCCGACAGGGAGGTCCCCTTTTGTCAGGCCCTTGCGGGATTCCGGAGCCCCTGAGGCCCAGTATGAACTCTTCCGTGGCCACCATTTGGTCACCGAAGGGCCTTATGTTTACTGTTTGCGCTGCGGTGGATCTGCATCCACCCGACAGTCGCCAACTTTGTTAAATGAATGCCTGGGTCAAGTGGCCTGGGCCACCAGCCGTATCAGAATGACGGTTCTGGCTAATCTCCAGGGCCCCCGCCACCCTCGGACGGGGGCCCCATAGGCGGGCACGGACCGCCTGGGTCCAGGAGATAGCCACATAGTGTAACACGTGGCTCTCTTGGGGGCGGGGCCTAGCCGCGCCTTGCAACGGAGTCATTATATCGTCCGATCATCCTCCCCCTCCTCCTCCTCCTCCTCCTCCTCCTCCTCCTCCTCCTCCTCCTCCTCCTCCTCCTCCTCTGCCTCCAAGGTATACAAATCCCCTTTTCTGATTTCGCCTGGGGGAGGGGTGACGTCCGTTAGAGGGTTCAAGGCCTGGAAGAAAAACCAACGCAATAGGAATGGATGGATGTGAGGATGTCAGATTTGACGTTCGCGCACCTAGCTTGCCTCCTCGTGCGTTTATAATTTGTTCCTCTTTCGCGGGTGCTTCGCCTCCGTCGCATCGCCCCCCCCCTCCTCCCAGAATCTTTTCGCCTTCCATCCCTTTCGTTCCCCGTCGTCGTCCCCCTGCTGCTTTACCAATTTGGCGCATTCGGTTACTGCGACACGCTGGAAGGCCAAACAGAGTTTGCAGAAATGCTTGGGCAGGGTCTTCTTCCACGTCCCCGTCCCCATTCATCACCCATCGTCATCCTCGCTCCTGGCCATCGTCATCGTCATTTGCATCATCATTGTCCTCTGCGGGACATCGAGAGGCCCAATGGCCCCGCAAGGGACACATACGGACTCAGCCTAGACGCCTGGCGTTCATGGGAATATTAGCGCGCGCATCCAAACCATTTGTTTGTTTCTCGCCGTGGGCTGTTTCATTGTTCGTAGTAGGCTTACGAAGGGGGATATACAATGCCTGACGGTTCGTGTGGATTCCCCAACCCATCCAGAAAAACGATCAACATCGAGTTGGATTCAGAATGAAAGCCTGAGCATAAAATGGGACAGCCGTCAAGAAAAAAGGAAATTATTGGAACGCCGAGTTCATCAATTAATAATGCCCCGGCGTGTTGTCATGATCAAGGGAATGTGATGGCATGCAATAGAGTAGGCGCATTGGAAGTGCAACGTGAACGCAGAAACAGGGAGGGAAACTATGTTGAATGGGTTGCCAAATGTTCCCATGCCCTGGCACTCATATTGGTCCATGTTTGGGCTTTGTGCCACCACTGCCACCGGGAGGGGCATCCCAAACCAAAGCAGGGTTTTGCAGGGTCATGGCGAAAACCTGCAAGGCGTCCCACTGGTCTGAAGGGTATCGCATGGTATTGCAGGGTCGCTGCAGGTTACCAGGGTCGTTTTGCAGGGGCTTGTGCAGGGTCTTTGCACGGGGGCGTTACAGGGTTATAGACTGCAGGATTTTGGAGGGTGTCCAGGGGAGAGGGTGGGGGGGGGTTGGTCTATTCTATTTTGAGAACGAAGAGGAAGCACGTTGGGCGGCTCGTCAAGATACGACAACGCCAATTTTATTTGGAGGGCAATGGGGCGGGGGCTTTGTCTTCAACGTTCCACATGTTAGGTTTTCAGACCATATTATGCATAGCGCTCGTCGGCTGTCGCAGACGGGCTTAATTCTGCAAGTCGTCCACGGGTTTCCTTGACCGCCAAGCCCGGACAAAATCCATAAGTTCTCCTTCCTCGAAGGACGATTCTGGGCGGGAGGGAAGGAGGAACGGAACGAGATGACGGATGGCGGGAAGGAGTGTGAGAGCGAGTTTCGAAGGACAAGTTGTTGCCAAATCGCAGAGGCCAGTTAGCCCCGGCACGGCAAGGCTGGACGGGCCTAGCAACGGAGCAGCAGTCAGACCGCAGATGTGGTTGGTTTCTTGCAAGCGCGCGCAGGCATACACAGCTACAACTTGCTCCGCCACTTCAAAGTAGGGATCACGGGCGTATCAAACGTTGTGCGAAGTTGACGAGTGGTGGGATATTGTATTACATGCGTAGATTCGGGCAGTTGGTTTGATCATTCGATTTTTGTTCAATATCCGGGTCTTGCACAATGCACTGCCCGAGCTCAGAAGAAGACCGTTGTTGTCTTGCCATCTGCATCCCCGCTACCCTTCCGCAATCTTCCATGGCGCAGCCGTTCTGACGTTTTCCCACCTTTGTTTTCCGTGGCGTTGTTGTCAAAGATAACACATTTGACGCCGGTCTTGCAGTTTGGGTCTGGCATCTGACCTCAGACTGAGGCGTACACGCAAGTTGCGCAGGCGAACCTCCGGGCCATGCATGTTACTAGTGTTCGTTTCTGGATCGAGGTGGTGTCGAGAACGGTCGGGCATTGACGAGGCAGCAGAAGCCGTGGGGCGTTATGATGCTTACATATCGTTCACTCCCCAAACAGAGCTTGCACTGAGTGGTTCTCACTTGTCTTAACCATCTGGGGACCCGTGCCGGCTTTTCGTCGCCGTGCCGCCCGTCGCCGTCCGTCGCCGTCGCGGTCGCCGCCGTTCGGGGCAAGTGGCGGTTCTTGCGGGCGGTACCGACCGTCGCCGCCGTCGCCGCCGTCGCCACTCGCCGCCGCTCAGGGCGAGTGGCGTTTTTTGCGGGCGGTGCCGCCCGTCGCCGCCGTCGCCGTCACATTGATTCCCCTTTTCTAAAAGGAGAATACATTCTACCCCTTCCCCCGGGAGAAGACGCCCCCCCTATTCGTATGGTAAGTTGCATGCGATTCTGCCCCAATCGTCCATCCTAAACCTGAACCAGTACCATCCCAGCCAGGCCGTTATCGGCCCCCCTCGGCCATCCTCTGCAACAGAAACTATGCGCGCGCACTCCTGTATCACAAATCAGAAGTTTCCAAGATCCCTTTGCAACAAATGTGGCGAAGTGCACCCGCGCGCGTCGTCGCGCGCGCATGCCGAAATCGATCAAACACCTTCGGTTTCAGAACGAATTCAAAATCGACTGTCCGCAAAACATGTGTGTTCATTTGGAAAAGATGATTTTGCAGCACGGCTGTCACCCAACGAATTGCGCGCGCGGTTGCGAATGCTTAAGAAAACCATATGTTTTCAACGTGTGTATGACATGCTACCAAACAGGCTTCGCACGCGCATGTCGAAATCGCTCGAACGCCGTTGCGCGCGTGCTGCTTTGGCAAAGCCCGTGTCAAACAATACCATACGGGCCACTTTCGGGCGTGTGCAGCGCGTGCATGTCGAACTCTTTCCACCACCTTCATCACCGACGCAAAGACGCCGTCATCGTCGCCGGCGTGATCCACATCGGCGCCGTCACTGGCTGCCCCGTTGTCGCTGTCAGCATCGTCGCCAGCAGCGCTACTATCATCATCGTGTCTACCGTTGTCGACGTTGCCATGACACCGCGCCCGCCCAGGTCGCTGACCCGCGTTGAGGTGCCCGCTGGGATGTGCCGAGCGGTCAGCGCCACCGCGTTCGCGTCGGACGCGCCACACTAGCTGGCCGCTGCGCGCGCGAGCATGCGCGGGTTAGCGCGGCCGCAGAGATGCGCCAGCCAACCTCAAGCACTCATCGCAATCGCTTCCGCATGGGGTTTGAATCCAAATTTCGGGTGGGTGGGTGGGGTGATTGCGGGAACCGTGGAGTTGACAACTTCAAGTTCGACAAGTGAATTGCACAACACAGGTTACACCACATAAATTGTTCCGCACGATTGCATTGCATCGGTGAACCCCGTGGCTTGCACCACGGAGGTTGCACGATTTAGATTGCACTGCGTAAGCTGCGTTACATAAGTTGCACCGCGTAGATTGCACAATGTAGCGTGCATTGCGCAGATTGCACCGCGTACGTTTCATTACTTAGGTTGCGTAAACTGCACCGCGTAGATTGCACAACGTAGATTGCAGTGCATCGGTTCTCCTATGGTTCTACCGCCCTCCCCCCTTGGGCTTAGCGCCTCCCTGGGGACCCATGCAAATACATGGTTCTGACCCGATGCCCATCCTACGTGTGAGCTTATACTATCCCAGCCAGGCCGGTATCGCCCCCGCCATCCTTCGGCTCCCGTGCAAACTATACTATACGGTGGCATCTTTTGGCTCCAACATAATCACATAATAGTTGTTCGCGAATCGTTCGTAATAAATACCATGCGGGGCACACGCGCGCTGTCGCTGCGCGCGCATGTCGAAACCCTTCCAAACACAGCGTGTTTTCCACGATTCCGATATCCCGTTTGAAGAATACCACTGAAAACAGGCGTTTTTGCCACCCAGAAATTCTGAAACATTTGCTCCCGCGCTCTCGCCGAATCCTTCAACAACCAATGGTTGTTCAACATTGTCATGTCTTGCTGACAGGCGGGCTTTGAGCGCGCGCGTGTCGAAATCGTTCGAACGCCGTTGCGCGCGTGCTGCTTTGGCAAAACCCGTGTCAAACAATACCATACGGGCCACTTTCGGGCGTGTGCAGCGCGCGCATCTCGAATTCTTCCCAAAACCTTCATCACCGACGCGAAGACGCCATCATCGTCGTCGGCGTGACCAAAACCATTCCACACACATTCTGTGTTTTCAACAATTTCAGCGTCCCGCTTCAAGAACACCTATGAAAGCATACGGCTTGCTCACCAATAAATTCTGAGACATCTGCCCGCTCGGTTTTGTCGAATCCTAAAAAAAAACAATGGTTTGTCAACCTGTCCATAACATGCTACCAAACGGGCTCCGCGCGCGCATGTCGACATCGCCTGAACGCCGTTGCGCGCGTGCTAGGTTGGCACGACCCGTGTCAAGTAATACCATGCGTGCCACCCTCGCGCGTCTGCCGCGCGCGCATTTCGAATTCCGTCCAAAACCTTCATCACCGACGCGAAGACGCCGTCATCGTCATCGGCGTGATCAGCATCGGCGCCGTCACTGGTTACCCCGTCGTCGCTGTCAGAATCGTCGCCAACACCGCTATTACCAGCATCGCGCCTACTGTTGTCGACGTTGCCATGCTACCACACCCGCCCAAGTCGCCGACTCGCACGGAAATTCCCGTTGGGATGTGCCGAGCGGTCAGCGCCACCGCGTTCGCGTCGGTCGCGTCAAACTAGCTGGCCGCTGCGCGCGAACATGCGCGGGCTAGCGCGGCCGCAGGGATGCACCAACCAACACCAAGCACTCATCACAATCGCTTCCGCACTGGGTTTGAAAACCAAGTTTCGGGTGGGTGGGTGGGATGTTTGTGCGAGCAGTGGGGTGGACAAACTCAAGCTGAGCATTGATGAGTTGCACCGCGTAGATTGTACCACGTATATTATTATACACATAGAATGCACCGCATATTTTGCATTACGTAGATTGCACCGCGTAGGTCGCACCACCTAGATTCTCCTTTCTAAAAGACTAATAGATTCTACCCCCCCCCCCGACTTACCGGTTACCCCGCGCGTGCTGTAAATTACATACGATTTTGACCACATGTCCATCCCAAATATGAAGTCATATCATCCCAGCCAAGCCGGGTTCCCCCCCCTGCGGTTCCCTTGTAAAAAACACTATGCGGTGACATGTTTTGTTCTAACATATCACTTTTTTCACGAATCCCTTGCAAAAAGTGAGACGAAGTGCACACGCGCGCGTCGTGGCGCGCGCATGCCGAAATCCTTTAAAAACCTTCGGTTCCGGAGAGATTTCAAAATTGAATTTCCCAAAAAACTTATAAAAACACATGGTTTCGCAACACTGATTCAAAACCAAAAAAAAACTTACGCGCGAGCTCTTGCGAAACCTTAAGAAAACCATAGGTTTTCAAAGATTTTCACAAAATGCTACCAAACGGGCTTCGCGCACGCGCATGTCGAAATCTGTCGAACGCTCTTGCGCGTGTGCCGTCGCGAGAATCCTCTGCAAAAAAAGGGACGAAGTGCAGACGCGCGCGTCGTCGCGGGCGTATGCCGAAATCCTTCAAAAACCTTCGGTTTCGGAAGAATCTCGAAATCGTGCGTCCAAAAAACCTGCAAAAACACAAGGTTTCGCAACACGGGTTTTCAACAAAATTGTGAGCGCGCGCTCTTGCGTCGTCGTCGTCGTCGTCGTCGTCCTCCCTCCTCCCTCGTCGTCGTCGTCGTCGCCGTCGCCGTCGTCGTCTTCTGTCTTTCCTCGTCGTCTTTGGCGTCGTCGTCGTTTCCGTCGTCGTTGTCGCCGTGGTCGTCCTTCCTCCCTCGTTGTCTTCGTCGGCGTCTCGTCGTTGTCCCTCCTATTTCGTCGCCGTCGTCGTCGTCGTCGTCGTCGTCGTGGTCTTCACTCCTCCCTCGTCGTTATCCTCCTCCCTCGTCGTCGTCGTCCGTCGTCGGCGTCTCGTCGTCGTCCCTCCTATTTCGTCGCCGTCGTCGTCGTCTTCGTCGTCGTTGTCATCGTCGTCGTCTTCCCTCCTCCCTCGTCGTTGTCGTCGTCGGCGTCGCCGTCCTTCCTCCTTCTTCGTCGTTGGCGTCGTCGCCGTCTTCCCTCCTCCATCGTCGTTGTCGTCGTTGTCGCCGTCGTCGTTTTTTCTCCTCCCTCGTCGTCGTCTCCGTTGGCGACGTCGTCGTCGTCTTCGTCGTCGTCGTCGGCGTCGTTGTCGTCGTCGTCGGTGTCGTCGTCGTCGTTGTCGTCGTCGAAAACATTGGAGACGTCGTCGGTGTCGTCGCAGTCGCTGTCGGCGGCGCCGTCGTCGTCGATGTCGCTGTCGTCGTCGGCATCGGTGTCGTGGCCAAGTGCCACGCAGTACCTACCGTCACGGTCTTGTCTGAAGATGTCTTGCGACCAAGTTGCGGGTGGGAGGGTGGGATGTTTGCACGAGCAGTGGAGAGGACAGCTTCAAGACAGTCGAAGTGGATTGCACCGCGTAGGTTGCACCGCACATATTGCATTACGTATTTTGCATCGCATACACTGCGCCACATCGATTACGCCACATAGGCTGCAACAACCGACTGCTTGGGGCCCACGTTGGCGAACAATCTATACAAATGTTTGCATATACGAATTCCCCAAATGGTGTTCCCAGTTGTGGGTTCCAATTTTTTGTCTACGGAACTGGGCCTGGCTGTTGATCCAGCGGCTGTGTCGTCGCCGTCGCCGCCCCGTCGCCGCTTCGTCGCCGCCCATCGTCTGGGCCTGGCGGTTGGTCCAGCGGTTATTCAGTCGCTGTCGCCGCCCCGTCGCCTCCTCATCGCCGCCCGTCGTCTGGGCCTGTTTGGCGATCTGGTGGCTATGTCGTCGCCGTCGCCGCCCCGTCGCCATCTCGTCGCCACACGTCGTCTGGGCTCCAGTGCAAGGTTTGTTGCATTGTTGTCGCCGTCGTCGCCCCAAAAACCCTGCATGACATAGTTCGCACCAGATCTATTTCACCACATAGATTGCACTACATCACTTGCATCACGTAGCTCTCACCACATAGATTGCACCACATAGTTTGCCCCACATCGGTTACACCGCATAGGTTGCACCGCATAGTTTGCACCTCATAGCTTGCACGACATAGGATGCACTATTGCACCACCTAGCTTGCACCACGTGGATTGAACCATCTAGTTTGTAACTCAAGGGTATGCTAGAGCCCACTGCGTTGTGGCCCACGATGACTATTTTGCACACCGCTCATATACTGGAAACCCGCCCCCTTGGGGGCTCGGGGCCAAAGACCACCAGGGACACCCAGGGTACGCTAAGTGCCCCCTCCCCTTTCCCTCCCAGAGCCTCCACGGGGCGTCCCCAGAGCTTCCCCGGAGCCTTGCCGAAGCCCGGGGACACACGGTAGAAGTCTTGTTGGACGTCCAGATGGTTTCCAGACTGTTCCAGGATGGTCCAAGATGGCCTCAAGACAGCCCAACACGCTCCCAAGGCGCCCCAAGACGGCTCCAAGAGACCCCCCTCCAGGGCCCCCCCGAGCTACAAAAAACGATTCATTCCCCTTCGGACAAGGTGCATATTTAGCGTATCTTTGTTGTTGTCCCACCGGTGTGCCAGGCGGTTCCAAGAGGCTTCCAAGAGCGCCCCAAGGCCGCCGAAGATGGCTCCAAGCCCAAGAGGCGCCCAAGCCGGCCCAACAGCGCCTCGAGAGGGCCCCAAGAAGGCCCATACGAGGCCCCCCGAGCGCCCCCCGAGCGGCCGTCCGGTCACCTTTCCGCTGCTGTTTCTCCCCCTCCCCCCGGAGATTTTCGGGGCCCTTGAATATGCTTCAGGAGGTATCCTTCCCCTCCCCCATCCTCCGCCCCTCCCCCATCCCTCCTCCCTCCTTCCCTCTCTCCACCTCTTCGTCTTTTGGTGCTTCCCCCCCTCATTCCTCCCCCTCTCTCCTCCCTCGCCCTCGTCGTCGCCCAGAACATGGACAGAGGACGGAAGCCCCACAAAGGCTACACAAAAGGAAAGGGCCAAACCAATTCAGAAAAGTCGATAATCGAACTCCACAGAGGGAGCAACAACGAGGGATGGCCAGATTTCAGATTGTGTGGTCCGTTCGATACGCACAGGCTCCAGAACTTGCAGCTCCATCCCTGGACCAGGCTTTCGTCCAAGATCTTTGTGTTGGGATGCCCCCAGAGCGTGGCAATGGCATCCCCGGGATGCCGACCATGGCGAAATGTGGCAGCCGTCTTGCTTTTCTCAAGATGTTGGAGGTGTAGACCCCCCCCTGGGGGATCGCACTGACCAGGATTCCGAGACGGACTCAGCAGTGGCTCGGCGAGAGGTCTCCTTTCAGGCTCTGGAAGGCGAACAACTTCCGAAAAACGACGAGCACGACGACGACGACGACCCCCTCCGAACAGGCGTCTCCTCCTCCTCTTCCTCGACCTTGTCTCTCTCTCTCTCTCTTCCCCTTCAGTCAGACAGAGCAACGACGAGGAAACCGACGACGGCGGCGACGACGACGACGGCGGCGACGGCGGCGGCGGTGGCGGCGGCGGCGGCAGGGCGGCGGCGGCGGTGGCTCCGCCAGGCGGCAGTGGCGGTTGCCGTGTCCGGAGGCGACGGCGGCGACAGCAGCGGCGACGACCGACGGCGCCCCCCCACCCCCGCGGAGAGGAGCACCCGCGGCGGCCGGTGCGGGCGCCCGGCCGCCAGTTCGAGGCTCGCCCTCGCCCTCTCGGGTCGCGTGGCCGTTGGGCCACCGCCAGCGGCGGCGGAGGCGACTGCGACGGTGACGAGGGCGGCGGCGGCGAGGGCAGCGGCGGCGGCGGGAGGGGGGGGAGGGAGGAGGGCGGCGGGAGGAGGGAGGAGGGAGGGCGGGGGGAAGGGAGGGGAGGAGGGGGAGGAGGGAGAGGGGAGCCTGTGAGAGGGAGGAGGAAGAGGAGGAGGGAGAGAAGAGCCTCAGAGAGAGTGCGCGCGTGGCACAGACCGCGGCGGCGCTGGAGGAGAGGGATGAGGCGGAAGAGGAGGAAGAGGAGGAGGAGCAGGAGGAGTAGCAGGAGGAGGAGCAGCAGGAGAAGGAGAATGAGCGGCGGGGGGGAAGGAGAATGATAATGGATGGGGAGGAGGAGCACCTTCGGCAGAAGAGCTGGAGGAGGAATGAGAAACATTATAGAGGAGGAGGAGGAGGAGGAGGAGGAGGAGGAGGAGGAAAATCAGAAGGAAGGAGGAAAGAGGATGATGGGAAGGAGCCGGTCGTTTAGCAGAGCGGAGGGTGGCGGCGGACCAGCTATCGTCATTGATTGACTTGTCCGGCCACGTCTTTCCGCGCGGCTACGATGTCGACGGCACCGCCGCTTTACGCATTGGTCGCTCTGTGACAATCGTTCGGGAATTGTCACGCACTCTGCCGTGGAATCTCTCCGATTATCACCAGTTGGTTGTATTCCCCTGCGGAGCTGTCTTGCTCTGGTGCCGACGCGTTGAGTTTGAACGCGGTAAGCGAATTTTTTGTTGACGCGTCGCGTGTCCCTGCCAGTCGGCCCAGAAGTGAGTCTATGTTATCTGATCCCAGGACGGGAATGGTAGTGGGCTAATGGGTGGGTGAGACTTGCAAGGAGGCGAGCTGAAAAGACATCAATGAAATGTTAGGAAACGTCAGGCCAAATGGGCCCCGCAACCTTTCAATTTGCTTGAAACCAACTCCAGGGGTTCTGACGAGCAGCAGATTTTGTGTAGAGTACACGCTCCCCCGGGGGCGACAACGTGCCACTCACCGGCCGTGCACGCTATACGCTTCTCTCTCTCTCCCGACTTTCATTCTGCACGCCGAAAATCGGACGCGCACGCTATCTTGTAAGCGGACGTGCACGCTAGACGTTCTTTTTTACGTTGACGACAATTGCATCTTGCCATGTTGATATGAATGTGTATAGCGCTATCGTCGGGGTGTTCTCGATACGCTTCCTCCGAAGGGCATGCGCGCATAGCGCCTCGTTGAGGCGCACGATACGCTTCCTGCTCCTGCGACTCACCATACCACTCCGTCTTCTCCCCCTGCTTCTCCGAGCGACATGCGTGGCGCCCCTGTGTGGGTGCACTCTATACGCGTCCTCCTGCTCGCCATTGCACTCCGTCCCCTCCTCCCCCCTCGTCCGAGTGACATGCGTGTATGCCGCCCCGTTGAGGGTGCACTCCATACGCAGCCTCTTCCTCCTACTCGCCATGCCACTCCTTTCCAGCCTCCCCCCACGCCCGAGGGGCATGCGCGCATAGCGCCTTGTTGCCGTGCATTATATGCGCTCCCTTCTCCTCCTCCTCACGGGCGCTTTCGGGGCCGTCTTAGAAGCATCATGTTTTTTTTCTCGAGGCTCTGCTGGGTGATCTTGGGACTCTTTCCTCCCCTCCCGTCTTCTCTTTCCCTCCTGCTGGCAAGCACGCAGGGCAGGGCCACCGTGGCCGATAGGCCGAGTTGCCGTGGGGCCTGATGAGCCAGACTAACAACAGCGAAACAGCTTAAACGTTGTTGCTCCGAGAAGTTGGCAGTGCAGGCTAAATAGTTTCTTCTCTAAAGAGCAGCCCAAAAACCAGGCTAATATAGAGTACACCTCGCCCCGACGAGCATTCCATGCGCCTCCAATCTCCCGAAGTGCACCATGCAGCAGTGTCTGCTAGTGGAGGCCACTTTTCGTAGCCTCTGTGACCCTTTGCACGCAACTCTGGAGGAGCAGGAGCAGGGACGACCGTGCGTAGAGCTGGTAACATGACACATGCGGTGTCCCTCCGTGCAGCTTCCAAATTTCTGCAAGATGGGTGATCCTCAATGCAGTATCAGAGACGCAGGTCTGCAGTCGACGGTGGGTTATGTCATTATGCAGTCGGGCTTGTGTGTGTGAACATATACCAATAAATCAGTTTTAGTTCGTTGCCGCGCGTTTCAAGACACATGGGAGTCCCACCATGCAAGTCCATGGGGCCCTCACCTGTCCAGGGTGCGCAGGTCGTGGGAACAACACCCGGCACGTACATGTTCACCACCTTGAACGTGTAGAGACTCGGGGAGCGCTTCATTGCATCGGGCGAGCGCCCTTGTACTTAAACCTGGTACGTGTCTACCCACCTGTTTGTTTTTATCATTGTTTTGTTTCTTGTTCTCTCTCTATATATATAGATATAACAAAATCCGCTCTTCCCTCTCGTCGTCTTCCTGGAGATCCCTGGCCGCTCTCCCCGACACGGGCTCCTTGGGGGATGATCACGCCTGCTGCCAGGCGGCGGCGCCGCCGCCCGCAGCGGAATTGGAGCAGTCGGAGAAGGAGCCGCCACAGCAAGAGAGGAGGGAGGACGCCAGATTTCTGACTGCAGGGCCCTCCAGAGGCTTGGGGGCCTCTCAAGGCCTTCAGAGGAGGAGGATGTTACCAAGGAGGAGCACGGCTGGCGGCAAGCGGCAAGACAACGAAATTCAACATCCCAGCGGCAAGCGTTGAGCGGTACGCGGTTCGAGGCCGCCCAGCGCATGTAGGCTGCAAGCAGTACGTTGCAAGCGCTGAAGACAAGCCATCGGCCGTTGTGGGTCTAGTCGGATGCGGAACGTCTGCCTTTTCGGCCATCGGGCTCCCTCGTGCTTCCCCCGCTCCCGCCCCCCCACGGGGGGCCCGTACGTTCATGGAGGAGCCATACCGCTAGCAGTTCTGGCACTTCCATCCCAGGGCTCGCAAAAACCTACGGGGCACCCCAACATCAGCTGCTTTGGGCGGAGTCGGAGTCTCCTTTGGGGGAGGGGCCTTTCATTACTCCAAAACTGGACGGTGTTGCAGCGCCGACCCCCCCCCTCCCCCCCTCCCTCTCTTCCCAGGAGCCTGCAAAAAGCCCAGGGGGGGGGGCATAACGCCGGCCGCTCTGTGCAGAACTGGAGCCGCCGTCGTCCAGCTCCGAGCGGCGTGTTTGTGCGCCGGCCTCGCCCCCCCCCCCCCTCTAGCCGCGCGCGGGGGCCCCTCGTCCTGGGCCCTGCTGCCGCGAGGCCTCGCGCGCAAGGGCCCGTGGGCCCTTGCGGCGCCCGCGGAAGGCCGCGCGCGAGGTCCCGAGGCGGAGAGGGGCCCCAGGAGCTGAAAGAGAGGGGGGGGGCGCGCGTGCGGCCAGAGGGGGCCGCAGCTGGACGGAGCGCAGTCGGGGGGGGTGCAGCGGATCTGCAGAAGGAGGGCCCGCAAGATACGGCAGGTTCGCGACGTGTCGACCGGCGGCGACCCCAGCGCGGGCGTGCAAGGTTGAACGCAGCCCGTGGCCCAGAATCGGCCATCGTTGAACGATCTGGCGCTTCCGAAACAGCCGATCGTTCAAGGTTGAACGATCTCCGCGTTGTAATGAGACAGCGCCGGGGTCGACACGACACCTTTGGGCCCCGAACAGGGCGGCCGAGGGCCCGCGACAGGATGTCGGGGAATTCAGAGCCCCGAATCATCAGGGGTAACTCGGGTCGGGGCTAACTCGGGTTCGCTTTTCGGGATTCCGAACCCGACTTACCCCGGGCCCGAGTTACCCCGGATAATTCGGGCGTCCAGAGCCCCAAATCACCAGGGGTAACTCGGGTCAGGGCTAACTCGGGTTCGTTTTCCGGGAATCCAAACCCGAGTTACCCCGGACCCGAGTTACCCCGGATAACTCGGGCGCCCAACACAAAGGTGAGGTCTTTCCAATTCAGGGAACGAGCAATGACATAAATATAAAAACTTAGAGGTCCGCCCGGATTTCTCGGATCCGCGATGGACCACCCTGGCAGTGCCTCCGGCGCCGCCCTTGGCGCGCTCCGTGCGCCAGGGAGGGGGGTCCAGCGCCGATCCGAGGAATCTGCGGGGACCTCCGAGTTTGATGTTTATGTCATTGTTCGTTTCCCTACCAGATTTGCCTTGGCCCCACCTGACGTCAAGACGCTGAAATGAAGAGCGGTTTGGGTTCGGAAGGGGCCCAGTGTTCTCCAGGTCTTTCCATGGCTGCTCCTCTAGCCTCCTCGTGCACGCAGGCACACATGGGGCCAACAGGGGGCTCCGTTCCTCATCGATCGTTCCGTACTTCAGCAGCCCGACTCTATCCCCCCCCCCTCCTCTCTCCGCCTGCGCGCGGGGGCCGTCAGAGCGCCACGTTGTTGCTTCGCGCGATCTCTTGGAGCAGACGAGCGGCGTGCCCGCGAAGCGCTGCGACCCGGCGCTGCGGCCGCGGGAACACACGGGGGCCCCTGGCCGCTCGACCGCCTTGGGCGACCGCCTGGAGGATGGCACGGCCTCGGGAGGCAGTCGAAGTGGGCCCCCGGGCGCCCCAAGAGCGCCCCGAAACTGGGGGAGCAACAAGTGGCATAAACATAAAATCTCTGAGGTCCGCGCGGATTTCTCGGATCGGCGCTGGACCCCCCTCCCTGGCGCGCGGAGCGCGCCAGGGGCGGCGCCGGAGGCGCCGCCGGGGGGCTCCAGCGCCGATCCGAGAAATCCGCGTGGACCTCAGAGTTGTTATGTTTATGCCACTTGTTGCTCCCCTAGAAGCGGCCCAATATGGCCTCGCGGCTGCCCAAGCTGACCCCCAGGTGCGGGGGGGGAGGAGGGTCGGCAGGACCGATATGGGAACGGGAAGACCTGGCACGAAGACCAGCAGCGTCTCCGCTAGATGTTGAACAGGACTGTCGCTGTCGGCGTCGCCGCGGACGTTGTCCGTGCGAGAGAGAAGGCCGCCTGCCAAACAGCGGCCGCTGTCAGTTTGGGACAACGTGTGTTGTTGGGCATCGTACCCAATTACCTAACAGCTTGTTCTGATAGGTTTCTAGTAGGGTCAAAAGAGAGCAGCAGATGACTCCACAGGGGGGTCTGGGCGGGTGCCGGACAGGGTGCCGCAGAAGTCGTTTTAAGCCAACAGTCACACACTTCGTGCTCTTCGACCTCCCAGAACTCCATTCCCGGGCCACATTCTGAATGCCCGGAGCCAACTGTAGGCCACTTCGTGCTCTTCGACTTCCCAGAACTCCATTCCCGGGCCACATTTTGAATGCCCGGAGCCAACTGTAGGCCACTTCGTGGTCTTCGAGTTCCCAGAACTCCATTCCCGGGCCACATTTTGAATGCCCGGAGCCAACTGTAGGCCACTTCGTGCTCTTCGAGTTCCCAGAACTCCATTCCCGGGCCACATTTTGAATGCCCGGAGCCAACTGTAGGCCACTTCGTGCTCTTCGAGTTCCCAGAACTCCATTCCCGGGCCACATTTTGAATGCCCGGAGCCAACTGTAGGCCACTTCGTGGTCTTCGAGTTCCCAGAACTCCATTCCTGGGCATGATTTTGAATGCCCGGAGCCAACTGTAGGCCACTTCGTGTTCTTCGAGTTCCCAGAACTCCATTCCCGGGCCACATTTTGAATGCTGAGGCAGGCTGAGGCTGAGGCTGAGGCAGGCTGATGCTGAGGCAGGCTGAGGCTGAGGCTGAGGCTGATGCAGGCTGAGGCTGAGGCTGAGGCCGAGGCTGAAGGCAGACTGAGGCTGAGGCTGAAGCAGGCTGAGGCTGAGGCTGAGGCAGGCTGAGGCTGAGGCAGGCTGAGGCTGAGGCTGAGGCAGGCTGAGGCTGAGGCTGTGTCTGTGACTGCCGTTGCCACTGCGACTGTCATCGCGAATGCGACTACGACTGCGAGAACAGCACAATTCTACAACTGGATTATCATCTGAATCTTAAGGGGAATGCTTCCAGATATGCTCCTACACATAGCTGTTAGGTTGCTTTGCCGGGATAATTTTTCCGTACACAATTCGGGCGTCCGCAACAAAAATGAGATCGAGCGGGGTGAGGACAAGGAAGAATCGCTCCAGGAGCCTTTCTGGAACGCGCTGAGAAGGCTGCGGCGCCCGATACATCCTCCAGAACCGTCGGATCTGCGAGATTCCCGGTTTATGCCTGTCCGATTTTGTCCCTGTATTGGCTTCGTCTGAAGAGATGGGGAGGGAGGCGACGCGGCGACGCAGGCATCGAAACCACGATACCAGCCCTCGCCCGCACCTGACCCAAAGCACCCAACACCACATCGAATCCACGAGGCGGACCATGGGAGTGGCAGAGGAGGCGGTGGGGGCGCTCGTGGGGACGCGACCCCGCGGATGCGGGGCGTTGTTCGCGGAGGCCCCCGCGCGGAGCCTGCCCGCGTGACCGCGCGTCCGCGGCATCGCGCCCCGGAGCCCAGACCGCAAGGGCGCGGATACGGATGTACTGGAAGCCCATGCCAAGAAGCGCCCTGCTTGTCTCCAGAGTGCTCTGGGTTTCCTGGATTTCGATGGTCATGCTGCGGAAAAAGCGCGACGTTCCCGCACCAGAGATCCATGGACGTCCCCGGGTCTCAGGGCCGGGCTTCCTGTGGAAGATCTCTGGTGGACTGGCCTCCACCGTATCAGAAGGCCCCCTCCGCCTGCCCGAAGGAGAACGGGTCGCTGCGCGGGACGGGGTCGGGTGGTCGGCTCGCGCGGCACACGGCGCACCTCTCGAGTAGAGGATCGACTACAGAATTGATTTACCCCAGAATTGGCTTTCTCGTCGAATCTATGGACAAATACTTGGAGTTCCCAGTAGATCTGCGAAAACTTCGCGCATTCGTCGCAGATTCGATGGGATATCAATTTCGGGGTAAATCAATTCTGTGGCCGATCCCCAACTCGGACCTCCGCACCTCAGCGCGCTCTCTCGGCTCGGGCGCACCCGGAGCCGAACTGTGCTCCGCAGGCCACGAGGGCGGGCGAGGGCCCGCCGCCCGAGGATTCGCGCCTCGTGGAGCTCATGGCGCTGGCCTCCGCGCACCGGGGCCTGGAGCTCGAGGCCGAGGCCGCGGCCGGCCTGCTCGAGGCCGCGGCCCTCCCGCCGCCGCCCCGCCGTCGCTGCCGCCGCCGCCGGCCATCGCGTCGCAGCCGCCGTCGCCGTCGTCGTCGTCGCCGCCGTCGCCGCCGCCGCCTCGTCTCCGCTGCCGCCGCGGCAGGTCGAGGCGCGCCTGCTGGCGCCGACGCCGTCGTGGCCGCCGCCGCCGTCGCCGCCGACGCGGCCGCTCGAGTCGAGGCGCGCCCTGCCGGCGCCGAAGCCGTCGCGGCCGTCGGTGAAGTCTTCATTTCTGAAGACTGGTGATTGTTGCTGCCCCCCCTCCGGTGACGTGCCCTTCCCGGGGCACGCGCCTTTCTTTCCATGAGGGAAAATATCTGGTATCACCAAACTGGCCAACTGGCCCCCTGCCCCCGACTCACAACAACACCAACAACAGCAACAGCAACAACAACAGCAGCAGCAACAACAGCAGCAGCAAACAACAACAACGGCAACAACGGCTCCCCCCTGATATATCCCCACAGTGCATTTCAGATTCGCGATCTCGCGCGATAGTTCCCCACAAAGTATGAAGGATTCGTGATCTTGCGTGGGACTTCCTCGCAATTTATTCCAACGCCGCGCCCTCGGCACTCAGGAATCAGGCTCACGATTTAATTAGAAATCGCGCAATCGCTCGAGGCTTCCTCGCGATTCATGCAGGCTGCACGCTTCAGCAACCCGCCTGCTCGACCTGGCCGCTTGGGTCCTCCTTCCCGAACCACCCGTTAGGGTCTACCCGCCCGATCTGCCCGTTTTGTTCTGCCACGTGGGTTATGTTCCTAGCCCCCTCCTGCTAATCACCCTCTCTCGTGCTCCATTTTCCTCCCTCCCCCTTGTTCTTTCCTTCCATCCTTTCTTCCCCTGCCTTAGGGGCTGCACGAGACACACGTTGCAGGTATGGAAGATCTACCCGCAAAGGGGTACGATCGAAGACGAAGCGAGCGGGTATCGAGGGCTGGGGATGGACATGTTGAGTGGCACGCGATCAGATCAGAGCGAACAACTCGAAACCGATTGTTGTTGTTGTTGTTGATGTTGTTGTTGTTGTTGTTGTTGTTGTTGTTGTTGTTGTTGATGTTGATGTTGATGTTGATGTTGTTGTTGTTGTTGTTGTTGTTGTTGTTGTTGTTGTTGTTGTTGTTGTTGTTGTTGTTGTTGTTGTTGTTGTTGTTCCCCATATCCTAAGGATTGGGGTTCTGGTTATTACTCTGACGCCTCCCACTCCTCCTCCTCCTCCTTCTTCCTTCCGCTCGCGCCTCCCTCCTCCCAATGATAATCACCAGATAAGACAAGACAAGATAAGATACTACAAGATAAGATAAGATAGCACAATATATGATAAGAAGAGATTTCAAGATAAGATAAGATAAGTTAAGCTCACACTCACACTCTCTCATGATCACAAAACGCTGCCAGGGGCATCATTTGGGAGCCCCAAGGGGGAGCCACCCTGGCTGATCTCACGAGCCCGTTCGCGCCGATTTTGGTGGGACGTCTCAGCTAGAATTGCCGTTTGGCGCCCCCAACATGTATCTCTTGAGAGCCTCATGGTCACAAAACGCTGCCAGGGGCATCATTTGGGAGCCCCAAGGGGGAGCCACCCTGGCTGATCTCACGAGCCCGTTCGCGCCGATTTTGGTGGGACGTCTCAGCTAGAATTGCCGTTTGGCGCCCCCAACATGTATCTCTTGAGAGCCTCATGGTCACAAAACGCTGCCAGGGGCATCATTTGGGAGCCCCAAGGGGGAGCCACCCTGGCTGATCTCACGAGCCCGTTCGCGCCGATTTTGGTGGGACGTCTCAGCTAGAATTGCCGTTTGGCGCCCCCAACATGTATCTCTTGAGAGCCTCATGGTCACAAAACGCTGCCAGGGGCATCATTTGGGAGCCCCAAGGGGGAGCCACCCTGGCTGATCTCACGAGCCCGTTCGCGCCGATTTTGGTGGGACGTCTCAGCTAGAATTGCCGTTTGGCGCCCCCAACATGTATCTCTTGAGAGCCTCATGGTCACAAAACGCTGCCAGGGGCATCATTTGGGAGCCCCAAGGGGGAGCCACCCTGGCTGATCTCACGAGCCCGTTCGCGCCGATTTTGGTGGGACGTCTCAGCTAGAATTGCCGTTTGGCGCCCCCAACATGTATCTCTTGAGAGCCTCATGGTCACAAAACGCTGCCAGGGGCATCATTTGGGAGCCCCAAGGGGGGGCCACCCTGGCTGATCTCACGAGCCCGTTCGCGCCGATTTTGGTGGGACGTCTCAGCTAGAATTGCCGTTTGGCCTCCCCAACATGTATCTCTTGAGAGCCTCATGGTCACAAAACGCTGCCAGGGGCATCATTTGGGAGCCCCAAGGGGGAGCCACCCTGGCTGATCTCACGAGCCCGTTCGCGCCGATTTTGGTGGGACGTCTCAGCTAGAATTGCCGTTTGGCGCCCCCAACATGTATCTCTTGAGAGCCTCATGGTCACAAAACGCTGCCAGGGGCATCATTTGGGAGCCCCAAGGGGGAGCCACCCTGGCTGATCTCACGAGCCCGTTCGCGCCGATTTTGGTGGGACGCCTCAGCTAGAATTGCCGTTTGGCCTCCCCAACATGTATCTCTTGAGAGCCTCGTGGTCACAAAACGCTGCCAGGGGCATCATTTGGGAGCCCCAAGGGGGAGCCACCCTGGCTGATCTCACGAGCCCGTGACGAGAGAGAGAGAGAGAGAGAGAGAGAGAGAGCAAGAGAGAGAGAGAGAGAGAGAGAGGAAGCGAGAGAGAGGGAGAGGAGAGAGAGAGAGAGAGAGCGGAGAAAGAGAGAGAGAGGGGGAGTTGAGAGAAGAGACAGGCGAGAGAAAGAGAGAAGAGAGAAGAGAGAGAGAGAGAAGAGAGAAGAGAGAAGAGAGAGAGAGAGATAGAGATAGAGATAGAAGAGAGAGAGAGGAAAGAGAGCGGAGAAGAGAGAGAAGTGAGAAAGAAGAAGAGAGAGAAGAGAGAGAGGGGAGTTGAAGAGGAGACAGGCGAGAGAAAGAGAAAGAGAGTAGAGGGAAGAAGAGAGAGAGAGAGAGAGAGAGAGGAGAGAGAGAGAGAGAGAGAGAGAGCGAAGAGAGAAGAGAGAAAGAGAGAAGAGAAGAGAGAGAGAGGAAGAGAGAGAGGATCGAAGATATAGAAAGACGAAAGAGAGAGAGGGAGAGAAGAGAGAGAGAGAGAGGATGAAGAGAGAGAGAGAGAGAGAGAGGAGAGAGAGAGAGAAAATGAGAAAGGTTGAGAGAGAGGGGGGGGGGGGGAGAGAGAGAGAAAGAAGGAGAGAGAGAAGAGAGAGAGAGAGAGAGAGAGAGAGAGAGAGAGAGAAGAGAAGAAGAGAGAGAAGAGAGAGGAAGAGAGAGAAGAGAGAGAGAGAGAGAGAGAGAGAGAGAGAGAGAGAGAGAGAGAGAGCGAGGGAAGCGAGAGAGAGAGAGAGAGAGAGAGAGTGAGAGAGAGAGAGAGAGAGAGAGAGAGAGAGAGAGAGAGAGAGAGAGAGATCGGACAAGTAGGCGGACCAGGGTCCGTCCGCGAGGCGCACTGCGGTGCGACAACTCGCCAAACACTATTTGCGGCGGTGCAGCCTTAAGATACGAGGGCGGGCAACAAACCCCCTCCCCCGGCGCAATGCGACAGCGACGCGCTACAGACGGCGGACAGACGGTGAAGATCTCACGTGTCAGACCGCGTGAAGAAGGAGGCCCCAACAAGGAAGGCGACGTGCTGACACGTGGCTAGGCGGCTTGGCAGACCGCCAGTTGGGCGCTTGGCCGCAAAGCGGCGCGCAGGGACGGGGCACCCCCCGCCCCCACGCCCTGACACCGTGGACGCGGAGCCACGCGTACACACGGGCAGGCAGAAAGGAGGAAATTAGCGCGGGGCACCAGGCGGAGCGCCGCGGAGCGATGACAGCATAGCTTGGATGGTGAGTGGCGGCGCAGCACCATCGGGCGAGGGCGCAAGCAGCTCGGCGAAGGCACGCCCGGCGCGGTGGAGGCGCTGGAGCAGAGGGCCTTGACGGGCTTGAGCAGCGGCAAGGTCGGCGGCGAGAGCAGCACACCTCTGCTGAAGAGCGGCCGTAGACTGGGACAGCTCAGTTTCGCGGTCGGTGAAGGGCGGCTGCTGAGTGCCTGCGGCCGCGGGCCTCGTGGCAGGGACGAGGTCATCGGTGCGCCTGGCCAGGTGGTGGACTAGCGCAGTACGGCGCTCCGTGTGCTGGCGGCCGTCACCCTTGAGAGGCGACTGGAGGGTAACACGCGGTCCCAGGGCTGGAGCCGCTAGGGCCACGCCCCGCGAGGTCGGAAGAGCCGCATCCTCGCGCCCAACAACAGTGAAAGCGTGGACGGGGTGCGACGGCCTGACTAGGAGGAGTCGGCTTGCAGGGGGGGCCGGGCGCGGGGGGGGCGCCAACGACCGCGCCGATTCCATCGCGGCCCGCTGCCCCTTCCCGGGACTCTCAGGAATCTTCCGGGCCCAGTCGGCCTCGCAGTCGGCGCCGGCGTCGCGTCGCCCGCGAGCGCCAGCTGGCGGGCGGGCCGACCTTGTTGCGCATGTTCGGCGCGAGAGACCCGCGCGGGCCTCGCGCTGTGCCCGCGCCCCAGGGCGGCGGCCCAGGCCCTTGTAGCCTCCCGCGCTGACGCGATGGCCTCGCGCGCGGCGCAGGAGCGGGCGCCGCCGACCGTTCGGTTCGGTTCCGCGCACTTCTCATATGCGACAACGCAAAGCCCCCCATGCTGCTCGCGCGCTTTGCGCGCTGAGTAGCATGGGGGGCGACGGCCGCGCGTTCAATGGGAAGCCGCAGACCAAGTTTCCATTCCCGCGCGCGAGGCGGGGCATGAACTTACAGATGCGCCGACGGTCGAGAACTCGCTCGCGCGCCCGCGCCTGCGATGTTGGGCGTGCGCACTGGGCCCGGAAATCTGCGGTTCGGCCGCCCATGCGCCCCAAAAATCGCCCCGCCCCCCCCCCGCCCCCCTCCCCTTCAAAACTCTTCCGCGCTCCTGGAAAAACCATGCCGCCGAGGCGGGAGCTCGGGCCGCGGCCCGACGGCCCCCGGGGCACAGGGGAATCAAAGGAATCAGTACGGAATCAGTACAGAATCAAAACAGAATCGGCACAACTGCGACCCCTGATTCTAGCGGAATCAAAAGAATCAGCACGGAATCAATACGGAATCAAAGGAGGAATCGGCGATGGAACCAGAATCGGCCAGAACGGGGAAGTAGGCCAGAATCGGTCTCAGAACCCATGGAGAGAGGCTTTTTTCCCGCGAGTTCATTGCGGCGGGTCCGCGGCGCGGGCGCGCCGCGCGACTTCGCTGGTTCAGCGAGGCGCGCAGTCGGCGTTCAGGGTGAACAGGTTGTTTTCAAGGCGATATCCTGGCGGCGCGCTGGCGCATTGCGCATTTGCGTATTCCTGGCGGGCTGTTTGAGGGCGACCCGGCAGCGTCGGCCGAATGGCCCGCAAATGCCGCGCGGCCGATCGCGCGCCCCACGCGGTCACGTCGACCGCCGTGTGCCGCGACGGCCGCGCGCCCCGGACCGCGCCATTCCCGCGTTGGATTGGGCGGCGAAGCGCCCGTCCTCCAAAAGTCGTTACATGCATATCGCGCGTGTCGAGCCAGCAGCAATCGCTCCCAGAAGTAGCCTTGACAGGCGCCCCATGCCCGTTGTCGCCCGGTTCCGATCCAAATCATAGTTTCTTAGGATGCGCTTGCGCGAATGCGAGCGCGCGGGCAAGTAACGCGTGCGCGCTTGGCGCAGCCTGGGAAATCTTACATGGAGCCCCCCGGGGGCGCGGGGCGCCGGCGACGCTTCTGCCCGCCTCCCGCGCGCCCGACCCCCCCCGCAAGCCGACTCCTCCTAGGCCTGACTGGCTCGGTGCCCTGCGGGGGGGCTGGAGCCGCCCCCGCGGGCTGGCGCTGGTGGGGGGACGGAGTGGGTGGCACGGTAGGACCAATCATGATGCCGTGCGAGGGCTCGGAGGTCGGCCGCGTGGTCGGGTGGCGTCTCGATGGGGCGGCATCGTCGGCAGCGTGGAGTGTCGGCGGGGCGTCGTCTATGCTGCCACTCAGTCCGAGGGGATCAACCAGGTCATCGTCGGCGTCTTGACGGTGAGCGACATCATCATGTGGGTGCGATGTCGCTCTCGGTGGCGGAGTCGCGGTGGGCGTCGAGAGGTTGCCCGACGGGGCAGGGTTGGCGCTGGCTGGGCCGTCGTCCAAGAAGTCCAATCCCCCGCCGAAGCCGAACGGGTCGTCCTCCTGTTCATCGAGCATCGCCCGTTGGGCCTCGGCCCAGAGCTCATCCGGGTCTTGCGGGATGAATGGTCCAGCCGCGGGTGGTGCCTGGTCCGACAGCAGGGGGTTTGGTTCCATTTTGCTGAGTTCCGCAGCTGTAAACCCAGCCCTGCGGTGTGGGAGCGGCAGAGTACGGTGTCTGCGCTCGTAGATAGCGACAGCGACCCCATGAAGCACGGTCGCTTGGCGATGTCGTGTTTTGGCAGCTTCAACAATGTCGTCGGGAAGGTTGTGAGTGCGTGCCGCCGTTGTGGCAAGGGCGTCGGCCTGACGGTTGAACTCCTCCGCAATGGGCCCGATGAGCCCAAGGTCGATGCCCAGGTCTCCCAGGTGGCTGGCGATTTTTTCGACGCGAAACATGTTGGGCTTGGCCATAACACATCGGTGGATCTTTTCCCAGAGCTCCGCGTGCGTGCCCTGCGGCGCTGGATGTCCGTCGATGATGCTTTGGAACCCATCGACCACCGCCTGGTTGTCCACGAAAACGTGCACGGGCCGTTCGGCACATGCCGTAAGGTGGACAATGGCGAGGGTCTCCGCAACCTGGGCGTTCTGCGTTAGGCCGTGAACGCGTGCACTGTAGTTCATGCGGTGGTCGATGCCGTAGTAGACGCCGTAGCCCGCTCGTGCTAGCAATGGGATGGCTTGGTTGGTGCATGCACCGTCCGTGGCAGCGTAGACCCATGTCCAACCAGTGTCGTGGTCAAGGTAGGTGGTGTAGGTGTCCTGGGCTGAAGCCGCAGGATCTCCCTCAGGGGGGGGCCGCGGCATGGGCTGTGGCAGCGGGTCCCTCGCGAGGTCGGCCTGCAGGTCGAGGAGGGCTGGGTCTTCGTCGAAGAGCCCGCAGTGTCTTGTGTGCGGCGGAAGACGGGCCCACTGGTCGTCACTGATGAGGGTGGTGAGAGGGAGTCTTTCTCGGGCCCAGCACTTGCAGTCGCGGACAGTGTGCTCCTGAGTTTCCTCCTCCTCGTCGCAGTAGCGGCAGATGGGGCTGGGGTCTGCCGACGTGTTTGATCGGGATCGTCGTTGTTGGGTGTGATCCCCGCCCGACAGGTAGTTCAGGAGGAGCGCCAGCTGCCAGGCAGTGCATTTGGCTGCTCCTTTAGTTCGGGCGAGCCACGTGCTGGCGAAGAGGTCAAGGCCCTGTCTGACAGAGGCTAGATAGCCAAGGTCGTGTCGCCGTGGCTTGATCCTCCGCAGAAAAGCCCTGCGTTGTGAGGCCCGCAGCATGTGTAGGAAGGCGTTTTGGGGTAAATTCAGCCAGCTGATCTGGCAGCCCCAGTCGTCGTACATGATGCCAAATGTGGGCCAGGTCCATCGGAGCTGCTGGAGCGACTGGACGAGTCGTCCGACGGGTCCTCCACCAAACAGGGTCTGGACGTGGTGTTGGAGGTCTCTGGCGAGCCCGCAGAGTGTAACGTCGCGGTTAACCTGTCGCCGCAGGCACAGGAATGCTTCACGCTGCGTGATGGCGTCGATCTCCAGGGCGTGTCCTGGGACGCACACGGCCATGAGAGTCCAGAACTCGACCCACTTGTTCCCCTTGGGGCGGATAGCCGCCTTGAGGGCGTGGTTGTAGGCAGTTTTGGCTGGGCCTGATGGTGCTTGAATGTCGGTGCCCGTGGTGCAGACGCTGGCAGCCAGGGAACGGGCGTGCCGCGCCTTGATAAGCATCGGCGATGGGAGCTTGCCAATGCGCGGCAGGCGGATAGTCGCCCTCCGTACACGGGCGTCTGCGGTGGCCGTGAGGTTAAGCGCGGCTGGAGCCGGCGCTGCCTCTGCGTTGATGTAACTCCCGACGAGCTTGAAGGAATCGACCACACGTAGGGGGCGATCCGCCAGTGTGAGCTGGGTAACGGCGGCGTGAAGCTCGTCGGTGAGCGCCCACCCTGCCACTTTACCAGGGTGAATGCGTTGACCTGAGAATCGATCAAACTTGGCGGTTTCGTCAAGAGATTTCTGCAGCTCAGACGCGGTGTGGGTAGTGGAGTTGCTGTCGTCAACAAAGGTAGTGCTGAGTGATCGAGGAACGTATCGATGCTGCCTCTTTGTCCACACGCACATGAGCAGCTTGATGTCGTCCAGGGACCACGAGCTTCCCTGGAGGTGACCGTTAGTCCTGGCCAAGTCCTTAGAGTACGCTCCGTTCATGCGGATGTAGCGTTTGTGGTGTCTGTAGAAATTTCGGCGGACAGTAACGATGTCTTGAGGGCACCCCGCGTGCAGCGCAAGGTTAAGGCAGATGTCCGCGATGAGGTAGTCGAAACACTTCTGTCGGTCAAGGGCAGCTCCAGCTAAGGGGAGGAGTAAAGCCCTGGCGTGTTCGATGCGCAGGGCGAGAGAGGTGCTGACATCCCCAATGGTGGCTTTGGGAACAGCGCCGAAGCTCGTGGCATGGGTCCATCCTTGCCGCCAGGTCGTGAGGCTACGGTAGGCTGGCGCTTCCCACGCGTACATCCACACGGAAAGAACCGAGAGAAGTCGTTGGTCCGTCGGGAGTTCCCCTCGGCCTTTTCGGAGGCACGGGTTTGGCACGTGTAGGAGGGGCTCGGGGATGGTGCCAGTGCGTTGCATAGCACGTAAGACGCTGGCGAAGAGGCGAAGGATGTCGTCGGGTAACTTTTTAGCCTCCTTAGTTGTCCAGCCGTCGAGTCCCCCCGCGCGGCGCGGTGAACGGGTGCGAATGAAGTGGATGAGTTGGTCGTCGGTGAGGTGGAAAGGGGCTGCTGGTGATGGCGTAGGCAGCTCTTGTCGGTACTCGTCGTAGAAGTCCGCCCACGTCGGCATAGCTTCGGCGTCATGACCCGCGCGAGCGCGGTACCTGCCCAAGATGGGCTCCCAGGTGTCGACCATGAGCTTAAGCATGTCTTTGGTATTGGCAACAATGGCGTTGGCGGGGAGGGCGTCGGGAACCTGGGCAGGTGGTGGGTCACGAGTGTGGCCTTCGTCGTTGTCCGTGTCGAGCGAACTACCGTCGCTGGGGCTGAAGCCGCCGGCGTCGGTGTCGGCATCACTATCGTCCGTGCAAGCTTGGTCAGGGTTGAAGGCGGTGGTGTCGCAGTGGAGCTGTGCATCGTCGGGAGTGGTAGGCGTGCGGAGATACGCCGTGGGCGAGCAGTCGGCAGCCCGTGCGTATATGGCCGCCTTTCGCCCGCTTGGCTCGCGGACACCCTCAGCCCAAATCTTGATGCGTTCAGCTTTGGCTCGGTTTGCACGTCGCGCCAGCTCTGAGTCAAGGTTTTGGATCAGACGGTCCAGGTGCTCTCCGCGTGGTGCTGGCACGTCGGGGGTCCAGGCCTCGGGAAAGGCCAGGAGGGCCGTGGGGCGCAGCTTGTGGCAGAGAAGGCGGGCCGCGGTCCACGTGCAGTCGATGCGCTGCGCCAGGTACGGCGGGATAGCACGGCAGTCGATATGATGGTGCTGTCCGATGAAGCGAAGCTCGCAAAGTTGCCGATGGAGCTTGCGAAGGCGGTTCATGTGAATCGTGGAAGCTCCGTAGGTGGGAAAGGCGCGGGGGACGGCGGGTCGCTCCTCGAACGTGGGTGTGAGCCCGTGCATGGTAGGGGCCTTCTTTTTTGGGTGGTCTGGCGGTGGGGGCGGCAGGTCGCGCAGCCGGGTGAGATGGTACTCATGGCTGGCCTCGTTTGCCAGGGCGAACATGCGTTCCACATCGTCGCGTGTGTCAGCCTGCTCCATGCGGTCATGGTATCGCCCTGCGATGAGGGTCCCTAATGCCTGAAGTTCGTGGTCCTCATGAGCTCCGTCGTTAGGAGGGTAAGGCGTGGGGGCTAGAAGGCGTGGGGCCGTATGGTCGAGGCGGCTAAGGTCGAGAGTGACCTGCAGGCCAACATGGGACTTCGCTGGCAAGTCACGCAGATAGCAGAAGTCGGTGACAAGGGATCGCGCCGCTTGGTTGGCGATGATATAATCGATGCGCGAAGTGCGGGGGCACTTGGTGACGCGGTCCCAGTCAGGGATATTGCCATATGTGTGCATGGTGTGGTCTGGTGTGCCTTCAGCGACGTTAAACCATCCGTGCTGCATCATGTGCAGCAGGTGTGGATTGTCGTCGATGTTCGTGTTGGCGTCCATGCAAATGAAATACGGGGCTGAGCCGACCCTCGCGGCGGCGCAATCAGCAAGCCGAAACAAATCGGCGCTGTCCCCTCCAGCGACCCCGTAGAGGCTCGCAATGTAGATCCCAGCGGGCCGTGGTTGTTTCGTCGCCGCCTGCGGCGGTGCTGGGTGCAGAGCGGGAGGAAGGCCTCGTGCCATCGTTTCTTGGCCTTGAGGGTGGCGATACAGGACGCAGTGTCGTCGACGGTGGAGTCGACGATGGCGTCCTTAGAGAGGATGGCGACCCCCCCCGAGGCGCCAGTGTTGCCCTCGACCGTGTGGTCCGTGCCACCGTGAGCAGCTTTGCGCTGGGCTCGCGCCAGATCCAGGTCAGGTCCCAGACTGGCCTGATATCCTCCGTGGTGTGGATTGGCGGCGTTGGTAGCGATGGCTTGCCTGGTAGGCTTGGCATGTCGGGTCTCCTGCAGTGCTATGACTGCGGCGTTGTGGTCGACACCTAGAGCGGTGATGGTTGGCCAGTTCGCTGGGAGACTCGTGATGTTGAGGCTGACGAGGTGGATGGAGCGACCTGGCCCGTCTCCGTCGGTGGAGCTGGGGTTAGCACGCCCCGCACGGTGGAGGGCCGCCTGGCCCTCACCCAGGTAGAAGGCTTGGCCACAGTAGGAGCTCATGGCGTCGCGGCAGATTGGCTTGGACGGGGCTGAAGCCGCCGTCAGGCCAGAAGTATAGGCAAGGCATGGTCGACACTGCGCCGGGGGGGGTTCATAAACATCGGCAAAACTGCCTCGAAAAATCCTCCTCACTCCTGTGCCGTGGGGGACGGGGGGAGGAGAGGTGAGACGGCAGCAGAGGGAGAGGGAGGCGACTCCTCGATCCGTCCTGCCGAGAACAAGAACAAAAGCAAACCAGCGGCGGCAGCTCGGCGCGGCAGCGGCGCAACGCGCGCGCACATACTGCGCACGCCACACCGCTGGTCCGTCCTGCGGCGGCGCGCCCGCCCCGTCAGTACCGTGATGAGCAGCATCAGCTGGAACAGCTCGAGCGGCGCGGTCGGTGGCCTGGCGCTGAGCCTCATCCATGCCCGCTGCCGTGAGGCACGCGTTGCGGACAGGGCTGACTCCACGCGGGGCCGCCGCTGCCGCGGCAGCGGCTGAGGTGGCGGGGACGCCGCCATGGCTCTGAGGAGAAAGCGGTGAGCCGCCGCCGAAGCCCGCCGCGAGGTCCTTGACGCGGAACTTGTTCTTGAAGGGGTCGAAGGTCGGCGCCTCGTCGATGGGGGCGACAACGCGGGTGGGCGGTGGCAACTCCTGGTCCGTGGACGGCGTCGGCTCGAGGTCGACCTGGCCAGGTTCGATGGCGCTGGCACCGAAGCGTGGCACCACCTCGGGGGCTTGGCCATCAGCCTGAGTCTCGCGGGGCGGCGAGCTCGTGGAGCTCCCAGGGGCCTTGCGCGAGCTGTGGCGGCTGCAGGACCGGCTGCGCGGGACGCGCCCGCCCGTGTGGCGGTCGCGTGGCGAGGTCGCCTGGGCGTTAGCGCGCGCAGAGTCCGCCCTGCTCGGGGAGCGGATCGGCGCTGCGCAGGGTGTTGGGCTGGGCTGGCGGGAGCCGCCTGTGCCGCCCGCCGCCGAGGCTGCAGCCTGGTCAGGGTCGACGGCGTCAGGGCGGGGGCTGACGTGGTGGGCACTACCCTCGCTGTGCCGCGGGGAGGCGCTGTGGTGCGCCTGGGTGTACGTGAGGACGAGCGGGACGAGCGGCTGCCGCTCGCGCTCAGGGGGGCCAGGTTTTGCCTGGGCAGGGCGCAGCGCTGCGGCCACGTTTGGCGGGGGCGTGTGTTGGCGCGGTTGCCAGGCACGCACGTTCGCCTCGCGCCATCCTTCAGGGCGCCCTGTCCTGCCTCGGCTGGGTGCAGCCCCCTGGGCTGAAGCCGCAGGGGTTACCACTGCGGGCTGGTAGCTGGCGGTGCTATCATGGCGGCCTGGGTAATGGCCCCAGGCACGCGTGGACCCTGGCACGGGCGAGGTGGCCCGTGGGGGAGCCTGCACGCGTGCACGCGGGTAGCCGATGACCGCTGGGTGCACCCTGACGTGGGGGGCGTGGCCATAGCTGGAGGCGGCTGCTCCTGCCGCCGCGGGCCTGGCGCCAATGGGGCCACGGTGATGGGCGGCTCCCCCGCCGTACACCGCGCTGTCGCCTGTCGGGACGCGCGCGGGAGAGCGGTTGCGTGGCGTGCTCGGCTGACCTGCGTCGCGTTGGTCGCGCTGCTGGGTGCGCTGCTGGTGCTGTTGGTAGCGCTGCTGGTCGGCTCTCGAGAGCGGGCGGGTGTCGGGGAGGATGGTGGGCACGTCGGGCCGCCGCCAGCCCTGATAGACGTGCTCGAAGGCGTGGTCTGGGTAGGTCTCCCCGACGGGTGAGTAGCGCCGCACATGCTCCACGTAGTCAATGTTCTGCGGCTCGGGGAGCACCGTGATGTTCACAGCTCGCTGGTGCGCTGGTCCATAGAGACAGAAGCTACCACGGTTGCTGCGGTCGTGGTTCAGCTCGGCTTCGGTCGTGGCACGGCTCACCATGGCGTCGCAGAGGCGCATGTCGTAGTCGAGAGCTTGAGGCCCAGGGCCGCCCTCGGCATCCCAGTACAGTACCACATCTCGCCAGCGGGTGCGGGTAGTGTGGATGCGCTCGGCGATAGACTCGCAGACGGTCCTGACTGTGACACGATCCCTATGCATGTTGGTGATGGCTAGGGAGTAAGGTCGGCGGACCGTTTTGTTGAAGATGAAGTCCTCCTTGAGGGCCTGGTGGGGGCCGAAGAGCACGTAGCCTTCCCTCCACAGCGGTTGGTCGGGAGACGGGTCTTCAGGCATCCCCGTTCCTGTGAACCCAGGTGGCCGCCTCGTGCCGTCGGGCAATCCCTGCTTGAGGACGCGACGCGGCCTCGGTGGTAGATACCATTGACCCTGGTAACCTGCTTGGCCTGGTTGTGGAGGCTCCCCCCCGGGGCCTGAAGGCGCTCGGGGGGGTTCCTTGAGGTCGTGCTGGGCTGGCGCGTTGCCGTATTGGCGGGCAAGGATGTGCGGAGGCATCCCTGTGGCACGGACGTCGAACAGGCTGTGCGGACTAGGCGGATGGGGGCACCTGCTGGAGAGGCAGCATGTGTCGGAGTCCCTGTTGTCGGTGCTGTACGCACACGTCCAGCTGTTGCAAGAGTAGTCCGTGGACCAGTCCATAAGTGCACGTAGTCCGCTGAGGGAGCAGTCTGGGCACGTTGGTTGGCCCGAGGTGCCGAGCTGCGTGTTGCGGCGGGCCGCACAGTACTGACAGCATTGGAATCGGCACTGTAGGCATGTCCAGCGTCCTGGTAGGGGCGGGAGCGCTTGCTCGTTGGTGCCTGCGTCGTCTGGGTGGGGTCGGGGTCGATCCCACAAGGGCCAGACGTCGGCGAACCAGGACTGGCCTGTAGTGCGGACCACCTCAGCGGGGAGGCGAGCGTCGTCAGCATGGCGCTCGATCCACTGGGGCCCCAGGTCCGCTGGGATCATGACCGTGCGCCAAGTGTCGTCCGCCTTGACGTGGACTTGGGTCGGTGCCCAGAGCCTGGTAGTGGTATCGCCATGGTCGTGGTGGAGGATGACCCAGCCGTCGCGACCCGCAACCGCAGGGTCGATAACGCGGTGGCCCACGACGGTCGTCCCCCACGGTAAGTAGGCGCCGTCGTGGTGCTCGCCCGGGTCAAGCCAGACCTCGATGCCAGGGGCATTGACACGGGCCCGCACATCGCGGACGTGGAAGGCGAGGACGTGGTAGGCGGTCGGCTCCTCTTCCGTCTCGATGTGCTCCCACGTCTCGATGTCGCTGTTGTCCGAGGTGGAGTTTCCGCCGCTCTGCCGTGACGAACGCGAGGCGGATCGCCGTGGGCGGGCATGGCCTCGGGCGAGGGCGGCGGCCGCGCTGATGAGGGACGGCGCACGGCGGTCGTCGGCTCCCGATGTCGTCGATGAGCGGTCTGGACTGTGTCCCAGGGCGGCACCTGACTGGTAGGTGCGCGGTGGGCCAGACGCGGCCCCAGGGCTGGAGCCGCTGGGGCGCGGCTCTCGTGCGTCGGACTGCCCCCGCACGGGGGCGGCTTGCAAGCCAGTGTACACCAGGTCGATCAGTGGCTGCGGGTCCAGCTGGAGCTTGCGAAGCGAGACGCGTGGACGGGGCTGGTTGGGGTCGGCCCTGGTGGCGGCTTCGGTGTCGTAGTGCTGTTTAGCCCATGCTCGCGCTGCCTCTGGCGAGTATAGTGCCTGCGGCGGTGGCCACGCTGCCGCGATGTCCAGCCTGCGCCAGGTGTTAGCTTCCTGGTCGCGGGCTTCAGCCGCCTCGCGGAGGTCTGGGTGATCGTAGCCGGCGATGTGGAGGGCGTGCGCACAGTCGCCCATGCCATAGGCTTGTGGTAGGGCACGGCACCTGGAGGCAGCTTCCGTGGGGGCACACCAGTCCATGCGGATGAGGAGGCCCAGGACCCGAGGGTAGATGAGGCGCGCTCCGTGGGCCTCTCCTTTCACGAAGTTGTGCCAGTTCTCACCGCGCGGCGGTTGGGTAGCCTCGCACATCCAGAGCGCGATGGGTCCCCACGCGAGGGTGTCGTCTTCGAGGCTGTAGGGCGGGTGAGGCGGCACTGCGTACCACGCGGCCAGCGACGGGTGCACACTCACGTACGTGCGGCCAACATTTGTGGCGGTTCGACCCTTCGCTTCACGGCGGGGGCCTGGCAGGAGGTGACCTCCGTTGAAAGCGAGACGAGCCGCAAGGTCGCCGCGGGTCCCGTGCCAGAAGACCGTGGGCGTGTCAGTGGTGGGTTGACGGAGGTCCCACGTGAGGTAGGGGAAGATCGTCTCGCCTGAGTTTCCGCCCGAGTCTTCCAGCACCCAAGTGAGTCGGTTCGGGGGCCTCTGCATGATGTCAGTCCACGGCGCCAACGCTTGGAGCGTTGGATCATGGGTGAATCGAGGATGGTCGTGGAGTCGCAGGGCGTCTTTGATGTCCTCTGTAGTTACGCCACTGTTACCAAGCGCAAAGCCGTTTTGGTACAGGGCGGTGAGGATGCTCGTCGGCGGCACGGGGACCGCTGGGTCGCGCTGGATGGTGTTGCGTAAGTTGCGCGTCGGTGGCCTGAGGGCTGGGTGGGGCGTACCAGGGCCTGGAGGCGCCTGGGGCCTGGCGGGTGATGCATAGCGTGCTCGCCGTCGTGGTGGTTGGGTGTCCATGTCGGAAGAGGAACCACGAGCATCTGCATGTCGGAAGATGGACCACGGGCTGTCGAGGGTGCGCTCACGTGTTTCCCTTGCCTCGGCGTCGCTGGCCTGGGCTGTGGCGTCTTCGTGAGTCGGTGGGTTACCATAAGCCGCGCCGCTTATGGGGCCGTCTCGCGGGGACGGGCTGGTCGATCGTGGTGTGACAGACGAGGCTCGCGAAACCGCGGCAGTGACTTCGACAATGGCGGCGGTGGTGGCGGTGGTAACATCGGCGACCGCGGCGGCAACTGCAGCAGCATAGTGTTCCTGTAGCAGCGGGTGTCGAAGTGAGTGCACGTGCTGGCTCTCGGGTTCGTCGGGATGCGTGCGCGGCATTGTGTATGTGGCCTCGTCACGCGGCCTCCTGCTCGGTTGGCAACAGCGGAGGCACCACTGGGCCGTGGATGAGTCCAGGGCGCGCGCACAGATGCGGGCTCCTACGTGTCCGACGGCTCCTTGAGCGAGAAGTTTGGCGCCGACCAGAAGAAGACCGCAAACCACTCCGCCAGTGGCAATAGCTCCGAGTTTGCCACTGGCCCATTTCAGGGCACCCCCGAGGCCAGACCCGACTGCGCTGGCTCCGCCCGAGACGATATCTCTGAGTTTGGCACTGGTCCACTTGAGAATACCCCACAAGGCGGGCGTGACGTTGTATGCCGTTGTGCGTCGGGGCGTAGTGGACACAGATGGGCCTGGAGTCGCCGCTTCACGTCGTCGTCGCTGCCGGTAGCTGGGGTCTCGGCTCGGTGTCGGCAAGTACCCGTCGATCTGGTCCTTGTACGGCATGGCTACCACGATGGCATACGTGGCCACGAAGAGGCAAATGAGACAGCCGCAGCGTCGGGAGGCCGCTGCGCTGTGCGGGGCCTCGTAGGAGCCGCTGGCGTCAGGGCTCACGTCGTCGATGGGGTCGTTGTCGATACCAGCCTGCCAGTGGTCGACGGCGCTGGAGTTGGAGTCAGTCGCGTTAGCACGGCAGACAAGGGTGCGGGGCGTGGTTCTGCCACCTGAGGTCTGAAGACGTCCAGATCCAGCCAATGCTGCAGCGGGGCTGAAGCCGCCACTGCGCGGGCTGGTTAGAGCTGGCGATGCAGTGGGATGGCTTGTCTCGTCGGCGGCAGTGGCGCCTTCAGCGTCGTTGAGCTGTGCGCTGGGGTCGGCCTGGGCCGAGTTGTTGGGCGGACTGCTGTGCGACAGGGGGCGCCCTATGTAGGGTTCGCTGTCACGGTCACGCTGGGCCGTGTCACCTGGCGGTGCCGTGCCGTCGCGATCCTGGGTTTCCATGTCGTCCTGGCTATCGTCTGACGCGTGGAACGAGTCCAGGGATATGTTGCTGATATCGCTGGCCGCGATGTGCTGGAGCAGAAGCGGTTCGGCGTCGGCCGCGGGCTGGTCACACGTGGCGTGCTGGGCGAGGGGGCCAGCTGGCGGTGGTAGGTTTAGCGGTTCCATCGGTGCCGCGGCGAGCTCCGCCTCGACAAGCGGCTGCATGTCTGGCGGGTGGTGCAGGATCGCATCCGCGAGGTACGCCAGGGCGTCTTGGTCAGGTGGAGGGAGGCCTCTTGGCAGCAAGGCGTGGGCCCGTGAGAGGTATGGCGGCAATGGTGCCGTGAAAGCCTCAGGGCCGACGAGCTGGGCACGAGCGCCCTGGTATTCCAGAAGGAGGCCAAAGTAGCGGGTGGGGTACTCGTGGCTGCCCTGGATACGAGTGAGGTTGCGGTTGGTGCGCTGTCTGTCGGGGCCCGCTCTGTGCCAGATATCCTCGCACATGTCGAACGCGGTGCGCTGGCGCAGGGCGTCGTTTTTCTCCTCGGAATCCTCCTGGAAAAAGTGGTCGTACTGTGGCAGATGGAGCGTCGCCAGGATGTGCGGGACGCAGTCCTCGAGCCATGCCCAGAACACGTCCTGATGGTCCTCACCTGGTGCCCACGCCGCGGCGCACGGTATGAGCCGTGCTCGGATCATCATCAGGTGCCAGAAAGCGGGGTCCTCCTCGGGTTCGCCCCTGGCGCACAGAGGGGTAGTGAGACCCGTGGGGCTAAAGCGGGGCACGACAGCGGGGCTGAAGCCGCCACTGCGTGCCTGGGCCTTGTCAGCGGCCCCGTCGAGGATGTGCTGCACGACGGTCGAGGACAAGCTGAGGACGGACTGCGATGCATGTGTCGTAGTTGACGAGGGCGTGCTCGTAGGAGACATGCTGGTACTCGCCGTAGCCGTCGTAGTAGCCGTCGGAGTCCCAAGGGGACAGCGCGTGGGGCAGGGCCCCTGGTGCTGCACAAGCCAGGCGCTCACGATGGCGCCCAGCGGCCCGGTGCCGCGCGGCCCCGCGGCGGCGGTGCTGTTCACGATCGGGTCCAAAATGGCGCAGTGATCGTATTTGTAGATGCTGTCATCGTAAAGGTAGAAGAGCGTCCCACGTTCAGCGTGTCGCAGGAAAACCTCTCCTCCGTGCTGAGGCGCACCGCCTGAAGACGGGTGTGCTCCAGCTAGCGAGGGGAGGGCCAGGCTGCAGGCAAGGCGCCACATGATGGCGAGGCCTGGCGGGCGGCGCGAGCGATGAGCCGAAAGCTGCATGTCAGCACACGTCCTCAAATACCCCTGAATGCTCATGTACATTGCAACAATCACGCCCCCTGCAAGACTACGGGTGTCCCTACACCAGATAGCTTGCGCGTGCTGCTGCCAAAACAGACATGAGGTGACAAGAAAGAGATACGACGCGAAGAGGGGAGAGATGCCTCTGAAGGCGCTTCCTCGGAGGGCTGAGGCGGGCTCTCTGAGGCACCTTCAATAGGGTTCCTGGGTGGCCCGACCCTTGTCCTTGCCTTTGTCGGCCCCTGGGGGCCCCGTCCCTGGGGTGACCTGGCCTGGCTGGTCGATCCAACCGCAGGCAGCCACGGGTTCGGCGGCCGCTGCAGCTTCCTCCTTCTTAGTTTCCAGAGTGGCCACTTGTGGCAGGTGGATGGTGCCTCCCGTGAGGTGCCCGAGGAGGGTCTGGATGTCGCCGCGCAGTGCAGCGGCGTCGGCGGTTGCCGTCTGTTGCTGGGTGACGACGGTGGCAAGCCCCCGTTCCAGCCCTGAAACGTGCTCCGTGAGTGTGGCCTGGGAGGAGAGAACGCCCGCAAGCTGCACCTGCATGTTATCCACCGTGTTGGCTAGCAGCTCGTGCTGCTGTTCCATGTGCTGGATGCGGGTCGTGGCAGCATCAGGCGGTTTAGAGGCCGATGCGAAGCGCTCGCCGAAGGTGTTGAGTTCGTGGGAGGCCACGCTGTATTCATCACCTGATGAGAGGATCTCGACGTCGTCGACGTCGCCTGGTACTTCGGCGGCTGTGGCAGCGTCGCCTTCGGTGTGGCCCCCACCTTCTGCCGCCGCCGTGCCAAGCCAGGAGTCATGGCCACCTGATCCTGGGGCGGCCATCGGTTCAGCGGCTCCGTCCGTGCCGTGCGGGGGTGCAGAGGAGCTGCGGCCTGGGGCGCAGGGTGACCTTGCGTGCGGCGTGGCGTCACGTTTCCCGCTGGAGGAGCGGTGGCGCTTGGCTGAAGGCTCCTCCTTGGGGATCAGGAGCGGTGCGACGCCCTTGCCTTTGGGCGTGGCAGTCATGAGGTCGTGGAGGTAGGGGCTCTGGGCCGCTTTGGTGAGGAGTGTGCCGGTGGCGGGGCTAAAGCCGCCACCACCGGCTGGCGGCGTCACAGGCTCTGTGATGGTGGTAGGCGTGACGATGGTAACGTTGTCCCGCTTCGGCACCACCTCGGCCAGCGGGGCCTCGGTGATGCTCCACGGGATGGGGCACCCCGCGACCTGTACCGTATAGGTGAGTGGGGGCCGATGGGCGCGCACTAAGGCAAACTGGGCCGCAGTGGCTGGGTCCCAGGCGGTGTGGTAGACCTCACAGTCCCATTTAACGGACGGGCCCGTGAGAGTCTTGGCGAGCTGGGTCAGCGTGGCGTGACGTGCCGCAATGCCAGTGATGCGGTAGCGCGTCTTGGCGAGGGTAGCCTCGCAGCCACGGATGCTGACAGCAGCAGCCTTGGCGACGTCGGACCCCCGTGGAACACGGATCCCCAGTAGGCCTGACTTGCCGTGCCTGACGACTCCCAGGGCCTTGAACTCCACCGACTTCTGGAACGCGTCTGCCATCGTGATGGGCTGGTCCTCAGGGAACCAAACGGTCTGATACTTGTCGGCGGTGGGCTCGTCTGCACCTACGTTGCTGAGGTCGTAGGTGGCACCGAGTTGCCCTGATCCCGCCAGGACCTTGTCGACCGCTTGGAGACTGACGCCGAAGGTGGCAGCCAGGGACCTCTTTCCGACGCCCGATCCAAACCTGCCTAGGCTTTTGCAGGGTTCGAGGATGGTGACGGCTTTAAAGTTGCCGTGGAAGAGGGCCTTGAAGGTGTCCTGAAGCTGACTATCGAGCTCCTGGCGGCGAGCGTCTTTCTTGGACTCCCTGTGCTTTTGGTTTTGGCGCGCCTTGTCCTGTGGGGCGGAGTCCCCTCGAAAAGGGCCCTTGGCGCGTGGACCACCGTTCACGGGGGCACCTCCCGAGAACTGGTCCTCGAAGGCCTGGTGCATGGAGGGGACTGCGGCAATGGCCTCGGTCTCGTGTATGGTCGCCCGAATCCAGCAGACGTGGTCGGCAGGGTCGATGGTGGCGACGGCTACTTTTTCCGTGCAGGCGACCTCCTTGGTGCCCAGCTGGTACACGGTCACGGGGACGTGCGTGTGGACCACTTTGGGCGCCTTGGGGTGACGCTTCAGGACGGGGACGGCGAGCTCGGTACCGACGTAGTTGTCGTTTTTAGGGCCCATGACAGCAATCGCGAGCTGACCCGTGGCTCGCTTGCCCTGCTCGAGGTGGTGTTGCAGCAGCCGTTCACCACTCTCGTAGTCGTGGAGGCTGATGCTGGGCTTGTACGTCTTGCCGTCGTCAGGTGATGTGGGTTCGGCAAGGACAGGGACCTTCCAAAAGGCAGGGTCCAAGGCGATGAATTGGGTGTCCGCAGCCTGAAGACGTGCGGAACCCGCTGGTGGGTGTGATGTGTCACCGCCAATGCGCTTAGGCTTGCTGCGCTGGTGATGATCGAGCGTGTAGCTAATCTGGTTGGCGGCGCACATGCGGATCAGGGCGCTGCCAAGCTTCTTCGTGTTGGACTTGTGCATGTCGTACGTTGCCTGGAGCTCGTCCGCGTTCAGTTCGGCAAGCCCGTTGTATGCGGCCGTGGGGCGGTCAGACCCCGCTTGCTTGAACGCTGCGATGCAGTCCTGCTTGCGTTGAAGGAGAGACCCTTCAGCAGCAGGGCGCGTGGGGCGGGAGCTCGGAGGCTGCTTAGAAGAGCGACGGCGCTCCGGCTTCTTG
>CAUYUJ010020649.1:639889-677389 GCA_963575745.1 Prorocentrum cordatum | reverse complement strand
CGCCCAGTGGGGCCAAGGCCATGCCAGGGTGGACTGGCATCTCTTAAGCGCCGCTCAGCCGCTACCGCCTCGTCGCCGCCACCGCCGCTGTCGTCTCAACCGCCGCCTCGCTTGTCTTCTTCACCGCTGTCGCTGCCGCCGTCGCTGCAGCCGGTCTGACCGAGTTGCATCTTGCCGTCAACGTCGTCGCCGCCGCCGCCGCCGTTGTCCCCTGACAAACATCGCGGCGGCGGTTTTACTCTGCATCTCAGGCCCCTTGAGAGAGAGGGGTGGAGGGACGGCGCGAAGGACCAAGAGGGACGGTGAACCTGAGGTCTGGCCCAGACAAGACTCGTGACGGCTGTTATTCTCCACTTGTGGGGTCGGTCTGTCTTGGTCAACCAAAAACGACACAGGATGAACAGTTGTTCCCTGAGAAGGGGTGGAAAGCCACGCCAGCTCACGTCACGAGCGAATGGTGACGCCAGATCAGGGTGTCGCCGCCGTCGCCATCTCGGGACCATGTGTTGGGTGTTCTTGGTCCCTGGGGCTTCTCTTTGTGAGGCGTTGGGGAGTGTTTTGCGCCCATGGTACCCCCTTCGGGCACTGTCGGGGTCATCTTCGGCCATCGGCCATTGGTTAAATTTTGAGACGGTTTTCCATAATTGGCGCTCTGGAACCAGCTCAGTTCCTCGCGCATGGCCCCCGTTTCCTGTTCGCATCGCCTCTGCTTCGCTCGCAGGGATTACTGTGATGAGGATGATTATTGCGCCCTCTGATGTTTTGGCGGAGACCCTGGCTTCGGCCCCTGGGTGTGGCCGTGATGCCGTGCCGCGTCCATTGTCAGGTCACTTCAGCCCCAGCTCTGGCCGCCCCCGCGCGTCCATCCTGACATGTTTTCAGCCGTGAGTGCCGTCCGCCTTCCTCATGTCTTCCGTGGCTGCTGCTCCTCCTCGCGCGCCCCGAGCGCCCCCGGCAACTCGAGCGCCCGTGCGAATTGCCCCTGCAGTGCCGCGACGAAGACGATGGTAGGGCGGAGGCTCGGCATCCTCGGACCGATCCTCTCTCCCATTGGTCAGGGTTTGGCCCCGCTGTCCGACTGACCTCCTGTCCGCTGGAGACACGCCCTCCCGGTCGGGACAGATGCCCTCTCCGCGGTCCGCGGGGCCTGGGCCCATTGGTCGGCGGCGAGCGAGGGGGGGAAGTGAGAAGGAAAAGGCCCTCTCAGAAGGTGGCGGGGCTTCTCAGAAGCCCGCCAGCCTTTGACAAGCTTTCTGCTGCGCCTTCTGGGGAGGCTTTGAGAGCTTCACAAAAAACCGGGGGCATTTCCGAGCCTTCTGAGATCGCCCGCCCCTTCTCAATCCCCCCCCCCCGGGCTCGCCGCCGAGGCCCGGCGATGCCGCGAGGCGGCGAGCGAGCGAGAAGCGCGAGGCGCGAGGCGCGAGGCGCGAGGCGCGAGGCGCGAGGCGTCGGGCGGGCGGCCCGCGCGCGCGCGGGGCGGCCCGCGCAAGGAGTCCGGCTGGGACGTGGGCGCGGCGCTCGCCAGGCGCGTCGCGGGCCGGCCTCTCCCGCGGCGGCGGCGGGCCTCCCGCTTGCGGCGGCCGCCACCGTTTCGGGAGACTCGTCTTCATGGGGGGGGATCCCATGGGGGGATAGGATCCCAGGGGGGGGGATCCCATAGGATCCCCATGGGGGTCCCATGGGGGGGCAGGAGGGGATCCCATATGGGGGGGATCCCCTCCTGCCCCCCCACGGGATCCCCCCCCATGGAGAGTCTCCCGACCGTTCTCCTAGGCCTCCTGGATGGGGTCCGAGCAGATGGGGTCGGAGGGTCGCGGCGCATCGCCGATGCATCGCCGCTGCGGGGCCCGATTTTTGCTTCACGTCGACGTCGCCGATGCATCGCCGACGTCGACGAAGCATCGCCGGTGCAGCACCGGTGCACCACCGATGCATCGCCGATGTATCGGCGATGCGGCGCGATCCTCCGGCCACATCTGCTCTGGCCCCATCTAGGAGACCTCTAGTCTAGTTCTCTCCTCCTGGCGCTGTGTTGCGCCCGCGCCCCTCTCGGCGTCTCCGCAAGGGGTACACGCAAGTCGCTGAAAGTGGGCACTTCTGGATGCCCAGATCAAGAGTCGAGTGGTTTTCCCTCTGCTCCTCTTCAGGGGGTGGGCGGACACTAAGTCTACTTCCAACGCTTTCCTATGTGATGGTTCTACCCACTTCTTCCGACAGACGGGTACTCACGTGAAAGCGGCCAAGCATAAATTGCATAAGCATAAGTTGTCGGAGTTCCACCCGGATTTTTAGATCGGCGTTGGGCGCCCCTGGCTGCGCCTCCAGCGCCGCCTCCGGCGCGCTCTGCGCGCTAGGGAGGGGGGTCCCGCGCCGATCCAAGAAGTCCGTGCGGACCTCCGATAGTTCATGTCTACCGGATCATGATGTTGGAAACCCGCGGAAGTTGCCATTCGAGGGCTTCCTTCGTGCATTGCAGCGTTGCCCGCAGGAAGAAGGGTTCGATTCGCCGGACCGCTGGCCAAAGTACCCATTAGCGATGTCCCCGTCAGGGGGAGGGGCGAAGGAGATGAGGTGGAGGAGGGACCCTCCCTCGTCTGTTCCAACTGTGCTGGCCGCCTCTGCTCACCAGGGGGAAGAAGAGGCGGGTGGGGTAAAGGAGCCGGTAGGGGGCGGGACAAGGTCGGCGGCGAGCGAGGGGGGGGAAGTGAGAGGGAGAAGGCCTTCTCAGAAGGCGGCGGGGCTCCTCAGAGGCCCTCGCGCCATCCGATAAGTTCCTGTGCCTTCGGGGCAGGCGCAGCGAACTTCTCAGCAGGCCCGAGGCCTTCCGAGCCGTCCGAGAGGGCCCGCTTCCTCTCGCTTCCGCCCCGCGCTCGCCGCCCACACGGGGCCCTCGAGGGCGCCGCCCGAGGGGCGGCCCTCGGCCGCGCGCCGCAGCGGAGCGGCCCGCCTCCCCCCCTCCCCACCCTCTCCCCAGGGTGCGCTGTGAGTGTCAAGCTGTGCCGCCCCTGCTCCTCACCATCCCCCCTCCCCCACCCTCTCCTTGAGGTATGTTTTTTTCATGAGTTTCAAGCTGCGCCCTCCCTCCTCATCATCCCCCACCACCGTCTCCTTGAGGTGTTCTATGAGTTTCAAGCTGTGCCCCTCCTCCTCTTCATCCCCCCCCCCACCCCAAGCTACAACATGAGAGAGTTGCTTCCCCCGAGGTCGGCAAATGCCGCCGGGGGGGGGGCAAGGCTGCGTCCGACCATGAGCCTACAGCAGCAGCAGGTGAGGGGAGCAACAGGCGGGCGAGGGAAGGAGGATGAGGGGCAAGCAGCAACAGCTAGCGTTCTCTCGAGCAGGAGCCGATTCCGTTCAGCACGCCTGGTCCAGGTTCCGCAGGAGCATGCCAGATGCAGCACGTGCCGGAGGCACTTCGCCAGGACAGTTGACGACGCCAAACGTGCACCACACAACGCGGTACAGCGGGCATGCTCAAAAAAACGGCCCCGTCGCGCAGCCCAGCGCCATCCGCGGCGGTTCTCGATCGCTCTCTGCCAGCACGCCCGACTGGAGGGGTCTGGGCCGTGGTCGATCCTCGCGCCGGACAGAATGAATCCTCGGCGCGGTAAGTGTCATTACCGGGGGAGGGAGGGGAGGGGGTCCGCGACGTCAGATTCGCTCCGGCGCTGTCTGTGAGTTGGCCACCTGCGGAAGCGGGGCGGCCCCCGTAACGAGCGTCACCGCGGATATTTACAACGACTAAGTCCCATCGTTGTTTTTTTTCCTTTTCCAGCGCCCTTCCCTGTTCACCCGCAAACCTCCGCAACTTGTGATTTTGTTCCGGCGACGTGCGCCCCCTGGGGGTCAGGACCCCTTGCACTGGGGCGGCTTGTCATCCCGAGCCGTGTGTTGACGGTCCCGGGTCCAGGTTTGGGGGGCCCCAGGGGCCGACCATGCCCAACATTCTCCGTTGCGCTTCGGAATTGCTTCAGTACTACGCGAGGGAGGAAAAACCACCCGGACTGGACAATTGGTGTTCACTACACGGCCTTGGGCGTTTGCTAAACAGCCCTGCCCTGTTCGGTCCTTCTGTGGGGGCGCTCAGTACACGGCCTCGCTTGTCGGGGTGGTTATTATGGGGGTGGATTTTGTGCCCTCCAAAGACGCGGGAGGCCTCTGGGCCCCTGGTCAGAGGACAGAGAATTAGGCGCATACATCGATTCTGGCCAGGCCGATCCTGAGCCCGGGATCTACGCCCTCGTGGCTTGGCCAGGGCGGCACATGCACCGATCTTGGGCCCCGGGACGGGCTTGGCCAGGATCGGTGCATGGGCACAGGTCTGCTCGCCCGACTGTCCGCCTCTCCCTCTCCCCTTCCCCCCTGCCCTGCCCCGCCCGGTCCCCGCCCCCCCCCCCCCCGTGCAGGCTCTGCGGCGCGGCGGGCCGCCGAAGCGGTGCCCCGGGGGTGCCGCGCGAGGGCAGGCCCCAGTGCGCGCGACCGGGGCACACGAGGGGCAGAAGACGGCCCCGAACCCAGACTCGAGTCGGGCCTGTCCCTCTACAGGAGGAAACTTGACAAAAATAGTCCAACAATATTCTGGGGACGGTTCTTTTTCGTAGTTTTGCTGATGTTGTTGTTGTTTAGCATGTTTCGTGTGTTTTCCCATGTTTCTCCCAAAATCCTCCTGTAGGGGGGCAGGCCCGACCTAAACCCAGACATGGTCGCGTCGTTAAAAAATCAGGACGGGAGCTTTTGGGGTTATTTTCGGGCCCGGGGGGCCCTCGCCCGTCCCCGGGGCCGTCAGGAAGAGACTTATAGGGCGAACAAGCTGTCCCGGGGAGAGGGTCGGGACTTCCAAGGAAGCCGCCTTGACTTTGGCCACCCGAAATGGGTACCGAAAGAATGGGCACTATGCCCAACAACCAATGTTGTCCCAAACCAACAGCGGCCGCTGTTGGGCGGGCGGCCTCCTGTCTCGAATGGACACTAGCCGCGGCGGCGTGGACAGCGGATCTTGTTCAAAATTAACAAGATCCGCTGTTGGCCATAGTACCCATTCTTTCAGTACCCATTTCGGGCGTCCAGATTGACAAATCTGGACGTCGCATGCCTGGGAAGATGGCTCATGACGGAGTCCATGACGGTCCAGAGGGGCCCCGAAGAGGCTCGAAGAAGAGGCATTTCTGTAAACATAGAAACTTCTGGCGCTCCGCGCGGAGTTCCTGGATCTGCGCTGGACCCCCCCCCTTGGCGGCGCCGCCTAGCGCGCTCGGCGCGCCAGGGAGGGGGGTCCAGCGCAGATCGAAGGAATCCGCGCGGAGCGCCAAAAGTGTATGTCTATGGCGTTTCTTCTTCACTCATGAGAGGGAAAAAATACACAGACACAATTAATCCTCGATTCCTCAGAACATATGGGAAAATATGGGAAGTGGGGGGGAAGACAGAAACCCAGAAAGTATGCGAAAGTATGGGGCATATACTATTTGTGTGTACTTATTTGTGTGTGTCCCGGGGCCCCTTCACTCACGACGGCACCGAGGGGCCCGTGACGGCCCAGGCAGGAGCGTCCCCGGGCGGCGCCCTGGAGCAGCCCAGGGCCCAGGCCTCCGGCGGGCGTGGGCTTCCTCGAGCCGCGGGCCCCAGGGAGGTCCAGGTGGGGGGCCCACGATCTCTGAGGGGGAGGGTGGGGTTCACTTCGTGGGGGGTAGGGGTAGGGGTAGGGTTCGCCTCAGAGCACTTCGCTCGGGAGCTCCCGAGCGAAGTGAACCCCACCCTCCCCCTCAGAAATCGTGGGGGGTAGGGGTAGGGTTCGCATGTGGCCCCCTACCAGAGGGGCCGGGCTTCCGAGGCCCTCGCGGGCTGCTCGAGGCGGCCGCGCGAGTGCGTCGAGACGTGCTGCTCCAGGCCCAGACATCCTGGCGTGTCGGCGAACTCGAGACGGGAGCTGGCAGGGACTCACGAAGAGGGGGAGCAGCAGGAGGAGGAGGAGAAGAAGGAGGAGGACCCAGACATCCTGGCGTCTCGAAAGAATTGAGACGGAAGTATTTCATCGTTTTCGGCTTTTCGGGGCCCCTACTGGGGGGGGCCTCGGGACCGTCAACAGAATGAGTCGGGACGAGAAGCCGGGCCCGGGGAGGTGGTCGAGAGGTCGGGGGCCCGGGGCTCGAAACAATTTTTGATCCGCGGGTCCAGAGCGCACCTCTTCCGGTCGAAGCTAAGCGGGCCGCGCGAAGCTTGAATTAATCAGAGATGGGGGAGGAAAAGGGGGGCGCAGCCTGAGAACGAGGCCGGGAGGAGGCAAAGCATCGAAAACAGGCGATGCCGAAGCCGACGTATTGCAAAGGAGCGCCTTCTCCATGAACCCGGTGGCGAAGTACCGGTCGAAGCAAAATGCTGTGGTTGGTGCTGCCGTCTACGGTTCTTCATTTTACACCAGCCTCGAGTTGGCGGCGAGAGGTGACGCGCCTTGCAACCAAGCTACGTCAGGGATCAGGGAGAACGAGGAGAGCGACACTGAGACGAAGTGCAGCGTTGTGCCACCGTACAGGTCGCAGGGGACAGCAGACGGCAGACGTCTGGGGAGGCGACCCCACTTGTCTCAGCCCGCTGGGGAACGAGGCCACGGAGGCTCCCACGCCCCCGGGGTCAGGTGCGTAAGGCAGAAGACGGATGGCATCGCTGTCTGGACCCACTCTCCGGGAGCAGCTGCTTTTTTACGCCCCCCCCTCCCAGGGTCCCGACAGCGGCGAGCCAGGTCCGCGATGACTTGTTCAGGGCGCTGGTGGCCTGGCCAGAAGCATCGATGGCCCTCAGGACGTCTGTTAGCCCACCGTGTGTTCATCCTTCTCGGCTTGGGCGATAGCACGCAGCCCGTGTCGGCTTTCATGATGCCGCTTGCGTCGCATTGACGGCAGACGTTGGCGCCAACACATGCTCAGAGGATCGTCGAAAGCAGCCTCGAGGATGATGCGATCCCGAGGGTGGTGTCGAGCTTGCTATGCCCCGGGGGAGCGCCGGAGCGAGAGCCGCACAGGCGGCCAGCCTCCTGGGCCTCCGCGCTGCCGCGACCAACACGCCTCTGAGCCAAAGCGGCGCGCCGTTTGTCACCACCCACCAAACCACCCCAACCCCAACCCGAAGGCCTCAAATTGACCTCCATTTCCAGTTGGGGGGGTCGGGGAACACTGAAAAAACACATATGGAACCCGTACCCCCCCCCAACCCGAAATTGGGGTCTTCGGGTTGGGTTGGGGTGGTCTGGTAGGTAGTCAGTTTGGACACCCCAGGGGAACACAAGACCTCGGGCGGACCGATGGTGTGCAGTCCTGGCGCAGTGTTCTTGCATTTCGGCCACCCGGCGGGGCTGACTCCGTGCAGGAAAATTGTAGAGGTCGAGAGGTCTGGGGCCCACGAGCCCACAAGACGCTGGAGGTCGACGCAGGACGGGAGGCCTCCTGAGGGGGGGCGACTGTTTGACCCGATCAGATGCTGCACCCGCGGGTCAAACAGCGGTCGCTGGGTCAATCGCCCCGGGTGAGACAGCCCCGGGTCAAATTGCCGCCGGGTCAAACAGCCGCGGGGTTTCACACAGCCCGGGGTCAAACAGCCGCGGGTCAAGCAGGCCCGAGGGTAACATACCCGGCTCAAACATCTCCGCCGGGTCGAGCAGTCCTGGATCAGAAGGCATCGGAAGACACAGCGCATGGAGAAACAACGACAGCGGGAGACTGAAGGTCAGTGGCCGAAGCGCGGGACTTTGGTTGCGGGGAGTCGGGCGCCTGGAGTTTTCCAACTGGGGATGCGAAGGAAACGTTTTTTTTCCACTTGGATTCTTGGGACCCAACATGCAAGACATCGGAGATCTTGCGTTTACAAAAGAAACGCCCCCTGCGGGTGCCTGCGGGGACCTGCGGCCCCCTGCGGAGTGATCCTCAGTACAGAGTAATCCTCACTGAGGGTCATCTAAGGGAATCATGAGGGCACGCCCTGAGCAATCCTGAGGATTCCTCAGGATTTCTCAGGGCGGGTCCCCACGATTCTTTCAGATTCCTTACGATTCCTCAGAGACGGTCCTCGCGATTCCTCAGGACCCCTCATGGGTCGTCAGGGGCCCTCAGGGTTCCTCAGGATTGGGTCCTCCAGATACCTCAGGATCCCTCAGGTGTCCCAGGGGTCTCCAGATTTCTTCAAGGCAGGGGGGGAGGTCGTCAGGAGTCCAGCATTCCCTATGATTTCTGTAGATTATTCAGGCATCCCTTTGATTCCTCACGACTCTTCGAGATTCGAAGGTTCGCATTCCTTTGCACTCTTCAGGGTCTCCCATGGGTACTCAGGAGTCCATGCGATCCCCGAGGATTCCGTCAGGAACCCCCATGCGGTGGTATTCGGTTCCTCAGGATTTCCCAGGTGGGTCCTCAGGGACGCTCAGGGAGCGGTACTCAGGACATCTCATGGTCCCTCAGGATTCCGCAGAGGGGTCCTTCAGGGGGGGCTTTGAGATTTCTCAGCACTCATCAGGATCTTTCAGGTGTCCTCACGATTCCTTAGGAATACCTTAATTACGACTCCTCAGGAGCCTCCAGCGTTCCTCAGGATTCTTTGGAACTCCCGCGGGGTCCTCAACAACCCTCACGAACCCTCAGGGGTGCTCAGGCTTCCTGAGGATTCCTGAGGGCCCCTCAGGATCTCTCAGGATTCCTCAGGGGTCCTCGGGTCCTGCTGATCGTTCAGCTCGGCTGTCGGACAGAACAACCCCCAGGAACCATGGGGGGTATTGAGGGTTCCTCAGGAGTCCAGGGGCTGCCGACGGGGCCAAATCACCATCCAGGTGAAACAGTCACTCGGGAAACAGCCTCGGGGCAAACAGCCCCAGGGGAAACAGCCCCAGATCAAACAACCCTGGGTCGAACAGCCACGGGTTAAACAACCACCAATTCAGACAGCCTCAGGTCAAACAGCCCGGGATCAAACAGCTATTGCGTCAAATTACCCTGGGTCAAATTACCGCCGGGTCAAACATCCCCAGTTGATACAGACCCGAGTCAACTAGCCTACTGTCGAGGCCCCACCGAGCTATGGATGTTTCCGGAGCCCCCAGGGTCCCATAGAGTGAGAATTACAGGGAGATTGAAGTTTTAGTTCTCGATCCTCGTCGGTCCTCGAGCTTGCTTCTTTAGCTGGACACCCCTGCATCCTTCTCGGTTACCCTTCCTCTGGGTGGGATACGCCTTGCGATAGCATGCCCTCGTACGCGTTAGTCACCCGCTGTGCTGAATCCAACTTTAGACGGGCAGACTAGCATCACCGAATTGCTCGGCTCGACGTCTGCTCCTCGTCCAGGCGCCCCGCAAGATTGTCCAGTTGCCGCCCATAGTGCGGATGAGGATGCCCTCGCATCCTTGCTCCTTCGACCTATCCTCAGCCTGTTTCGTGAGCCAGTCCCTGAGAGTATGCGAGGGGTGACGGGGCCATCGGCCGCACATCCTAACTTTGCGCCGTTTGATGCGTGGGGACAATGCGTCACATTCGGGCTGCCAGAGGATCCCTCGCCGCGGCGGTCTGGTTCGGACTCGGCTCGAAGCGCCGGTCAGAGCGGTGATCTTCCCTACTCCGAAGATGGTTCGATTGGTCGCGGGTCATGCGTCCGCAAGTGTTCGCGTCTCTATTGTCTTGACTTGCGTGATATTCGACACACCTCACATGCTCACGTGCCAGAGAAGTGCGGGAGATCGCGCGACGGCAAGAGCATGGCCGATGCCATTTGCGTGGCGGGGGTTCTCGTGCGCAGGAATGATGGTGTGCGTTGTGTCTTCGCTTGACCGGCAGTCATTTCCGCAGAAGGCATTTAGATAGTGCCACCGTGCCTGGCCAGGGCCATCTTGGGCCTCGGTATGGTGCAAGTCCCTCCTGGCCTCGGCCAAGAGGGCCTGCACACCATGCCCGGGCCTTCTGATCTGATGGCCCTGCCCAGGCACTGTGGTGGTGCACAGGGGGCCTTCTGCTTACGCTTGGCCGCCGGCCATCTAGCCGCCGACGACTGCGCCAGCGCAGCAGATGGAGAGCCTGCGGGGGAGGTGGAGGCGGCCGACCGGGCCGCCGCCTGCCGACCTCCCTGGACTCCCTGGAGGGTCGGCTCACGATGCCCGGCGCGGCCGTGCGCAGAGTGCTGCAGCAGGAGGATCGTCCGGCGGCATTTTTCCACGGGAGGCATCCGCACCACCACCATCTCGACGTTCTGTCCCGGCCATTCAGGCTGCACGGTTCTTCGCCCCGTCCTTCCCTCGTCGCGGTCGTCGTCCCCTCCCCCCACTGGGTTTCTCTCGCTTTCGCTGCCGCACGCCGCAAGAGACAGGCTGAGGTAGGCTTGCTTCAACCAGCTGCGTTCTGATGGAGGGAGGAAATATCTGAATCATGTCAGCCAGCGTAGATTCCAAACAGCAATTGATTGCACTGAGGAGACGGAAGGTATGCGGCCTAAGCTGTGCGGTGTGATCTACATGTTGTAAGCTATGACGCTATGACGTGAGATATGTGGTGTGAGCTATGTTGTGTGAGCCATGCTGCGTAAGCTATGCGACGTACCCTATGATGTGTAAGGTCTGTGGCGTGAGTTTTGCGGTGTGACCTATGCGCTGCAAGATTTGTGGTGTAAGCTAAGTATGTTGTGCAAGCCATGCTGTGTAAGCTCTGCTGCATGACCTATGTGGTGTGAGCTACACGGTGCAAGGTATGTTGTGCCGTGGGTTATGTGGTGTGAGTGGTGTTGTCTGAGACAGGCCGAGCAAGCTGACTGAAGTTCTGTGTAGTGCGTGCTGTGTGGTGAATTATCGAGGTGTGGTGCACGTGGTGTGAGATGAGCGGGGCAAGCTGTGTGGCGCCCACGGGCGGGCACCGGGCGAAGCCTCGCGAGGCGTCCACGGGCGGGCACCGGGCGACACCTCGGCGCACCCTCCCAGCTGGGGACCTCCGCGAGCGCCCACGGGGCGCCCCCCGAGGCGGGTGCTGGGCGAGACCGCGGCGTGCGCCCTGAGCGCTGGCGGTCCACGAGGCGCCCGCGCGAGTGGGCACCGGGCGAGGCCTCAGAGTACCTCCCCCCCCCCCGCGCGGGGCGTCCACGGGCGCCCACGAGGCGCCCATGGGCGGGCCCCAGGCGAAGCCTCGGCGTACCACACCCAGCTGCTCAAGCAAAGGGGGAGGAGGAAGCCCCCGAGTGCAAGCGCTGTGCCCATGACCGTGCCTTGCCAGGCCCTGGCGTGATGTATGCGCCCTCCAGGCCGAGGCAAGGATGCACGTATGCCATCCTCACGCCATCCTAGGGCCTGGGATGGAACCGCACATGGCGTTGTGGTGTTGTGCAGGCGTCTTCTGCGGATTCTCCTCCGATGGCTTGAGCTACACCAGCGTTTGACAGCGAAGATGAGTAAGGGCGGGGCAGTGGCAGGCTCAGAGTACCGTGCCTGGCACGGTACTCTGGGCGATGATCGTGGACGCGTTTGTTGGTAAATTGATTCGGTGTGATGTCCTTTCTCTCTCTCTCTCTCTCCCTTTCTCTTTCTGGAGCCAACTTCTTCCGGTCATCTTGCAGGATGACGAGTCTGACTTCGATGACGACTACGACGATCTCGACGACGCGGCGGCCCCAGCCGGTGCGGTTTTGTCAGTTGCGCCCGTTGATTCATTGTTGAGTGCAGCAATGTTTGAAGATCATGCGAGTGCTAAACTGTGCCCAGATGGCGACATATTATGATCGGAGTACGGCAGTTCCGCTCGCGCAGTTGGCCTCGGGTCGGACTTGTGTTGTTTGGTTCGGTGAGCCCCTCATCCACTGGGTGCCACCACTTATGGACCCAGCCTGAGTAGCTCGTAGCAGGTTGGATACGTCTCAACAGTTTGCCCGTCGTCTCTCCCCATGCTCCCTTCTTCATCTGCCTCTCACTCCTGTTGTATCCGCCTCCTGTGTGATTGAGCTCTGGGCGCTTTATTCATGCTGCGCTCGATTGCGTTGGCTGCAAGCTGTCATATGTCGGAGGTGAGGGGGTGAGATCGAAGTGGAACGGAGAGCCCCCCTACCGGGAAATCGGTTTCGATTTCGTGTTCGTGGGTACCGTGCGTGCGGGCGAGGCGAAGCTGCGTGGGCGGGCGAGAAATAAGTCTCCTGCAGCTGAGGCGCGGCCGGACCAAAAGTCTCCCTTCCGGCAACCGGTGTCCCGCGGTGTCCCGCCGGTGTCCCGCTCGGGGGCCGGTGGCGCGCGGTGTCCCGCCGGTGCCCCGCCGGTGTCCCGTCGGTGTCCCGATGATGATGATGATGATGATGATGATGATGATGATGATGATGATGATGATGATGATGATGATGATGTTGATGATGTTGATGATGTTGATGATGTTGACGACGATGATGATGATGATGATGATGATGATGATGATGATGATGATGATGATGATGGTGATGGTGATGGTGATGGTGATGGTGATGGTGATGGTGGTGATGATGGTGTCCCAATGCTGATGATGATGATGTTGACGATGTTGATCATGATGATGATGGTGATGGTGCTGATGATGATGGTGCCCCGATGATGATGATGATGATGTTGCTGATGATGGTGGTGCCCCGATGATGATGATGATGATGATGATGATGATCATGATCATGATGATGATGATGATGATGATGATGATCATGTTGATGATCATGGTGATGCTGATGATGATCAGATGATTAAATGATGATGAAGATGATGATGATGATGATGGTGTCCCGATGATGATGATGATGATGATATTGATGATGATGCTGTTGATGCTGATGGTGATGATGATTATGGTGTCCCGATGATGATGATGATGATGATGATGATGATGATGATGATGATGATGATGATGATGATATTGATGATGCTGCTGACGATGAAGGTGTCCCGATGATGATGATGATGATGATGATGAGGATGATGATGAGGCGTTGATGATGATTTTGATGATGGTGGTCCAATGATGGTGATGCTGATGTTGATGATGATGATGTCTCGATGATGTTGATGATGATGTTGATGATATTGATGATGATGGTGATGATGATGATGGTGACGATGATGACGGTGTTCTGATGATGACGATAACGATGATGATGCTGTTCATGATGTTGCTATTGATGATGATGATGATGGTGATGATGATGATGGTGATGATGATGATGATGTTGATGATGTTGTTCATGATCATGATGATGAGATGATGCTGATGGTGATGATCGTGGTGTTCCGATGATGATGATGTTTTCCCGATGATGATGATGATGATGCTGATGATGATGATGTTGATGATGATGATGATGATGATGGTGACGATGATTGTGTCCTGATGACGATGATGATGGTGATGATGATGATGTTGATGATGATGATGATGGCGATGAGGTGATCATGATGATGGTTTCCCGATGATGCTGATGATGATGTTGATGACGTTGATGACGATGATGTTGATCATGCTGATGACGTTGATTGTGATATCGTTTGTGATATCGATAGTGAGATCGATCGTTCGACCGAATGTGAGATATATTGTGAGATCGATAGTGAGATCGATAGTCAGATCGATTGTGAGATCGATCGAATGAAATAGATCGAGTGAGATCGATTGTGAGATCGATCGAGTGATATCGATCGAGCGAGACCGATAGTGAGATCGATAGTTGGATCGATAGTGAGACCGATCGAGTGAGACGTTGGTTCCTCCCCCCCCCGAACCTCCTTATCACCCGAAGGGTGGTCGTATAGGTGTGTATATATATATATATATATAAACCTAGATGTGTGCGCGTGTGAAAGCGCAGGCAATTATGGTATAGAGTTGTGCAACATATGTCCTCTAGGCCCAACTTGCAAGCGTGACCCGATCTGGTACGAGTACGTTGTGACTAAACGGATCCTCGCGGAGGTGGAAGAGATTTGGTGCAAGTCCGCCGCCGAGTTTGGTAGGCGGTTGAGTTCCCGAGCCTCCGCTTCCGATCTCATATGCCATCGCGGACGCTGAGCTGGCGAGTCCCAGACATCCGGCGTCTGGAGTTGTTTCGCAACACGGGCCCCCGACCTCTCGACCACCTCCTGGGACCGGGTTTCTCGCCCCGAGTCCTTTATTGACGGTCCCGAGGCCCGGTACGGGCTACGAGAGGCCGAAATCGATGAAAATCTTCCGCCTCTTTTCGAGACGCCAGGATGTCCGCTGTGTTCGCTGCCCAAACCGCTCGGCCGCGGTGCACCGCGGCGGCAGCCCTGCGGCTCGTGGCGGTGCTGCCGCTCGCACGTGTGCCGGCGTGCGTGCGCCTCGCGTCCTGAGCGCCCTGCCTCGGGGCGGTCGAGATGGTTTGGGGCTCCCCGATGAAGTCGGAGCAGGTGGGGTCGGAGGATCGCGCCGCATCGGCGATGCATCGGCGATGCGGCTCGATGTGAAATCCGAATTTCTCCGCGACGGCGTCGCCGATGCATCGGCGACGTCGGCGGTATATGGCCGATACATCGGCGATGTACCGAGAGGCCTCCCAAGATATCCCCACCGACAATCGAGGTGCGTCTGACCTGCAACCCAGGCACGCTGGCGGTATTCGAAGGCAACTAGATCCGCCGATCCTGTTGATTTATCACAGGTCTACCTTGCGTGTTGAACTTCCGGTTGTCTTCGGTTCTTGTTAAGACTCCCCCTGGGGCTTCGGCCGATGCCGCCGGCTACTCAGCCGCACAGGCCACGATGGCTTCCAATACGGCCCAAGATGGCCTCCAGTATGCCTCCAAGACGGCCGCCAAGATGGCCCCAAGAGCGGTCCCAAGGTACCTCCAAGATGGTCCAAGAGAGCCCAAGACGGCCCAAACACCGCCAAAGAGGCCTCGAAGACAGCCCAAGAGGCCTCGAAGAGGTGCTCCTGGAAGGCTCGAAGAGGCCAAAGTCATTGATGTCCTTTAGGTGTTTGAAAAATGGCATTGCTTCAGGGCTGCCTTCCGACGGCCCAAGACGGCCCCAAGATCGTCCAAGAGGCGTCCAAGATGGCCCCAGGACGGCCCAAATGGCTCCCAAGACGGCACCCAAAGGACCCGAAGTTGGCCCCAGAGGCCTCGAAGACGCCCAAGACGGCCTTCAAGTCGACCCTGCAGCGCCCCAAGGCAGCCAAGAGAGGCTCCCAATACGGCTTCCGATGGCGTCAGACGGGCCAGCGACGCCGTAAGACGGCCAAAGAGGCCCCCACCAGCCCAAAGGCACCCAAGAGGCCCAAGGAGGCCCCCAAGAGGCCTTCAAGAGGCCCTAGGAAGCTCCCAGGAGGCCCCATGAATAGTCGAAGAAGCTCCCAAGAGGTCTCCTCATCCTTCTCATCCTCCGTTTTCCTCCCTCTCCTCACCCGCAGTTTCCTCCCCCACGTGTTTCCCGAAGGGCTTCCACAACAGCTGGGGGAACCCATGGTCAAATAGCGTGGCCAAATGTTGCCCAAACGGTCGGTCACAGAGGCGTATCCTGAAAGGCATGGGGCGGTGGTGATTTGCCGTAGACATCTTCGATACAACTCCCCCTGTGGCTTACCACAAGGTTGCCCAGCGTGCTACGTGTTTGGTAGTTGCTGACCCAAAGGTTCCCAGTGTCTTCGGCTCAACCCGCCGGCCACACAGAAGGACGCTCAAAGAGGAAAACAAACCAGGAAACTTCCTCCACGAGGACCCGTCAATTTCCCAGTCTTCCCGCTCCAGACGGCCCTAAAAAAGCCTCCAAGACGGCCAAAATGGTCTCGAAGACGGCTACGATGGCCCTAAGAGATGCCAAGATGGCCCCAAGATGCCTCCAAGATGGGCCGAGAAGCCCCCAAGATGCCCGCACTATCGCCCAAGACGGCCCAAGAGGCACCCACGAGGACCTCAAGGAAGGCCCGCAGAGGCCAGAACCCTTGATTTTCCTAAGGTGTTCGAAGGATTTGGGTGTTTGTTCGTTGTCAGTTTTCCGACGGTCTAGGACGGCCTCAGAGACCGCCAAGATGGTTCCAAGAGCGCCCAAGAGGCCTCAGAGATGGCCTTCTGACGGCCCAAGAGGCCCTCAAGATGGCCCCAGACGGCCCACGAGACCTCCAAGACGTCAAAGACGGCCTCCAAGACCGCCCTGGAGCGCCCCAAGAAGGCCCCGACTTGGCCCAGAGAGGCCCCCAGGACAGCTTCCGAAGGCGTCAGGCGAGCCAGGAACGCCCTCAGATAGCCAAAAAGCCTCCCGAGGAACCTCCAAAGGCCCACAAGAGGCTCAAGGAAGCCCCTCAGAAGCCTCCCAGAAGCCGCTCTTAGGAGGCTCACAGAGTGTCCGAAGGGACTCCCAAGAGGCCTACTCCTCATCCTTCTTCTTCTTGTCTGTCTTTTCCTCTTCTTCTTTCTCCCCCACACGTGGTTTCCACAACGGCTGGGGGAACACATAGTCTGATAGCTTGGCCGAGCTTTGGCCGCAAAGTTCGGCCACATAGGCGCTTCCTAAAGGCATGGGGTTGGCGGTTACGCGCCGAAGGCGTGTTCGATCCGTTGCCCCCTGTGGCTTGCAACAGGGGTGCACGGCGTGCCGAATGTTGGGTTTTTAAAGCTTCCCCAGGAGTCTTCGGCCCAACCCGCCGGCCACCAAGAAGGACGCAAGGACGCTCCAGGAGGATAACAATTTGAAAGTTCGTCTCCACGATGACCCATCAACTTCCCAGGTCGTCGGCCTTCCCGCTCTAGACGGCCCTAAGAGGGCCTCCAGACGAGAATCGCCTCTTGGAGCCCTCTTGGGCCGTCGTGGAGGCCTCTCGAGCCGTCTTGAGGCCATTTGGGAACCTCCTACGCCGTTTTGGACCGTCTTAGTGTCATCTTGGCTGTTTTGGAGTCCGTCGTCAGAGCCATCTCCGCCGTCTTGGAGCCCTCTTGGGCCGTCGTGGAGGCCTCTCGAGCAGTCTTGAGGCCATTTGGGAACCTCTTACGCCGTTTTGGACCGTCTTAGTGTCATCTTGGCTGTTTTGGAGTCCGTCGTCAGAGCCATCTTCGCCGTCTGAAGTCGGAAAAGAGCGCCTGAAAGCAAAAGCAGTGGGGGGCGGTTTTCTCAAGATGCGTGCGAGGAGGGGGGAATCGGCTCTAGAAAAAACAAACCTTCTAGACAACAGACGAGAAATCTAACGCGCCCACTCCGCGCAGGCACGGTGGCGGATAATCAACCGCCTCTGTGCGCCGCCGCCAGAGCTCCGCTGAGACACTGCAGCGGGGGGTCACTATTGAATATTGGCTGCTGTTGATTGATGTGTGTCGGCACCTCGTCGACATCGACAGCAAGGCCCAGGAACGGCCCCCCAGGTGTGGGGCGGGCAGAGGCTTGGCATCGCTCGGACGTGTGCATTTCTTCCTCGGCGAGGACCATCGAGGAGCACCCTTGATCACTTGGCGAAAAGACCACGCACGAAACCGAGGAAAACACAGGGAATGGACGTCCGAGCGATGGCCAGCCGGTGGGGGGCGGGCAGAGGCGGCCAGCACAAATCCGTTGTTTTTTTGTGTGCCTCCAAGACGTTCGGGGCCCAAGCCGTCACGCATCGGGGTTCTGGGGGCTGCGCCCCGCTCGGAGGTCGGCTCCGCCTCGTGCCGTGCGTGCGGGCCGCGCGCAGCTGCGCGCGCGGCCGACGGCCACGTCGAGGGCGGGACGACGACGTCGAGGGCGAGGGGCGACGACTTCTCCTGCCGGCGGCGCCGCTCCGCCAAGGCGGCAGCCCACGCGGCGGCCCGCGCAGCCGAGCGAGCGGCGCGGCGGGCGCTACGGGAGGTCCGGCTCGCCGCCGCGCCGTCGCCGCCGCATGTTGTCGCCGTGGTCGCCGCCGCGGCCGTCGCCATCGCCGTCGCCGTCGCCGTCGTTGCATCCGTCGCCGCCGCCGCCGTCGCCGCCGCCCGATGCCGAGGCGTAGTTGCCGCCGCCGCCTGCGACGTCCGAAACCCAGGCATCGCCGCCGACGTCGACGGCGTCCGAAACCCCCAGCGCCACCGCCGCCGACGATGTCCGACGCCGCTGACGACAGCCGGAGAACGGCGGCGACGTCGACGATGCCGACGTAAACGACGCCAACGACGACGGCGGCGACGAGTTTGCCGTGGTCGCCGCCGCCGCCGCCGAAGCCCCTGAGCCTCAACAACCGCCGCCGCCACCGCCCTCGCCGCCCTCGCCACCGCTGTCGCCGCCGCTGCCGCCGAGGCTCCCCACGGCGGGTACCCGTCGAGGCTCCTGGCGCCGCCGGAGCCCCTCTCGCCGCCGCACCTGCCGGGCGGCGGCGGCCCGGCGCCGTTCGACCTGGGCACTGGCTTGTTCAGCCCGCGCGCGTTCCGCCTGGGCGAGGGGCTTGGTCGAGGTCGAGGAGCTTTCATTCGGGCCTATCCCTTTACAGGAGAAAGATTCAAAAATAGTTTAAAAAAAATAGGCTGGGGACGATGTTTGAGGGCATTTCTTATTTTTCATCCAAAATCCACTTGTAGGGGGACACGCCCGACCTAAGAGGAGCTTCGCGGATCGTTTCGGGCGTCTGAAGCCCTCTCGGCCTCTGGCCCAGGGTTCCCTTGTGAGCCCGTTCGGCGTCCGAGTCTGGTCGGCCGCCGCGTGGGCAGCCGAAAGTCGGCGGCGAGCCCGGGGAGGAAGTGAGCAGGAGGATGCCCTCTCAAAAGGTTCGGCCTCCAGAGAAGTTCCCCAAGCCTCTCCCGAAGACGCAGGAAGCTCCTCAGAAGGCCCGAGGGCTTCTGAGAGGCCCCGCCGCCTCCTGAGGAGGCCTTCTCGTTCTCACGTCCTCCCCCCCGCTCGCCGCCGATAAAGGGCTCGACTCCAGCAGGTCGGCGGGTCTTTGGCTCGTCCAGCTGCCGGGCGGGCTCGACCTGGGCTCCGCTCGGCGGCCGTCGGGGCTCCGGCGCCGGGCGGGGGGATTAGAGCCCCGGGGCGGTGGCCCTGCTCGGGCGCCCGGGCCGTCGCAGAGCGGCCCGGTAATCACGCGAGGAAGACAGGCCAGGATGGATTCCCAGAGATCCGAGGATATATATATATATATATATATATATATATACATACATATATATACACATGTTTTTCTTCGCATGTTTGGTGGGATCTGGTTTTCTTCCCACCCGCGTCGCACCCGCAAACCTCACGCCTCACGTCCTTCCTCCCCTCCTCCTAATCATTTCTCCCCGCACCGACGCGCAATGCACGGCGCGTACATGAGACACGCGTCTACGTACAGCCGCACGCATGCACGCACTCGCACACGCACACACAATACAACGCCAGTGCGCGCCTGGAGTGGTGATTCTATCATACACCCATGACCTATGCGCCACGTAATGGGCATCCACATGTTACGCGCGGGCACATATAGCCGCACACGCATCATACGTTACCCACATTGAGATAGGCGTCCACATACAGCCGCATACACACACAAACAACAACAACAACAACAACAACAACAACAACAACAACAACAACAACAACAACAACAACAACAACAACAACAACAACAACAACAACAACAACAACAACAACAAAACACATGCACACTCGACACCATAAGGGGTGCGCAGGGGGTCGTCTCTGAGCGCAGCCGCTATCCGACTCCGTCGTCCAGGGCATCGCAGGCATGGCATTTTCTCGACACCGTAGGGTGTACGCAGGGGGTGGTGTCTGAGCGCGGCTGCCATCCGTCACGGTCGCACAAGGCAAAGCAGGTGTGGCAGATTGTCGACACCATACGGGGTGCGCAGGGGGTGGTTTCTGAGCGCGGCCCCTATGCGCCCGAGTCGTCCAGGGCATAGCAGGTGGGGCATTTTCTCGACACCGAAGGGGGTGCGCAGGGGGGTGTCTCTGAGTGCGGCCGCTATCCGTCTCTGTCGTCCAGGGCGTAGCAGGCGTGGCGTATCCTCGACACCATAGGTGGTGTGCCGGAGGTTGTCTCTGAGCGCGGCCGCTATTTGTCACGGTTGTCCACGGCATAGCATGCGTGGCACATGTTCGACACCATGGTGGTTTCTGAGCGCGGCCGTTATCCATCACGGTCGTCCAGGGGCATAGCAGGCGTGGCACATGCTCGAGACTGTGGGGGTTGCGCAGCTGGTGGTCTCTGAGCGCGGCCGCTATCCGTCACGGTCGTCCAGGGCATAGCAAGCGCGGCGTACTGTCGACACCGTAGGGGGTTCGCAAGAGGTGGTCTCTGAGCGCGGCCGCTATCCGTCACTGCCGTCCACGGCATAGCAGGCGTGGCATAGCCTCGACACCATACGGGGTGCGCAAGGGGGTGGCTTCTGTGCGCGAGCGCTATCCTTCACGGTCGTCCTGGCATAGCAGGCGTGGCGTATGTTCGACACCGAAGGGGGTGCGCAGGAGGTGGTCTCTGAGCGCGGCCGCTCTTCGTCATGGTAGTCCAGGGCACAGCAGGCGTGGCAATGTCCGGCACCATATCCGGCACCATAAAGGGGCGCGCAGGGGATGGTCTCTGAGTGCGGCCGCAATCCGTCACGGCCGTCCAAGGCATAGCAGGCGTGGCATATCTTCGATTCCATAGAGGTTGCACGCCTGATGGTCTCTGAGCGCGGCCGCTATCCGTCTCGGTCGTCCACCGCATAGCAGGCGTGGCATATCTTCGAAACCGATGGGGGTGCGCAGGAGGTGGTCATTGAGCGCGGCCGCTATTCGCCACGGTCGTCCAGGCAAAGCTGGCGTCGCATTTTCTCGACGCCATAAGGGGTGCGCGTGGGATGGTCTTAGAGCGCGGCCGCTATCCGTCTCGGTCGTCCAGGGCATCGCAGGTGGAGCGTTTTCTTAACAACGTAGGGGGTGCGCAGGGGGGGCCCTCAACGCGGCCGCTACCCGTTGCGGTCGTCCAGGGCATAGCACGCGTAGCATGTCCTCAATGCCGTAGAAGTTGCGCAAGGGGTGGTCCCTCAGCGCGGCCGCTAGGCGCCCCAGTCGTCCAGGCATTGCATGCGTGGCTTGTTCTTCTTCTTCAGCATCATCATCATCGTGAACTGTAGCCACCTGGCACATGCCGGCTCAGAACACTGGGTATGTGAACGTGGGCGACCGGCGGTGACTCTCCGTCAAACGCACGGCCCCCGCCATGGCGCCCACGCGCGCCATGCCCGCGCTGCCGCCGCCGCGCAAGCAGCCCAAGAAATCAATGTTAGAGATGGGCGCTGAGGTGGCCCTGGATGTTTTGCGCGGGCACGTCATCAGGCATGGGGGCGTCTTGGCACAGTGCGCATTTCATGATTGCCACCGACGGCCGATTATTTTGCGGCCTGAGGCGCCAGTCACGAATTGCGAAGAGTAGCCGCGTAAACGAGCGCTGGCGATGCAAGGATACATTGCTCGGCGAGGCACTTACTGGACCCTTCTTCGGGCGGGTTTCCGAGAGACGTTTCTTCCAAGGTTCCCAGGGGGAATGGGGCGGGCGGCGGCCCGCCGCCAGCGACGGTTCGGCGAGTGCAGGAAGCCGGCGTCGCGGGCCCTGACCGGGCGCCTTCCTCAGGACGACGTGCCACTCCCATGAAGACCGCGCCCACGAAGGCCGCGCCATCGAAGGCTCCGCCCGCGCAGGTTTTGACCCCGCAGCAGTCTTCGGCAGTTCTGTTGGCTACATCTGTTTGGTCCACTGGTGCGTCTCGCATTCAGCTGCCCTCGGGACTTGCGGAGACGGACTGCCGCTCGTCGCACGGGCCACGGTCGCGGGAACTGCGAAAAGCAACCCAGCGTGAGAACTTGTCGTTGCAAGCGGGCGCCAACGCCGTCACACGGCACCAGGAATTCCCGGCGAGGCGAGCTGCTGATCCAGGGCACCGACCATCGAGAAGTGGCGACGACGCCGACTTGCGGAGGGCGCCCAACAGGTACTCCACCAACGATAGCACCCACAGACTGGACGTGCCTGCCATGCGCACGTCCGCCTCGCAGCCTGGCCTGCTCGGTGGAGCTAGCGCGGAGTTCTACGGGAAGCTGAACGACGTCGCCGTTTGGCGATGAACGTCTGGGGCCGCCGCGGAGCATCGTGGCGTTGTCGCTTTGCGCGGCGCGGAAGGCGTCGCGCACCCCTCGCGGCGGGCGGCCCTGGTAGAGCGGCCAGGCGCGGCGAAGTTCCTCCTGCCCAGCCGCCCAAGGGGGCCGGCGACCTGACCCCGCCAGGACCTGTCGCATTGCGCAGGTTCTCTCTGCTTGGAACGACTTCAGAGCCATGGGCCTCGCCCGCGTGGACGTCTTCTCGTTTGCTAACGAAAGGGCCCACCACTTCTTCGCCCGCGTTACTGACGACCTGTCGAACCTCCACCCGCAGACAGTCTGCATGCCCAACTTCGGGAACACGCGCTACCTCGACGCTGCGGCGCAGGCTCTGTTCGATCCATTGCGAGTCTCGGAGGCTTCGGGATGTTTCATGATAAACGAGAGCGTCGTTCGGCACGGCGGCTCTCGCGCGCGAGCCCCATGAAACCGAGCGCTGCGTCTTCAGAAGTTGCAGTGGGTGGCTACTTCGTTCGCAGATCCAGTTGTCGGCTACCGCGGCCAGCGACGGCCGCCCGTGTCATTCTCGCACGGCTTATTCTAGCTATTGTCACTCCAGGCATACTATAAGCAGGTGGGTGTCATCGGTGGCGTAATTCCCCAGCCATCCCTTGGCTGGGTTCTCGTTTTGAAGATAGAGCATTGCTCTCTCCGTCCTTCCCCCGCCTTCCCTCCCCCTCTTGCCCCTCCTCCTCTCCCCCCTTTTGCCAGCTCGTCTCCTACCTCGCCATCTGCGGAGCTGCCCCCACTTTCGACGTCTGCTGGGGGGTCCGATGGAGCGGCGCCTCACCCATATCCAGATGAGACGTCGCCTTCCTTGGGGGGCTGCGGTCTGCGAAACTGACTGTCGCCGCCTTCGAGAGCTGCTGGGGGTCTAGCGGGGTGCCGGCTTACCTTGATTCAGATGTGATATTGCCATCCTTGACGGTGCTGCGATCTATATATACTAGAACCACGCGCGCGCTTCGCGCGCGCGTAGGTTCTAGCTAGGAGGCGAGCTTGAGTCAACGAAAGTCGCAGGGAAGGGGGCAGGGGGAAGAAGGCCAGAGAGCGCTGAAGGATACAAATACTGGAACCCTCTTGTGATTTTGTGGGGGGCCTTGTCCGGCCGCTCGCTGGGAGTTTGACGTAGCTTCTCGGGAGCCTCTGAACCTGTCGGGGGCCTCCTGGAAGCAGGTTCGAAGCATTTTTGGGGCCGATTTGGGGCTTCTCGGGGCCTCCTTTGGGCCTCTTGGGGGTCTCCTGGCGCGTCTTGAGGGCACTCATTGGGCATAGTCTGCCGTTCTTGGGGCGGAAGGCTCGAGCTTGTCCCGGTTTCGTGGTCCCCCTCTGGGCCCCCCTCTTGGGCCCGTCTTGGGGCCCTCTTGGGCCATCTTGGGCGCCTCTTGGGCCGTCTTGGGGCCCTCTTGGGCTGTCCTGGGGCCCTCTTGGAAGCTTCTTGGGCCGTCTTGGGGCGGTCTTGGAGGCCTCTTGGGCCGTCTTGGACGCGGTGAAAGCCCAAGATGCGAACATGCGAAAAATATACGTTTTCCCATAGGGATGGCACGATTTTTGTTTCTTGGACCTCTCTTGGGGTGCCTCTTGGAACGTCTTGGGGTGATTTGGGGAGCCTTTTGGACCTCTGGGCGTGGGTTTTGGCCCTCCTGGGTATATGGTGGGACGGAAGCTCGAATTCGAGAGTGTTTTATCCTCCCTGGGACCCCTCTCGAAGTCGTCTTGGGGTTCTCTTGGGCCGTCTTGGGGCCGTCCTGAGCCACTCGTGCGCAGCCTTGGCGCGCTCCCGGAGGCCTCCTAGGCCGTCTTGGAGGCCTCTTGGGCCGTCTTGGACGCGGTGAAAGCCCAAGATGCGAACATGCGAAAAAATATACGCTTTCCCATAGGAATGGCACGATTTTTGTTTCTAGGACCTCTCTTGGGGTGCCTCTCGGAACGTCTTGGGGTGCTTTTGGGAGCCTTTTGGCGCCTCTTGGCGGCGTTTTGGCGCCTCCTGGAGCCTCTTGGGCCGGAAGCTCGGAATTCGAGGTTGGCTTTCTCCGTCTGGGACCCCTCTCGAACTCGTCTTGGGGCTCTCTTCGGCCGTCTTGGGGCCGGCCTGGGCCACTCGTGTGCAGCCTTGGAGCGCTCCCGGAGGCTCGTAGACCGTCTTGGGCGCCTCTTGGGCCGTCTTGGACGCGGTGAAAGCCCAAGAGGCGAACATGCGAAAAATATATATATTTTCCATAGGAATGGCACGATTTTTGCTTTCTTTTGGGCTTTTTTTTTTTGTGTCATGTATTGTTTCCTCTGTTTTTTTCTTGTGGTTTTTTTCTCTTGGGCTGCCTCTCGGAAGAGTATTGGAGCTTCTGGCACCTTCTTGCGTGTTCATGACAGGCGGTTCTTGGCGAGGCATCCGGAGCCATCGGAGCGCGTTTTCGACCGCTCCGAAACCATCTTCGGGCGATCTTGGACGGCCCCTGGCGCTCCGGCAGGGCTCCCGGCGCGCCGGGCCCCACATTTGTGGTCGCGGTTCCGGCCCCCGACCCCCGGACCCGGGAGCAGTTTCTGTGTATATATATATTATATAAATATATAGATATATATATATATATATATATATATATATATATATATATAAGAAACAAAAAAAAAAAAAAAAAAAAAAAAAAACGGCCGCCACTTTCGAGGGTTGCTGCGGGTCAAGCGGGGTTGCGTCTTACCCCAATTCAAATTGGACCTCGCCGTCCCAAGGGGGGGGGGGCGGCGACCCGTGAAACTATCGCAAATTTCGAAGGCTGGTGGGAGGCACAGCGGATCAACGTCTGACCCGCATTCAAATGAGACCTCGCCATCCCTGGGGGCCTGCGATCTGCGATATGGTCGCCATTTTCGAAGGCTGTTGGGGTGTCCAGCGGAGTGACGTGTCTTACCCAGATTCAGATGAAGTCTCGCCATCCTTGGGGGGGCTGCGACCTGCGAAGCTGTCGCCACTCTCGAAGAATGCTGGGGGGTCCAACGGAGCGAGCGAGGTTTCACCCAGTTCCAGATGAGACCTCGCCATCCCTGGGGGGCTGCAACCTGCAAAGCTGTCGCCACTTTCGAGGGCTGCTGAGTGGTCCCGCGGAGTGACGTTTTACTTCGGTGCAGTTGAGACTTCGCCATCCTTGAGGGGGCTGCGACCCGCGAAGCTCACGCCACTTTCGAGCGGTGATGGGGGGGGCCAGCGGAGTGTCGTCTTATCCATATCCAGGTGAGACATCGCCATCCCTGGGGGGTGGCGATTTGCGAAACAGTCGCCACTTTCGAGGACTGCCTGGGGGCCGGAGTGACGTGTTAATCTGAATCAAATGAGATCTCGCCATGTTCGACAGCTGTTGGGGGGTCTAGCGGAGTGACGTCTAACCCAGAGTCAAAATGAGACCTCGCCATCCAGGGTGCTGCTGCGACCTGTTAAACTGTCACCAGTTTTGAAGGCTGCTGGGGGGTCCAGCGAAGTGACGTCTTACCCAGATTCAGATGAAGTCTCGCCATTCCTGTTGGGCTGCGATCTGCGAAGCAGCCGCCACTTTCGAGGGTTGCTGGGAGTTCAGCGGGGTGACGTCCTACCGGGATTCAAATTTGGCTTCACCATCCCTGAGGGTCTGCGATATGCGAAACAGTCGCCTTTTTCGAGGGCTTCTATGGGGGCCTAGCGCTAGCCGGGTAACGTTAAACAAAGATCCAGTTGAGACCTCGCCATCCCTGAGGGGCTACGATCTGCGAACTTGCCTCAACTTTCAAAGGCTGCTGGGGTGTCCAGCGGAGTGACGCCCCACACAAATTCAAATTTGACCTCGCCATCCCTGAGGGTCTGCGATCTGCGAAACACCGGTGGGGGTTCCAGCGGATCGACGTCCTGCCCAAAGTATGTTGAGACCTCGCCATCTCTGTGGGGCTGCGATCCATTTTCGAGGGTTGCCGGGGGGGTCCACTGGATTCGCGGCCTACGCGGACCACCACGAGACCCCGCCATCCCTGGGTGCTGCGATTTGGGAAATTGTCACCACATTCGAGGGTTGCCCAGGGGTCCGCTGGAGTGACGCCTTACGCGGAAAACCCACCAGGGGACCTTCGGCTGCATCTTTACGTGATGTTGTCTAGGGCATCGACCGTGGACAACCTCCTAATGATACGCGACCCAGTCCTGGATTTCCTGGCCCGCGGGCCGCCCGCAGACCTGGCGGCGCGCCTTCGAGCGTTTAGCCCCGGCGCTGAAATGTGCAGGCAGAAAACAGAGAAGCCGGCCGGCGATTCAGGCTTTGGTGTTTTTTTTGCTCAAACGATAATCAGTTTTCATCATTTGTTCGAACGTTGCGGCGACATGGCGCAAACGGCGCTGCATGTTTAGCGTACCACCGACACAAACAACACTCTTCGGTCTCTTCCCGCCTTTGTCGTCGTCGCCCTCTGCCCCCTGTCACCTTCCCTTTGCTGTTGCCGCGCTGGCGGTTCTGCCCCCCGCGCGTCCTTTTCGTGCCCTTCGGTTCTGCTTCCATGGCCTTTTCAAGCCTGGGTCCTCGCTCCTCGTCCTTTTGTTGTTATCCTGTGAATCGTGCCGCGTGGGAGCATCCCACGTAGCTTGCCTTGCCATTGTCCTGGCAAGTTTGGGCCAACTCTTCTTGTCACTTGATGCAAATACGTTGGGTACGTCGCGGGGTAATTTTCAAGCCGGCGCTTTTTTCTAATATTTCGGCGCCCAGGGCTCGTTATCGGGCCTGGAAACCATCAAGCATTAAACTGGGAAAAGAACACCCCCTGGTGAACGGGACCTCTGGGGCCGCAGATTGACAAAATCAGATTTGCGGATGTTTCGGCGAACGTCGGCGACTACACACGGTATGGTTACGTTGGGATATGGTCTGCGATCGGCGCCGCTGGGACCTGGGAGACACGACGATATCCTCGTCGGGCCTCTTCGGGGCGCGGCGGAGAGCTCTGTCGAGGTTTTCGCCCACTTCTCAGGGTGCCCCCAAGGGTGCAGGCTGCAGACCACACCCTGTGCAAACCACACTTTTCGGGGGCGCCGAAGGATGGATTAGTGTCTGGGGCGTCCAAGAGTCGATGATCCTGAAAACGCGTGTTGTTGGCCCAATGTGTGCTTGCCCGGTTCGGCTCCGCCGGCACGGCGCAGCTTGTGCCGGCCCGTGTTACACCGCTGGCGTCGTATTGGAGGGTTCGGTGAACAAGTACGCGTTGACGTCAGCGCACGCTCTGAGGATCACCAAAAAGGAGGGAGGGGGTGGGGCTGGGCCTCCCAGATGGGGTCTGACCAGGTGGTGTCGTCGGATCGCGCCGCCGCATTGCCGATGCATCGCCGATGAGGCTCGATGTGGAACCCGGTTCTCTCCAGGCTGGCGGCGCCGGCGGCTCGATCTTCCGACCCCATGTGCGCACTCGACATTCATTTGGGAGGGCTCCAGTGGGGCGGGGGTATCATGGTAGTTCATGGCTCCATGTCCTTAAATTCAAGACATACCCTGGTCCCTCCCTCGTCCGCGCACGTGCCTCTGGCCATGATTTGTGAACCCTCCTCTTGGATGCAGGATGGATGTGGAGGCTGTCGGGGGGGGGGCCACTCTCCACAGCTCCTGCATTGATCCGTTCTGGTGTGAGGCAGCCGCGCTGGCAGTGTGACTTGTGTGTGAGAGAGAGGGAGAGTTGTGTGTTGTGCGGATTTCGAGCTTGTGGATGGCCTGTCTAGATCCACTTCGGGCCGAAATGTTTCCAAGTTCAAGTCCAAGTGGGAGGACGGAGGAGGAAGGAGCTATGCCATCGTGTGGGCGCGAGCGTAGTCGCGTGTGGTGCGTCGCGGCCTGGGCCAGACAGCTGTCGTTCCCCAGGGGAGCAGCGCGGCTGCGCGGAGGCGACCGCGCATGCCGGGGCGCGAGGCGCGCAGTCGGGGTGGCCCAGAGGGACCGAGGAGAAGGCCACGAGGAGGACGAGGACAACGAGGGGGACGAAGAGCAGGAGGCGAGGATCGGACGTGGCCAGGACGAGGACAAATCCGTCCAGAGCGTTCCGGAACGATCTCAGAATGTTCCGGAGCGCTCTTAGAAGGCCGCGGCGCCCGAGACATCCTCCAGAGCCGCCAGATCCCAGAGAATCTCGATTTGTCTGCACCCGGTGTTATCCTCATCCTTGCTACGTTCTAGAGGAGGAAGAGCGGGGCCCTCCGAGTGGGGCGGCGGCGGGGATGGCGAGGTTCCACAGCCTGGTCCACAGCCAGCTCCACGGCGAGATGGCCCTTTCGGCGCCCCGCGTCGGGTTGGCGGGGAGAGGGTGGGGGGCCTGGCCGCACCCGCAGAAGATCGGCATGGCAGGCCAGATCCAGGTGTCGCTGCAGCCAACATCGCGACGGTCGGGCGTGCGTAGCTTTCGGCTTCTGCCGGGGGTCGGACGATGAGACGGCAATCAAACAGTGGCGAAGCGTCCTGGCTCGCCTTTGGGGTCACCAAAGAATGTTCTAAGAATTCTAGACGCTTCGCGTAGCCGCGACCAATCAGCGGCCGGTTTGTGGCCTTATCGCTGGCAGATGCTCAGCGTTTCTTTTGCTGCTGGCACACGCTCAGCTGCTTCTCGGCCGGCTCAGTGCTGCGCCGTTAATTATATGCTTCCCGCGCGCTGTGTCCCAGCCTCGTTCTTACCGCCCTCTGGACTTTTCCTTGCGGGCCGCGAATCAAAAAAGTAGCCGCGACCAAAAAAGTAACCCCACCGGTTGTTTGTTCCTGTTGTCAATTTGTAGGCCCGCGCCCCGGACTCACGACTCGCCGCTTGCGCTTTCGCCCGCGGCCGCGACCAAAAAAACTAACCCCACCGGTTCTGACTCGCCGCCGGCGCGCTCGCCCGCGGCCGCTGACTAAAAAGTAACCCCGCCGGCCCATCCAAAAACGATGCCCAGAGGAGTTGCCTCGATCAGGGAAGTGGGCAGCACGCAGGGGAAGGTTCCCCCAGAGTTAAGTAGAGGCCTGTTTTTTTTTTGTTGTTATTTTTTTTTTTTTTTTTTGTCTTTGTTTTGTTTTTTTTTTTTTTTTTTTTTTTTTTTTTTTTTTTTTTTTTTTTTTTGTTTTTTTTTTTTTTTTTTTCTGTTTTCTTTTTTTTTTTTTTTTTTTTTTTTTTTTTTTTTTTTTTTTTTTTTTTTTTTTTTTTTTATTTTTTTTTTTTTTTTTTTTTTTTTTTTGGTTTTGGAGCTTTTTTTTTTTTTTTTTTTTTTTTTTTTTTTTTTTGTTTTTTTTTTTTTTTTTTTTTTTTTTTTTTGTTTTTCTTTTTTCCTCTTTTTTTTAGTCTTTTTAGTTTTTTGGAGCGTTCTTGGGGGGGGACTCTTGGGGTCCCGGAGGCCTCTTGGAGCGTCGTGGGTGCCTCGGGGAGCTTCTTCGGGCCCTCTTTTGGGCTGAAGTCCTTAGGAGCCAGCCCTGGAGCCTCGTGAGAGGCTCTCGGAGCGTCTTGGGGCCCTCTTGAAGCGCTATTGGGAATCTTGGGGACATCGATCAAACAAAAGGGGAGCTTCAATTAGCGGTGTCCCCCAAGAGGCCAACATGGGCCAAAACCTTAGTAACACCAGTGATTTAGGTTTCCTCGCCGAGGCCGTTTTGGACGCCCTGGCACTTCTCGCCGTCCAGGTCCAGGGGAGGGGGGAGGGGGAGGGTTTAAGCTACCCACCCGCCCGCAAGCCGTCTAGCTCATTCTCCCCCGCCCTCCGAACACATACGTAACACCTGGGGGTCAGCATAACTACTGCGTGAGAGCGCTGCAAACGCCACGGGTTCCATATGCACCAGACCCTGGAGTGGAGGCCCAAGCGTGCCAGCGCGCCAGGTGCGGCACGTGCTCTACGTGCGCCCAGTGTTCCACGCGTTCCAGCCGCGCCAGGTGCGCCAGCCACTGGACACCACCAGGGGTTCCATCTCCGTACGCCGCAACTGCTCGTCGGAAACGAGAAGGCCCCCCTATTTGGGGCTAGCCCCCACTTCGGGGACCTTCAAAACAACCTCTTGAGGCCATCTTTGGGCCACCTTGGGGCGCTCTTGGGGCCGTCTCGGAGGCTTCGTGGTCACGTCTTGGAGCTCTCTTGGGCCATCCACCAGGAGGCCTCCCCCCTTCTGGGGCCTTCAAAACCGTTTTTTTGGCGCCCTTTTGGCGCCCATTTTGGGCGTTTTTAGGCCAGCTTGGAAGCCTCTTGAGCCTAACTTTGGAGCTTTCTTGACACATGTTGGGGCCTTTTGCAGGTTTCGAAAGCCAATCAGAAACGATAAGGCGAAAAAGCAGCAGCCACCGATGTGTCAAACAAATCGGTCGACCACCTGCGCCCAGAAGGCAGGTGGGATCTGCTGGCACCCTAGCCGCCCTTGTAAACTACCAATTCACAATGGTCGCGGGGCGGCCGCGCATGCTCTCAATGTGGAGGCATGGATGGCGGGGGGGGCGGGCCCTCATTGAGTCGGTCGGCATGGTTCTGGATTGGACGCCGGCCGGGTGGGGGAGGGGGTGTATAGTAATGGGGAGCAGTGATAAACCCTTCCCGAAGGGGAAGAGGGGCAGATGGAAGACAAACACCCTAGACCACCTACGCCCTAAAGGGCTGGTGGGACTTGTTGTGGTTCGCACAGAATAGTATAAGAACATGTTTGGCTGAGACTGTGTTGTTTTAACACATTGGGCTTATGTCCTAAGACTACTGTTTCTGTTATTCGAACATTTCTGGGTTCTAAGAACATTTCGTCGGGACGGTCGGTCCCTGCTCAAGGGTTGACGAACACGATCCTTAAGATGCCGAGGAGGATACAGAGGTCGACGAAACCAGCAGAGGTCGACGAGGATGCCGAGTCAGCGAGCGCAGCCTCAAGCGATGCCGCTCGCTCCTTCGCGGGAGCGTCCAGCGGCAGCTCCTCAGAGTGCTCGCAGACGTCCAGTTGCGTCCACTCCCCCCCTGCTGCGCCAGTTGGACAGGGGAGCGGCGGGGGGTACGACATCTGCGCCATCCTGGCCGCCGCGGAGGCCTCTTGGGCCATCTTGGCGGCATTGGTTGCCTGCCTCGGCTGGCGCGGATGCCCGTGAGGAAATGCCCTTCGGCCCATCCCGCCACCGTGCTTGGGTTGCGGGCCAAAGCTCTCAGTCAGGGATGCCTCTTCGGGTCTCTTCGGAGCGCTCTCGGGGGCCTCTGGGGAACAGTTTGTGGGCCTCTCGGGGGCCTCCTGCGGGCCTCTCCTGCGTGTAGCCGCCGTGCAACTCCCAGGGCCCAGGCCGGGCCCCGCCTGGGGCCGCGTGATGGTCAGCTGGCCGCCCCCCCCCCCCCCCCCCCCCACAGCCGCCGACCCTCGGGGAGGAGGCCCTGCGCCATGCCGCCGCCCGCCCGCGCCCGCAGGCGCTCGGCATCGGCAGGGGGCCGTTCGACCAGATGGGGCTCAGCATGCAACAGGCGCGCCTCCGCAGCCTGCGCGGCAGGTGGGGGGGTGCTCCTCTTCGAGCCTTTCTCCTCGCCCGCCCCCTCCTCGAGCGGTGCCGTCCTCGAACCTCGAGGGTCGAGGATCGAGTTCGGACGCTTGGGGGTATACTTGTTGCCTCCCGATGCCTCTTGGACCTCCGGGGACATCTTTTGATCTCCGGAGACCTGGAGCTTCCGTCTCCCTCCGCTTCTTCCTTCCATGTCCTAGTCATCATCTTCCCTTTCTCACCTCGTTCGCGTCCTTAGCCATGACGAAGCTTGGGTCTCGCGGTGTAACTCCTGAATGCATGGATGCTTTATTGTTGGAGGCATTGGCATATTGCCGAATTTCGAGCCTGTGCTACTTCAAGTTTCGCAACAGCCGCCGACCCTCGGGGAGGAGGCCCTGCGCCATGCCGCCGCCCGCCCGCGCCCGCAGGCGCTCGGCATCGGCAGGGGGCCGTTCGACCAGATGGGGCTCAGCATGCAACAGGCGCGCCTCCGCAGCCTGCGCGGCAGGTGGGGGGGTGCTCCTCTTCGAGCCTTTCTCCTCGCCCGCCCCCTCCTCGAGCGGTGCCGTCCTCGAACCTCGAGGGTCGAGGATCGAGTTCGGACGCTTGGGGGTATACTTGTTGCCTCCCGATGCCTCTTGGACCTCCGGGGACATCTTTTGATCTCCGGAGACCTGGAGCTTCCGTCTCCCTCCGCTTCTTCCTTCCATGTCCTAGTCATCATCTTCCCTTTCTCACCTCGTTCGCGTCCTTAGCCATGACGAAGCTTGGGTCTCGCGGTGTAACTCCTGAATGCATGGATGCTTTATTGTTGGAGGCATTGGCATATTGCCGAATTTCGAGCCTGTGCTACTTCAAGTTTCGCAAAGACGCTTGTTTTCACAGCAACAGGGCGCGGTCAAGTGAAAGGCTTGGCTGGTGCGATGCCTGGCGTCACGAGAACCGAGCTACTTCCGTGGAGACTTCCATGTTTGGGATGTCTGCCTGTCCACTGGCTTTGTTCGCCGCAACCTGGACGTCGGCTGGCAAAACCCTATGCCCAGCGAATGCGCCATCATGCCCTCGTGCCCGATCCAGCGGTGTTGCGCCGCAGCGGACACCATCTCGCAATCAGCCCAGTCAGCCTCCTCTCCAGCGAACTGCAGGAGCTGAGGGGCCTGGTCTAGAGGCTGTCCTCCTCCTCCTCCTCCTCCTCCTCGTCCTCGTCCTCGTCCTCTCTCCTCCTCCTCGTCCTCGTCCTCGTCCTCTCTCCTCCTCCCGCATCCTTTTGCAGCCGCGCTCGCCGAAGCGGTGCGGCATCCCTGCCGTGGGCGAGGGAGGGTCGGATCGTCTCGAAGGGGTGGGGGGGGCTTGGAGGGGAGGCGCAGAGGCTTCGCGCCCTGGAGGCCTTCCCTGCCCATCCATCCACGGCTCCACCACGCTCAGTGGACGGACGAAGAGGACGGACGAATGGGAGGAGGAGGAGGAGGAGGAGGAGGAGGAGGAGGGGTGATGATGATGATGATGATGATGATGATGATGATGATGATGATGATGATGATGATGATGATGATGATGCTGATGCTGATGATGCTGATGCTGATGATGCTGATGATGCTGATGATGCTGATGGTGATGTTGATGATGATGACATGACGATGACGATGACGATGACGAGGAAGAGGAGGAGGAGGAGGAGGAGGAGGAGGAGGAAGGATGGGGATGGAGATGCGTGATCGTCGTCGAACGGCGGTACGGCTGTGTCCGGCGCACTCGGCCGCGACCCAAAGTCAAGGCCTTCTCCCGTGAGGGAAGACCGACGGAGAGGCCCGCCGAGGAGCGAGGTCAGCCGGGAAGCGATCCCCGGACCTCTTGGCCCGCGGCCTCGAGCAGGCCAGCCCCAGCCCCGGCCGGGGCGGGTGGGGGAACGGGGCAGGCCGGAAGGGGAGCGCACGGGCAGCGGCCTCCGCAGCGTGGGCGGGCGGCACGCCGCTGGCGCGCGGGCCTCCCTGCTCGCGGCGGTCCGCGCGCTCTCTGGGGAGAGAGGAGGGGAGGAGGGGGAGGGAGAGGGTCGCTGACGCCTCCCTCCTCATCCTCCTCCTCCTCCTGCTCCTCCTCCTCCTCCTGCTCCTCCTCCTCCTCCTCCTCTTCCTCCTCCTCCTCCTGCTCGTGGAGGGAGGACGGTGCCCTGCCAAACTCCTCACCAGGGTCGGCCCGAGTCTCGCGGCTCAGGGCGATCTGGAGGTCGAGGCCTGAGCCGTTCTGCCGTTGGGGGCGAGTGGGATTGGCACTTGCTTCCGCAGTGACCTGACTTGAGCGGATGGAGGATGACGGGCCTGTCTTCCACCACCACCACCATAAGTTGAAGGGGGAGGGGGTCCTCCTCCTCCTCCTCCTCCTCCTCCTTCTCCTCTTCGTCCTCCTCCTCCTCTTCGTCCTCCTCCTCCTCCTCCTTCTCCTCCTCTTCGTCCTCCTCCTCCTCCTCCTCCTCATCGTCTTCCACCTCTTGCCCCCCTCCAACTTATGGTGGTGGTAGTGGTGGAAAACAGACCCATCAGAGGAGGGAGATACGCGATGACCATGGCGAGCCACAAGAAGGTCAGCAGAAGCAGGAGAAGGTAGAACGGCAGCGGCAGCGGCCGGAGTTGGTTGGAGGAGGAGGGGGAGGCAGCCAGAGGGGGGGGGGGCGGGGGCAGGGAGGGAACAGGAGGAGAAGTGTCGCGCGTGACGTAGGACGGGCTGCTGCTTGACTTCCTGAACGTCCTCGCTGCGGAGGAGATGGCGCCGCTGCATGGCGGTGAGAGGTAAAAGTGCCACTCTGACATGAAGGGAGGTTGAGGACGACCACAGGGCATGTGGGGTACGATGAGACGGGGTGAGAGAGAGGTGAACAGCGGAGGAGGAAAAGCATGGCTCGGGAGGTGTAGGAAGAGGAGGGAGAGACGCGATGGCTGTGGGAGGATTGCGGGAGGCTGGCAGGGGTGCTCTGAAGAATGCGAACCGTTTGAGGGCACGCGTGTCAAACCATGTGGGGGCGAGGAGGGTGCCAGGAGGGGGCCAGGAGGGAGGTCAGGATCAGTTCGGGATGGGAAGTTAGAAGGGCGTTGGAGGCAATCTACCATTCAGGTTTTGAAGTGGCGGATGTCAGTCGAGGTGGGGGGCGAGGAGGGGGCCAGGAGGGGGGTCGGGAACGGCACCAGCCGTAATATAAGGAAGGGGTGACGGGGCCCTCAAACAAATGGATGCTGGGGCAACCTCTAAAGGTTATCAGTTTGCTCCCCCACCTGATTCTCTCGGCGGTGAATAAAACTCGCCCCTCCTCCTCCGCATGTTTCTCCTCCTCCTCCCCCTCCTCCTCCATCTCCTCATCCTCATCCTCATCCTCACCCCTCCTCTCTCCTCCTCCTCCTCCTGCTCCTCCTCCTCGTCCTCCTCCTGCTCCTCCTCGCGGTCGTTATTGTCCCGCCGTTTTCGTCGTCGTCGTCGTTGTCGTCGGCGCGGCAGAGACCACGTTCCTTCCATTGTTGGGCGGGCTGGGTAATGTTGGCTTGCCCCGCATGCGAGAGGATTCGCGATCATCTTCTACTGACGATTGCAAACGGAATCAATGGTTGTGGTTTTAGTCGTGATTGTAGGCGTGGTTGCAATCGTGATTCGAATTGTCATTGCAGTTGTAAGTGTAGTCGTAGTCGTGGTTGTAGTCGTAATCCAGTCGCAGTCGTTGTCGTAGTCGTAATCGTCGTCATCGTCGCGGCGGGGAGTATTTCCGTTCTATCGTTGGGCCAGTTGAATAATGTGTGGGAATTCCTTCCGCTGGGGAACAATGCTCCCCAGACTGCCCTGCACATAAGGGGAATTGGGAGCCTTTTGTAAGAAGATTGCAATATAGAACGACACATGCTTCGCCGAAGATGTTGCTCACAGTATCCTTCTTCATCTCGTCGTCGTCGTTGTTGCGCGGCGGGTGCCGCGGAGAAATGATAATTCTCCACTATTGGTGGGACCCCAGTCCGTCAATAAGGGCGCCGAAAAATAAGTTTAGTTCCCACTAATGGCGGTCTCAAGACTCTTAGAGGTAGACCCGTAGAGGTTAGGGAGATCAGACGGGGATCGGGAGACGATGGGAGGAACAGGAACAGGAGACCGGCGGGGGGTGGTTCTGGGCGGGAAGTGGAGCGTCTTGGTACGGCAGATCTCCGGCGAGGTGTGGGCGTGGAGGAGTGGGACGGGAGGGTACCCGTGTCGGCTCTGGACAGAAATCGGAAGAAGCGAGGGGCTTGCAAAAATGGCATTATGGGAGTCGCATTTGGGGAATGGCAGTCAACAGTTTGAGTTCAGAAGTGCCGGATTTCAGACGAGATGCAATTCCAGAGGCAGAGGATTTCAGACGAAGGGAGGGCCAGGGAAGGGCTCGAAACAGGCTCTGAAGTCAAGATTGTGCAGGTTGCGGGTGGGGATTTCCAAAACATGTTTGGAGGATGTCTACCGAGGAGGGCGCCAGGTGGGGGTTCTGAGGCCGTTCAGGACGGGAAGTGGAGGGTGGGCGTATTCGAAATATTGTGGGCCCACTGTTACATCATTTCCAGCGAGGACAAGGCCATGGGGGCGCGGGGACGGCTCAGGGTGGAAAACTGACGGGGTTGGCAGACTGAAAAGTAAATACCAGCGCACGTGTAGAGAGGGAGAGGAGGGGCAGGGAACGTTTCAGGAGCTCCTGAGTGAAAAAAATAACGGATTAGGCGTTCTGAGATGGACAAGGCATGACCCAGATGGTATCAGAGGAGGGGATCCGAGGAGAGGTCGGTTGTGGGCGCACGAAATCTCTCCCCCCCCCAGGACGACGCCGACTTGCGCACCGCCATACGAAGGCGTGACCCGCGGCGAGACAGAGTCACTTGAGAGCGCCGGGAGATTGTCAGAACGATCCCTTCGAGCTAGTTCTCTGGCCGCCGTTGCGCCCTGGAGGCGCCAGGCCACTCTGGTGCCCTCTGGGGCGTCTGGGGAGGCAACGCCATCGAGAAGAGCATGCACACGTGTTCGGTACTCTGGTCGTGAGGGTCCTCCTTTGAGGCCGCTCGGGGCCTCTCGCGCGCGCCTCTTGGGGGGTCCCCCTCGGGGCCTCCCCGGGGTTCCCGGGGCCCTTCTGCGTCGTCGTGGAAGCCTACGTCGAGTTGCCTTGGCGACGTCCAGAGTTTTTTTTGGGTACACTTTTGACTCCCATCTTGACTTACCCGTTTTGACACCTGCGATGCCACACCTCCCCCTCCACTTCCATACCCCTTCGCAGCCTGGCACAGCCGCCTTCCCCAGAAAGGGGTTGGGCAGAAGCAGCCCCAACCTTGGTGAATTTCAGACGGCCTTGGGCGTTCAGCGTGATACTGTTCAACGACTGGTTGGTAGGTGGTAGTCGTGGTAGTAGGTTCTGTTGGGCCGCAGAAGCAGTAGAAGCAGTGATGGATCCCAAAGTAGATTGGGCACCCCCCTCTGTCGTATTAATATGAGAGTGGGGGGTGCTGGCGAACCCCCCACAACCCCCTCCTTCCCCTCTCAAGGGTGTCTTTCTGCTTAAAACCCCTTCCCCTCTCCCTCCTTTCACAAGGGGGGAGGAGGGCCCCCGCGCCCTTGGCGGTGGAAAATCGGGGGGCGCGCTCCGTCGCATGCTGGTGCAACGTGTAGGGTGTTAGGGTTATTGGCTTAGGGTTAGGGTTGTCCTTTTAGCGTGTTAGGGCACCCACCTCCCGCTTCGAAAGGGGGGATCTGGGACGATGGATCGGGAAGGAGGAGGGAGGCCGGGACGGCGGACAGAGGTAAGGCGGTCAGGGGGAGATCCCCCCCCGCCGTCGCCTGGATCAACCAGCGGCACGCCTTGTCTAGAAAGAGCATCCCAGCTCTAGCAGCAGCAGCAGCAGGAGTAGTAGTAGTAGTAGTCGTCGTCGTCGGCGGCGGCGTCGTCGTCGTAGTCTCCGTTGTATAGTCGTAGTCGTAGTCGTAGTCGTAGTCGTAGTCGTAGTCGTAGTCGTAGTAGTAGTAGTA